>JAEQBH010004491.1:600000-1038454 GCA_016808115.1 Tetrastigma voinierianum | reverse complement strand
AATCTCAACTCTAAAGGTGGGCAATTTCCCTGATAATATCCACTGGATCGTTGATAACTACCGAAAAATATGACATCTATTGATTCATGACTGATGTCTTCTCTCATCAAACACCCACCCTTAATATATATTCTTGTAGGAATTAAAGTAGAACTAGACTTAAAAGGTGCTGGGAGTTCTAGTGCCAAGAAAACACCAGCAGGAAGAGGAAGAGGAAGAGGAAGAGGAAAAGGAGGAGGAGGAGGAGGAGGCGTCGGTTCGGCATCCACATCCACATCCACGGAGAAGAAAGGAGGTAGAGGTTCAGGGGCAGGGGCTGCTGCTGCTGCTGCCAAGAGAAAGAGGTAAAGAGTTAGGGATGGAAAGCGTGCTGTAATTTGTTTCAGAAGTTGCTTGGGATGGGAACATTGTAAATAGTGTCCTCCAACTCCAATCACAGTTGTTGATTTTGGGCCTTCTTTGGAGAGGGATGATGGTGGGATGCTTCTTGCTATTATTTTGTGCACTAATGGAGCTGCTGTTTCTGATGATGTGACTTTTGGACCAATCTTTTTAGTATATTATTATGACAACTCTATTGAATGAGTATCTTTTTTTCTTTTCAGTAAATTATGAATCATAATTTATTCTTTAATTTTGGGAACATTATTCTCTGCTTTTTTAAAACCAGAGGCCAACAGCTATAGGATGAGAACCTGTTGTCTGTGTGATGGTTCTTTACCCTGAAAATGTTTTGTTTTTGATGATGGAAAATGGTTTTTGTTCATTTTCAAAATAGGATGTTCTTTAGAATAGTTTTGAGGTATGTTTCTTGTGGATTTTTTTTTAACTCTCAATGAGAAATAATTAAAAATATTAAGAATTTTTTTAGGTCAAAGGTAAATTGCAGCATTATAACAATTTTGTCTCAAAAACCATAAAAGATTGAAAGTATAACCTAATGATATAAATTTGGCATTAATATAAGTTGGAGCCCCCGTTCTATAATACAAATATACTCTACCCAACAAACAATGATAGTTTTCAAAAACATATTAGAGCCTTGTTTTTTTTTAAAAAAGTTGTTTTCTGTATTATAAAAACAAGGAAAATAAAGATAACACATTTGGTTCCTGTTTTTTTTGTATGAGAAACACAATAAACACTAAATTCAAAATTGTGTTCTTAGTGTTTTCAAATACAAAAAGACCAAATAAGCCTAAAATCCACTCCCAACATTTTTTATTTTTTTTTTTTTGTTATTGGAACCTCCGTCATTCACCATGTCATGGCATGACCTAGCATGTGCCAGGCACCATGTCTTCTTGGCCAAACACGAGGTCGAGACACCATGTCATTAGCGTGGTGGTGCCACAACACAGGATGGGACAAAGGCACCATGTTGT
The DNA here is from genome assembly GCA_016808115.1 of Tetrastigma voinierianum. NCBI lineage: Eukaryota > Viridiplantae > Streptophyta > Magnoliopsida > Vitales > Vitaceae > Tetrastigma > Tetrastigma voinierianum. The sequence continues at coordinate 1,037,069 of JAEQBH010004491.1, read as the reverse complement.
GGCTGATCTAATGAATATCCATCAGTAGTACTTCCAATGATACAAGATGGAGGATGGTAATGGGATTGCAACCATGTAGGGTTGGTTTCAAACTCTTTCTAATCCTATGATTCCCACAGCACAATAAGGTACTAAATTTATATTTTGTTGCATTTAACCGATCGTGTGAAAAAAATTCTTCTCTTCTGCCAAAATCACTTTTCTGACCGGTGAAGTCAGTGACTGCTCGCTGGAATACCGATGATATTGCATGAAGGATGGTAAATAATGGATGACTGAAAGCTAATAATATGGGGTGGAATTGCAGCCTTGTTTAATAGAAAGACCGGGCAAACCTAATAGAGAATTGGCTAGATGCAACACTAGCATGAAAATCCTATGTAGCGTTCAATTAATCATTACAGAAAAACACAACTGAACAGGGTTTATCAAATAATGACTTCAGTCATATAAGATGTTTCAGAATCAGAAAACACTTATTTCCCAATAGACAGTAATTAACCAATTATATGCTCATTTGCATCTTGGAATGGATGTTGAGGAACACAAGCAAGCTCACGAATTACTAAATGAGAAAGCATTGACAGGATGAAACTGCTACTCCTCCACAACAGAACTAATCTGACCTTTCTCCAGCATATCCTCAACATGATAGCAAAATACCCAAGGTCATTTTTTCCGATCCCCGCATATTAACTATATGCCCAAGAGCCTTTTTGTCTGAAAATATATTATTTTTCATTACAATGCATCAAAAACAATATATGATTCACAAAATCCAATTAGCATCTATTTTTTTTTATACAATTTAAATTTTAATAACTTATTATCATTAATTCAATAATTCCAATTAAACAATTTTTTTTTCAAAAAATATAAGGGAAACCCCATAAAACCCTAAATTTTTTTATGCAATCCTATATTTGTGTATTTCTTGTTTCCTAATGCTAATGTGCTGTGAACTACATATGGATGACAATTTTTTTCAAACCTAACTAATTTGTCTGTCTCGTGTTATTGGGACAAATATGGGAAATTTGAAGTTGGGTTTTTATCGAGTTTAAGAAATTTTGAAAGCAGGCGAGTTAGAAATTTGGAATGGATTTTTTCCCAACCCACCCCAGCCTCAAAATTAAATTAACAAGACTGCTTAGTTTTTTTTTTTTTTTGTTAGGCCATGAGGTATCCTAAGCGGATTTGTGCACATACGAAATACACCTTTAAGATATACCTTGAACTCATTTAATGGTATTTATTTTTCTAATAATTTTATAATATTTGAAACTTTTAATTATATTATTTCACGTATCGGCCGATACCAAGCCGATACATTGAGATGGATACGACTCTAGATCCTCTTAGTCAATGGCCGTCATGACTTTAGGCTATGCTTTTATAGAAAGGAGGAAGAAGAAGATGGGAGCACATTCTAATCAGTTGCCATGCAATATGGGGGCCGATGGGTGATCTTCTTCTTGCCTTTGGTGGTAGCCCAGACTTTCCTTTCTAGCTAAAGATCTAATCCAAAGCTGGATACACTTTCCTGTTAGGAAAAAAACTAAGGCTATTTGGAGAGTCGCGCCCCTACTTTTATTCTGGGCTATCTAGAAAGGGAGGAACATAATTATTTTTGAAGACGATATTTTTTCCCCATTGAGACTAAAGCTTTCAGTAATCCGATCATTGTTCACATGGGGTGGGTTTATTCCAAAGGCGGATATTGAATTTGTTAGATTGCTTTGTTATAGGTTCTATGGCTACGCCTAGGATGTGGAATTTTTGGGATGGTTTGTTTGTCTCTTTCTTTTTTTTTCGCTACCCTTTTTTTTTTTTTGGATTTTTGTAGGCTCTCTTGTATACATCTTGTATACTCTCTCTTTTGGTCAATATACCACTCTTTATTGATTAAAAAAAAATCTAAATGTGATTTTGTTTTTACCCTTCTTGGTTTTCTTGGGGACCAACTACCAAGCAGAGGATCATATTTTCGGTCGAGTGTATTATAACCTGGGAATGCCTTTCTTGGAAGTTTTGAAAACTAGGGTTTTGCAAGTTTGGATGACGGTTGAGACTGAAGGAATCCTAAAAAATAGCAAAAGTTGAAAATGAGAACTTAAAAATTCATACTCATTCACATCTGATTTTGCATAACAAGCTATGCATATATCTTTTTTCCTTTATCTATCATGAATAAACTGAAGGACAAAGTGGTGTTATTATTATTGTTATCATCATCATAATTTGGGGTAAAAATCAGGTGCCTGGAGGTGTACAAAGTCGTGGTGGAAGAGGTGCATCAGTAACATCAGCTGGTGGACGAGGTAGGTGGGGTGGATTTATGGAAGTTTGAAAGGAAGGATCCTCCACACAAGGGAGAAAAGGTATAAATCAGTTGGTAACATCTTAAATAAAATGATTTTATTCTTTATTATGTTAACATGGAAACTCATCTTGTTTGTCAGGAAGTCCTTGAAGGTTCTTCTGATTGTTTGGGTGGTTTGACATTTTGTAATTAGTGGAACCCTTGACAGGTATTTTTCTTCTCACTATGAGGTGTCTATTGTCTTGCTTTTTATGCCAGGAGTTACATATGAAAGTTCCATGGCTGGTGTGTTATTCTTCTGGGTTCGTTTGATCAAATCATCTCATGAGATTACGTTTAACTGGTCATTGATATTATTTTCTCAAGTGCCATGAGGCGGTTTAAAATCTTTTAAGTTGCCAACTTATTTAGCATTGTATTTTATTAATTTTATGATATCAACTTCGTAGTTTATCTTGAATTGTGGTCATCCTTCCAGTTTGGAAAGGGAAGAAGCAGAAGATTTAATCAAGCGCCATGGTGGTCGTATTACTGGATCTATTAGCAAAAAAACAGTTTGTTCCTTCCTCATTGTTGTTATTGCTTGGGTTCGACATAATACTTTCATTATATGGTAAAATTGTTTATTTGCAGAAATTTTCTTTTATGTGATGAAGATATTGGGGGCAAGAAGTCTGCCTAAAAAGCTAAAAAGGAAAGACTGGGGTTTGTCTTTCATCAGAGTCTCCTAAATTCTCCTTTCTTATATTTCTTGACTTATATCTTATAAAATATCTCCTTAAATAGCACTGCCTTTCTTACCGAGGATGGACTGTTTGATATGATCCGTGCATCAAAAGCACCTGCACAAGGGGAAAAAAAATCTTTGGATAAGGTCATCTCGGCAACACCAAAGAAAAGTCCCCAGAAAGTGGAAAAGAAAGGTATGCTCCAAATAACACCATATTCTGTTGTTTCATTTTTAAATTTTGTCTCATAAATATTCTTCCTCTTCTTCTTTTATTTATTGTTTCATTATTATTGTGCATTCATGGGTAATAATATTTTACCCACATGAGTTTTGTTTTGTTTTAGTTTAGGAGCTAATATGACTTAGTAAGATATTTTGAATAATAGACATATACCCATCAAGTTCTCATTGACCTTTTACATTTTTACTTGAGGTTAGATTAACATATGGCTTGATCAAATTGTAACCATTGTTATGTTTTGGGGATGATATATCATATGAGAGAAATGATTGAATTCTCTAAAATTTTCTAAAGGTTAGGAATCTCTCTTTAAAGACCTTTCCAGCTACCTTTGAGTTCACAGCTTCACCCCCAAACCTTTCAGTTGAGTTACCATCTGCTTTCTCTTTCTCCTCAGTTCTGGAGGCTTAGCGCTTGAGAAGTTCTTAGTTACATCTTTTACTGGTTGTTTACTTACTTCCGGAGTTCACTAGATGGCAAGGTTTAGTTCTTTTCAGCTGTTAGAGGTTCACTGATTCATGTCACAAAGCTAAGACGTCTTAGAAGGGAATAGACTTAGAATGGAAGTTTACCCCTTGGTTTTGTATTAATGTGTCTTTCCTCCTATACAAAATTAATAAAGTAATTGAAAATTATAATTGTTGTTCTTTATTTTAAAAATTTTTAAAAATATTTTGTTGAAAAATTCCTTTAAATATTCTTGATAATATTTTATTGTTCTTTTATAAAATCTAAAGAACTTTTGATAATTGATCTTAGTATGTTAGTTGTTTAATTGTTTATTTTCACAGTTAATATTTAAAAATTGTATTTGATTCATTAAATGAATCTCTCAGTATATTTTATTATTATAGATGATGACTATAATCATATTGGTATCTCATTTAACATTTCTGATTCTCACTGAATTTTGACAACATGCACTGAATATATATAAAATATGTAAACCAAAATATAACAGATAAGCTAAACAACATTAATCTGTTGCGGATTAATAAAATTACAAAGAACCAGTTTCCCTGTTGAGTCAATTGATGAAGAGCACGGCGAGATAATGGAAACATTTTTTTCCACCTCTTCTGGACTTCCTACACTTCAAAAAAATCTTATTTTCTAACTCTTTTCCAGCACACTAGCAAAGGAACTGGGGGAGCAATACTACACATCTGTTTTAGGGCGTCTATGGATCGACTTTGTGAGGAACCACAAACCTGTAGCTTATGCAAGAAGTTATTCCATGTTTGATGAAACTTTTACAAGAACAATATCACCTTCAAAATTATGCTTTCGGCTTTTAGCAAAGGCCAGAAACAACAACTATCCAAAATGTGGCCTTAGACCCTTAACAAAATATGAATGCCACCTTTGGTGCAAAAAAAATGTCTTTCAACAATCCATGAGAGAGAGGAGGAGAGGGAGGGAGCTACAAACACCACAATGACAAGGATGTGATTTATTTTATTTGTTTTGGGACTCGAACTTGGAACCTCCCATAACCCTATCCCATCCCTTTACCACTTTAGCCAGGCCTCAAGGGCAATTCATTTGCTTCTACAAATTTTTTCAGATGCAATACTGGCTAGCAAAAACTCAAATCTAGTTTATGTGTACTTCACTTTTGAGTATGGATCAACCCACCATAATGAGGATGTGATTCATTGTATTTTAACAAATTTTTTAAATGCAATATTGCTAGCAAAATCCCAAACCTGCATGATGTTGCTCCTTTTGAACATTCCCTTCATTATAATTGTGAAATGAGAGAAGAAAAGAGTGCTTTTCTTTATTGAATTGATAAAAAGAACAGTACAAGTCCAACCTACTTATATACATCAGAGAGACATAAAAAAGAATTAAATAAAGTACAAAAAGGAAGAAAAATATTATATCTGAGAGGAAGAGAATAAGCTGAAATATCCTAAGAATATCCTTTGATTCTCAATACTTCCCCTTAAGTTGGAGCATATGATCATCAAGCTTGTTACAAATGTACTGAATCCTTGGACCTCGGAGAGACTTAGTGAAAATGTCTACTAGTTGGTCACTTGAGTTGACGAAACTAGTAGTCATGCATCATGAGGCAATCTTCTCTTGAATGAAGTGACGGTCCACTTCAATATGTTTGTTCCTCTCATCAGGCGGGTTGGAAGTAATGTGTGGGTGTTTTAGTTGCTCCTTGGCGTCATTGTCCATCCTTCCCAAATCTTGGCTCTTGAAGAAGGTACATTTTGAGCCATATGAGTTCAAGTTATAAAGTCGTAGCTACGTCTCGGTTTGACACTAGGCACGGCCACCACATCCCATTTCTTATTCTTCCAGGATATTAAGTTGCCTTCAATAAATACACAATATCCTGAAGTCGAGCGTCTGTCTGTGAGCGAGCCTGACCAATCTGCATCACAATATCCAATAGCTTACCAGGTGCCTGACCTCTATTTTCCATATAACACCCACTTGACCGAGTGTTCGCTGATATAACGGAGGGGATAGGGATCCTGACATCTTAGTGACTATCACATGGTGATAACAAGAATTGACTAGCTACACTCACAGGGAAGGAAATGTCTGATCGGGTGATGGTGAGGTAGTTTAGTCTCCCTACTAGTCGTCGATATCTCCTGAACCTCATAGAGACTCCCCATGTCCAGGTACAAGCTTGGGATTTGATCCATAGGAGTGTCTACAGGTTTACATTCTCGCACACTTGTTTCCTCCAATATATCCAAGGCATACTTCCTCTGAGACATAACCACACTAGACTTAGATCGAGCTATCTCAATTCTCAGAAAGTACTTGAGTTTCCCCAAGTCTTTTGCCTGAAAGTGGCTGAAGAGATGTTGTTTAAGTTTCTGAATACCATCTTGATACTTTGTTATATGATATCGTTCACATAAACAATCAGATATATGCATTGTCTAGACAATTTATGATGATAAAAGACAGAGTGGTTTGATGTACTTCGAGTCATACCAAACTCTTGTACATGGAGCTAAAGTGGCCAAACCATGCTCGAGGGGACTGTTTTAGGCCATATAAGGAACGACGTAGCCTACATACCAAACCAAACTCCCCCTGAACAACCAATTTAGGTGGTTGCTCCATATATACCTCCTCGGCGAGGTCGCCATGGAGAAATGCATTCTTGATGTCCAATTGATATAGGGGTCAAGATCTCATAGTAGCCATAGAGAAGAGAAGACAAATGGAAGCCATCTTGGCAACAGGAGAAAAAGTGTCATAGTAGTCAGAACCATATATTTGAGTATACCCCTTAACAACTGAACGAGCCATAAGACGATCTACTCCGCCATCCGGATCAATCTTAATAGTATAAACCCAACGACAACCAACATGAGTCTTATCAGTAGGTAAGGTGACTAAGTCCCATGTGCCAGTAAAATGCAGAGCAGCCATATTTTCAACCATTGCTTGTTTCCAGCCCGGATGAGAGAAGGCCTCATGCACAATTTTAGGAAGAGTAACTGAAGACAAAGTGGAAATAAAAGCATAACATGGTGAAGATAAGCGGTGATAAGTCAAGAAATTATAAATAGGATGGGGGTTACGAGAGTAACGAGTACCTTTCTGAACGACAATGGGAAGATCAACGGGAGACGGTGAGATCAACGTCGTGGAAGAGGGCGCCATAGGAGATGAGTCAATTGGAGGCCCAGATTTAGTACGTGGGCGACGAGTATATACTTGCAATGGTCAAGGTGGAGTAGCCGGATGTACAGATAAGGAATCCAGGATGAGATAAAGAAGGGGTAGAGATATGACATCAGAATTGAGAGGGCGGGTGGTAGGGAAGATAGATGAGTTCTCAAAAAAGGTGACATCGGCAGAGACAAAGTATCGATGTGTATTAGGAGAGTAGCAACGATAACCTCGTTGAAGCCGGGAATAATTGAGGAAGACACACTTCGTGGCTTTAGCTGAAAGCTTGTCTTGTCTAGGAGTAAGAATATGGACAAAACAGACACAACCAAAGACACGAGGGGGAAGGCAGAAGTGAGGTTGGTTTGGAAAAAGAATTGAATGAGTGATTTTATCATGTAAGACGGATGATGACGTACAATTAATCAAATAACAAGCGGCTAAGATATCATCCCTCCAAAAACATTGAGTAACCTTATGATGGAGTAGAAGAGTGCGAGCTGTTTCAACTAAATGATGATTCTTGCACTCGGCCACTCCATTTCGTTGAGGAGTGTGAGCACATGAGAATTGATGAAGAATCTCATGTGAGGACATAAAGGAGAAGAATGGTCCAAAAAGATATTCCTTGCCATTATCACTTCGTAGGATACGAATTGAAGTATTAAATTGAGTTCGAATTTTAGCATGAAACTTCTGGAAAATAGAGAATAACTCAACTCGATTTTTCATTAAAAATAGCCAAGTACAACGAGAATAATCATCTATAAAAGTGACAGTACCGGAACCCCAAGGAAGACTCAGTCCGGGAAGGACCCTAAACATCAAAATGGACAAGCTCAAAAGGAGAATTTGTTTCGTTGATCTAAGCGCCTGGGGAATGGGACACGAGTATGTTTCCCAAGCTGACATGACTCACGCTCAATTGAGGACAAACTAGAAAAACGAGGAACCATTATCCGAAACTTGGAAATATTCGGATGACCAAGGCAACTATGAATAAGGAGAGGAGTATCTATGGAAGTACCATAAGTGGAAGATGAAGGGGAGCTGAGATGAAAGAGGCCCTGAAACTCGTGTCTATGCGATCATCCTCCGTTACTAGGTCCTCTGATGTGACAAAATTATCAAAAGGTAATTAAACAATTTAAAGTCACAGAATCAATTCTTGATAAGCTCCAGTTAAAAGTCAATCAGGAACATAAAGGATAGAAGTAAGGGGTACGGAAGCAAAAGGACATGTCAAACCAATTCCTTTAGCCATGGTTTGAGATCCATTAGCTAAAGTAATCATGGGTAAAAGTGATGTAATGGTGAGGGAAGAAAAAAGATCCTTATTACTAGAAAGGTGATCAGATGCTCCAGAATCGAGAATCCATGGACCAGATGAATGTGAATGGCAAGCAGAGGCATTACCGGTTTGGGCAACATACGAAATGGATGTAGATTTGGCTGCCTAAGTGAGGTGAATGTACTGCTCATACTTGTTGGGAGTAAGAATAACTCCCGGAGGTGTCGATGAGCTCCCTTTAACAGCTATAGAAGTGAAAAACCAACAAAATCAACTGAATCAACAAGAAAACAAGAATATCAGGACTAAACACATTGCTAAAGGAGAGAGAAGCCTGTGGAGGGTGTTTGGCTACCGGAAAAGCCAAAACATGTAGATGGAGGCTTCAAATGGAAGAACCAAGGAGCTACGAAGCTCTGTTGGCGGGAGACGACCTGAGTGGGAGAAGCCGGTGGCCGGAGGGTCTCTCACGCGCCCTCATGTGGCGACGCATGGTGGTTGTTGTGGAGAGAGAACCCTACGCATGTGTTCAGGCGTGGGTTGCCTTATCACTAAGGATTTTTTTCTTTGGTGGGTAGGTCGAGTGAGGTGATTCCAAGGTGGGGTTCTTTATTTCTAGAAATAGTGTCGTCGAGAAAGTCATCGGAGAATTTTCAGTAGTAAGTGGTTGATGATAACGGAGGATTCTAGAGATGAAGGTAAAAAAGGTGGCGAGAAGTGCGTCACGACCCTTAGATGGGTTGCAGATTTGGGCGTGGCAAAACCACAGCTTGAGAACTTTCCATGGCTTTGATACCGTGTGAAATGAGAGAAGAAAAGAGTGCTTTTCTTTATTGAATTGATAACTTAAGAATAGTCCTGAGTCTCTTGCTACTACTTATATACATGGGGGAAAACTTGTAGAAATAAAATAAATAAAGTATAAAAGGAAAATATTGTCTAAGAAAGAAAGGAAATAAACCGGAGAATATCTTAAGAATATCCTTTGATTCTCAACAATAATTATACTTTTGAAAAATTGCTTGTGCTTTTTCATTTTTCTAAATTTTTCAAAATTTTCAGGATGCACAGCCATTCAAACATCAAATTCTGGTTGCTAAAATAATCCTTATTAATGCCTCATCCGATGGCAACCCAATGTGTTTATCATGCATTTTTTTTTCCATTTCTAATGTAAATCAGTTCCATTGCTCTTCAAGAATTTCTTTTTAAACTGTGTTGATTTGGTTGTATCAGTGGGTCAGACAACTTTTCGGGGCAAAAGCAAGGTTTTGGCAGCTGCCACTCCTAAGCGGAAAGATCAAACTATTGGACCTTCATCATTAACATGGACTGAAAAATACAAAGCCCAAAAAAGGTTCCAAATGATATCACATTGGAAATCAGTCAGTGGTATGTCGTTAATCCTCATACTTTGCACCCTGTGGACCCAGTTTAACTTTATCCTTTACATGTATAATATTGAGAAATGTTGTATTCAACTTTTTCTGGGTAACGATGACATGCAGGTCAAACAGCTTCATGATTGGTTAGCTCGTTGGAATGAGCAATTTCTTCATACTGGTACTAAGGGAAAAGGGAAAAAACAGGGTTGATTCTGGTGCTAAAAGTTGTACTATTAAGTGGAACACCTGGTATAGGAAAAACTACATCCAGCAAGTTAGTTAGTTAGAAGCTGGGTTTCTAGACGATTGAGGTGGCAAACTAATTGATTTTAAGCATAAAAGCATCTGGATAAATGATTGCCTTATTTTATCTCCTAATACCATGATCCACAGTAACTATTTCATCATACCATTGATATCATTCAGGTAAATGCCAGTGATAATCGTGGAAAGGCTGATGCCAAAATTGATAAAGGAATTGGTGGAAGCATTGCAAATTCAGTGAAGAACTTGTATTAATGAATCTTTGGGTGCTAACAGGGACTGCTTTTAGAAATTTCTCAATCATTGCATCAAACTGTACTTATCATGGTTTTTCCCTCTTTCTATCTTAAGTTAATTGTAGATTTGATTTTCCAGGTCAAGAGCATACAAAGACAGTGCTAATTATGGATGAGGTTGATGGGATGTCTGCTGGAGATAGAGGGGGAGTGGCTGATCTTATTGCTAGCATCAAGATTTCCAAAATTCCCATCATCTGCATCTGTAATAATCCTTCTGATCCAGAAACTAAAAAGTCTTGTAAATTACTGTTTACTTCTCAGTTTCCGGAAACCCACTAAACAACAGGTGTTTCTTTTTCTTTTTCTTTTGTGGTCATATATATCAATTCTGAATTGTAATTTTCCATGCTTCTTATGACTGTATTCTTAGATATGTATTCAATTCAGTTTCTTGCTGCAAAGCTTCTCTTGGTCTCATGCTGTAACCTGGTTCTTTGTCTACCTGGTAAATGTTTGGAGGACTAAAGTTTCGATGAGAGTTTTATTGTTGTCGTAATGCTTTATTCCGGGGACTGGAGATCAAATAGGAGTTACAAAATGTGCTGAGGTTCAATTCAATCTAGTTCTTCCTATAGAAGTCATGAGGGTATAGATGACAATCACTGAAATTTTTTTGATTGAATGAGCCGATTATTGGATGCTTATGAGCAATTAATTTTGTGGAGCTCTCAACCACTCAAATTGTATCTACACTGAGAATTTAGCATACGAAGGGGCTTAAAAAATAGGAACTATTATATTTAAAATTTTTAGAAAATACTTTAAAAAATCTCTCATAATCTGCTGCTCCTATTGAGTTGCATCAATGGCCCTCACATTACTGCGCAATCTGTCAACATGTTCTAAACGCAAATTTATTGGTGTGTTAGTTTTTAAGGGAGCATTTTGGATGGTCATATTTTGGGGTTATTGGCGATCCTTAATGGCAAAAAGCTTATTCCCCAGGGTAGGAAGCATGAAGGTCCCTCTTATGAGCATAAGTTATACAATTCCTTGGAGATAGATCATGCGATGGCTATGCACCTCCCTCAGCTTAGATTATATTGTTACTTGGACATGGATTATGCATTGCCTTAAGAATCAAGGTTCCTTTAATGGTAGAGCTACTCTCTTGTGCATATAGGCTTTGTCGGTCCATGGTTTGATCAAAGTTCTGGATTTATTTATTTATTTACTGAAAAATGATAAAAGTTCTGAGAATTTAATTGCTAGTGTAGCTTTCTTAGCTTATTATGTATGATATCTATGTTTTTATAAGTACAAAATTATGTCCCCACTAGGACAGACCTTGGACCCTCCACTCCTTGTATGACTACCCTTAACCACTAGTTAGGCTTCATTGGCATTAGACACCTGATATCTATGTTGTCCTCCCTTGGTTTGTTTTTGGGCATGTGGAATGTGTTGTGTGTCTTGAGGAGCAGCTTTGGAAAGGAAATTATATTTGGTAACTAAGACACAATTTGTCTAAGCAAGGAGAAAGGTGAAGCTAGCGTCATCAAGAGGGGAAACCTTTCCGGCTTCAATGAAGACACTACTTGAAATGGAGTTGGAGGTTTGCTATGGAAGACAATTCCATGTGGAGTGTGTTATCAATCGAAGTAATAAGGGCGAGGCGAGAGATGGTTTCCTTCCCTTCTAGAAGCAGCCATGGGGTAGGATTGTGGAAGGAAATTAGTAAAGAAGTTGCGCGGATCAAACATCATTTTATGTCGAGGTTAGGATGGAGTGCGAGACTAGATTCTGGGAAGACTTGTGGTGTGGTGGAAACCCAGCTATGTTTTCTCTTTTTCCCTCCTTCTGATGTAGCATTTGGTTGAGGAGCTAGGGTTGTGAAGACTTTGGGAGGCTACAATCTTAGAGGGGTGGCTAGAACAGTTTGAAAGGCATTTTAATGATTGGGAGTTGGAAGCGGTTCAAAACTTCCTTTGCACAGTTAACTCTGGAGTGTCGGACCCAGTATCAAAAAGATAAGCTTTGTTGAAGAAGAACTAAAGTGCGGTATCTACTTTCTATTAAATCATGTTGATTTGATAATTTGGAAGGTGAGAACCAACATATGATGCACATGTTAAGATGTTCATGAATCACATTTGTTCCCTGAAAGTGGTGTTTTTACTTAGGAAGTTTGGTGGGACCGAAATTGACTAGATCGGCCTGAAAATAGGTTTTCTATGGCAGAAGTAAGTGTCCCTAGTTTGTGGGGAGATTTGAAGAAGGCTTTGGTGCATTTAACCAATCCACTACCTAAAATTTGGTGTATGTAATTGACTTTATTCTCATTGTCAAAGGCTTGTTGGAGTGTCCTTTTATGAGTAAAGATTTGTTTTATGGATTGGCCTAGTCTCAGCTAAGAAAGAAGGTTTCCAAGCTTTGGAGGCCGGTTCCTCTTTGCCTGATGTGGACAATCTGGAAGGAGAGGAATAGAGTAGTGTTCAAAGATGTTTGTTTCTCCATTTCAAGACTAAAGGGTTGTTTCTTTAGATCTTTCTGCTCTTAGGCTAGCTTGCCATGATATGGACTATTCTTTTGTAAGATGCATTTTGTGTATTCTCTAGCTTTCTCCGATGGGCTGATTTGTTTTTATCCAGCACCGCTTTGTAGGTCGGCCCCCTTCTTGCATAAGATCCTATAGAAGGCCTTCAAGTTAATGGGGTATATTTTAGTAAATGTTGTAGCTTTAACATTTTTGTTGATCTTTGTTTGCTTAGTTTATTCATCTGTATGAACAAGTGGAGTTCTTTGAAACAATTTGGATCTATTCATCTTTTGAACATTTGCTGCCATAAATTAGTCGGGCATTCCACTCCAGCATAACATAACTTGATTGGATCTTGACAAATTGATCTTTGGTAGGGCATTCCTCTCAATATATTTTAAGCTTGATTGGATCTTGACATATTGATCCGGAAGTGTTAAAATAGGAATGTCTTTTTAAACAGGTTAGAATAGGAAAGTTTTGTTATTTTAAAGTTTCAATGAGGAGTATTTCTTTCCTTTTTTTATTGAGTTTAGGGAAGGATAGCTTATCCTTCTTTTACTCTTTTAATGTGTTGAAATGTGTTTTGTTTTTTGTTGTATGTTTTTTTAAATATTTTTCATTTAATAGAAAGAGAAGTTTTAGATTGTTAAGAGAAAGGTTTCTCAAATTTAGGTGATGAAAAAATAAGGGAATACAATGTTATACACAATAGAAGAAGATGAGAAATGAAAAAAAATTAGAATAGAATAAGAAAACTTAAGGAAGGATAGAAAAAGGAAAAGAATCCAAATTAAAAGCAGTCTCAACACTCCCTTGAAAATTTGGGGCATAGAAAATGTCATACCAAGCTTGTCAAAACCTCTTAATCACAGGACTTTTGAGACTTCGTAAAATGTCTGTAATTGATGATTTGAATTAGTGAACTACTAGTCAAGCATCCTAATGCAATGTTCTCTCTAATGAAGTGGCAATCCACTTCAATGTGCTTTGTCCTCTCATAGAAGATTAGTTAGATGCAATATGTAGGGCTACTTGATTATAACAAATGGGGGAACCGTCACATTCGTATTCGAATCTTAACTCTTTGAGGAGATGTTTTAGTCATATGAGTTCATATGTGCCAAAGCCATAGCTTGATACTCAACTTTAACACTAGATCTGACTACTACATCCTGCTTTTGTCCACTGAGGGGTCATAGCTCGATACTCGACTTTAACACTAGATCTGGTTACTACAACCTGCCAAAGCCATTTGAGTTCACACGTGCCAAAGCCATAGCTCTTATTGCTCGCAATTCCTCCCATAGCCCTTCCCTTCTTCCGTTCGCTGAGGAGCCATAGTATCTGTAAACATCTGAAAAATTATCCTCACGGAGTTTTGAATATCTTGAGGAAATCGAAGAAATCGATCCTCCATGCAGTGTTGAAGAACTCTAAGTCCCAAAAAACAATAATCCCTCCTAAAGCATCCTCCCGCATTGACAGCACCCGATTCCAAGAATCTGCCCCACTCCCAAACTCTGAATTATCCCTCCTGAAATCCCCTTCAATTTGGTTTCCTGAAGGCATACAACATCCACCCTTTGAGACTTTAGAAAAGCCTTATCAGTTTTCTTTTGTTGGCATCTTTGCCCCCTAACATTCACGAGTATTCTTAGTCTCATTAAACTACCATTTTAGTACACCATCAACCCTTTGATTCGAGTTCCATTCCTTGCTCTTTCTTTCTCCATCACCGTCCATTACAGTTTCTTCTTCTTGATCAAATCTGGTAGTTACATGCCCTTTTCCTTTTCCTTTTGCCTTCTTGATTTAATTCTACTCCTCAGACACAAAATTTCCTCTTCAAAATCCTCGCTTGGGAGGCCTAAAAACATACTGAACTTTGTCAGGCTGCTATCCTCCCAAAGGCCTTCTTCTTGCTTCGCCAATTGTCCTCCTTCCTTCTTTGGGCCAGCGACGTTCTACCTTGATGCTACATGTGTAAGATGAGTCAAATCATATATTTCATGTCATGGTAGTTTCCTCTTTGTTTAAAGTAGCATAGGTGATATTTTCTTCTTATGATACAAGAGATTCAAATCATTCTTTATCAATCAAAAAAGCACCTGGGTGTGTGTAGTGTCCCATATTTAGACTATGAACCAAGCCTTCTTTTGGAAGGAGGTGGTGTCATATCAAACAATCAAATATTCATTCATGTATATCTTTTTAGAGGAGTATGTAATTAATACATATATATATGATTATTATAGCTATGATAGACTTTGTAAGATTGATTGAACATGAAGCAAAGGGGAGGGGATTTTTTGTTGCACTGTTTCTTCCTCCTTTTGTTTTGTTTGTTTTTGGCACTAATTGGATATTTTGTTTGCACTTTGTTTTGCCCAATGAAACATTATAATGCATAGAAATACCAAATGGTCTATATGTAAGTATGCCCTCTAATTCTCACCTCTTTTCCTCCTTAAAGTTGATTGTGACCATTTTGGCACTTTTTAAATCTCTTATGTTTTTAATTGTTGTTCTGGAAAATTGTATGCTTTTCTATGTAGGGGTTCTGTCTGTAAGTTCTTTTAGGACTTAGGAGTTCCTAAATAAACAATTTTCTCTTAATCCATCCATTCATATCTCTTGCTCTTACTCTGAGGCAAGCATTTATTTTAAATGGTGGGCTAGGTGATCTTCTGATTGCCCTTTTTTCCAATAATGATCAATAACCATCTTCTGAATTTTCTATCTGTTATGTCCTTAGATTGCCCTTGAGAACTTTTAGGAAGAGTTAATGGGGATATGCGTATGGCAATAAACTAGTTACAGTACATGAGCTATGTCAGTCATTAAACCATGATGTTAGGCAGCGGCTTCTTAGCAGTGCAAAAGATGAAATATTGCCATTTGTGGCTGTTGATAAATATGAATATTTCCACTTCTGTTTCAACACAATGTTGTTCCATATTTCTTTATATGCCTTTGCTTTTCATTATATGCCTTTTGCTTCTCATTACATGCTTTTTGCTTTCTCATAGAATGCCTCTGGTGGTATTTGTTTGCTTGAAAGTATGCTTTCTCATAGAGTATCAGTGTTTTGTATTTGATTGCTTCACAGATTTTTCTTGGTTACACTTAAGAGCTTCCTTCATTTAAGTAATTACCCATTATTTAGTGAACCAAAACTTCAGCCGCTACGTGGATCAGAGTGGAGCCATTAAAGTCTATTCATGAAATCAGTTGATTTATTTAACTGCATTTTGAAATATTCTGCAGTTTAGGGCTGTCTAAATGCAAAGTTCTAGTATGGTATCCATTTAGAATTTGTGAAGTCATTTTTGCTGGAATTTCTTATCATAAAGATTCTGTATAATAAACTTTCTGCTTTGCATTTGGGGTGAGATGCAGGGATCATTTGATAAATACTGCAGTTCTCCTCCTCCTCACCTCGTTTGTTTTGCAATTTCAAATTCTTACAGGAAATGATTTTGCTGGTTTAAAAATTGTTCTTCTATGTTGTTAAGCTTGACCAGCAATACTACCATATTCAGTGATTTTGGCTAAATGTTACACTTTGTCTTCATCATTAACTGAGTGAAAATATAATGGTTTGACAAAATATATAATCAATTATAGATATACAAAAGATGTAAAGCTATGTCTGTAAATGCTTTGGAGGTGGTTTTGATGAGTATTGTTACCACGAACATGAAGTACCACTTTAGAACCTCAAACATGGAGTTTACCAACTTCTGCAACACCCCTCATTTCTTTCTTTTAGGCTTTAGGCTTTGATTTTTAATAAAGTTACATGCTCATCCTAGCTGGTTTGTATAATATCTAGAGCTAGAATTGTTTTTTCCCTTTAATTCATTTACAGGGTGTGTGTATATTAATTGTAATGAGAAAAACAATTTCTTTATGCCCTTATGTTCTTTTTCTTCAAATATCACTGTTTTCCAAATTCATTGCCAAGTTCATGTCCGATTTCATGATTTACACCCGGGCTGATGTTTTTCCAAATTCCAATACATGCAAGGATTAAAAATATCCCCCAAAAATTGGAGAAAATTTGGGCTGAAAAAATCATGTGTCTGCAAGGCCTGAAACAGAAAGTGGTATATATGCATTCATCAGCAATTTTCACCAAAAAAGAGAGAAAAAAAGAAGAAGAAAAAATCACATATTTCTGTCTTTTGTGCTGATTTCTCAATATTAAGTGAAATTTTGCAATTTATCATCAAAACCGCAGATATTTTGACAATATGTTTAACTATTTTCTCAAGCTTCGCCCCCTTCACAATTGTCTTTAAATTTGCTAGCGTAAAGTGGGGGCTCGAACCTGAGCCTCCTAATAAATCAAGAGTTTTACCACCAAGCCACTTTTTATGTGTATTATTAATCCAAAAAAAAATACATACATTTAGTTTAGCTCCCTTAAAACTTACCTTAAATTAAAATACTAAAAATAAGACTTTAATAAAAAAATATTAACTATATTATTTTCAAACTCCATTAAATTGTGTGATAATGTGTTACTGTGAAGAAATATAAGAAAATGATGTTTTCTTATTGAAATGGATGGAAAGAACAGTACAAGTCACTTACTGCTTATATACATCAAAAGAGAGACAAAAAAAAATGAAACAAATAAAGCACAAAAAGGAAGGAAAATATTGTACAAGAAATGAAGGGAATAAACCAGATAATATCCTAAGAATATCTTATGATTCTCAACACTTCCCCTCAAGCTGCAACATATAGGTCATATGCACCAAGCTTGTTACAAATGTGTTGAATCCTTGGACCTCGGAGATACTTTGTGAAAATGTCTGTTAGTTGGTCACTCGAGTTAACAGAACTAGTAGTCATGCATCCTGATGCAATATTCTCTCGAATGAAGTGACAGTCCACTTCAATATGTTTGGTTCTCTCATGAAAGACTGGGTTGGAAGCAATGTGTAGGGCCGCTTGGTTATCACACACAAGCATCATTTGTCCATCGCCCCCAAATCTTAGTTCATGAAGAAGTTATTTGAGCCATATGAGGAACGGTGTAGCCTGCTTATCAAACCAGACTCCCCCTGAACAACAAATCCAGGTGGTTGCTCCATATATATCTCCTCGGTGAGGCCGCCATGGAGAAATGCATTCTTAATGTCTAACTAATATAGGGATTAAGATCTCATAGCAGCCATTGATAAGAGAAGATGAACATAAGTCATCTTGGCAACGGAAAAGTGTCGCCAGTAATTGATGATATATCTACAGGTATCTTACGCCCGACAACTAAAGAGCCTTAAGACGGTTCACCTGGCCATTTGGACTAATCTTAATAGTATAAACCCAATGACAACCAATAGGAGACTTGCCAACAGGTAAGGTGACTAGATCTAATATGCCAGTAAAATGCAGAGCAACCATTTCTTCAACCATTGTCTGTTTCCATCCCGGATGAGAGAGGGCCTCATGCACAGTTTTAGGAAGAGAAACAGAAGACAATGTGAAATAAACCTGGATGTGGAGTTCTGAGAGGAGCAGTACCTTTCCGAATGGCAATGGGAAGATCGTGAGCGACAAGACCCATTTTGTCGAGGAGGAGGCGCTATAGGAGATGAAGTCCCGGGTTGGGCGCGATGTTAGTGCGGCGAAGAGTATAAGCCTGCAATAGTCGAGGTGGAGTAGCCGGAGGAACAAATGAGGTAACTAGGGGGGGATAAAGAAGGGGTAGAGATATGACATCATAATGGGGAGGGTGGGTGGTAGGGAACATAGAATAGTTATAAAAAAAAGTGACATCAACAAAGACAAAGTATCGTGTGTATCAGGAGAGTAGTGGCGATAACCACGTTGAAGTCGGGAATAACCGAGGAAGACACACTTCGTGGCTTTTGTTTGAGAGCTTGTCTTGTCAAGGAGTAAGAATAAGACAAAACGAACCTGACTAAGAATACGAGGGGAGAGAAGCGAAAGAGGGGTTGGTTTGGAAAAATGATGGAATAAGGAATTTGATCATGTTAGACAGATGATGACATACGATTAATCAGATAACAAGTAGCTAAGGTTGCATCCCCCTAAAAACTTTGAGAAACCTTATGATAAAGTAGAAGAGTGCGAGGGGTTTCAACTAAATGACGGTTCTTGTGCTCAGCCATTCCATTATGTTGAGTGTAAGTATAAGAGGGCGTGAAAAATCGAAGTGAGGTATAAGAAGGAGAATGGTCTATAAAATGTGTGTATTCATATGAAAAGAAAGAACATTATCATTTAAGTAAGATATGAATTGAAGTATTAAATTGAGTTTGAACTTCAGTATGGAACTTTTGGAAAATAGATAATAATTCAGCTTGAGTTTTCATTAAAAATAGCTAAGTACAATGAGAATAATCATCTATAAAAGTGACAAAGTACAGGAAGCCCAAGGTAAACTTAGTCCAAGAAGGACCCCAAACATCAGTATGGACAAGCTCGAAAGGAGACTTTGTCTGTTGATCTAGGTGCCTAGGGAATGGGACATGGGTATGTTTCTCAAACTGACATGACTTACACTCAATTTAGGACAAACTAGAAAAATGAGGAACCGTTATTCGAACTTGGAAATATTCAGATGACCAAGGCGACTATGAAAAAGGAGAGGAGTATCCATGGAGGGTGCCTTTCGAAGATGAAGGGAGTTGAGATGAAAGAGGCCTTGAAACTCATGTTCATCATCAATCATCCTCCTCGTACTACGATCTTGTAATGTAGCAATTATCGAAAATGTATTCAAACAGTGGAGTCACGAGTCAGCAATGAAAGAAATGATTAAAGGACAATCGAGAACATAAAGGTTAGAAATGAGGGAGTACGAAGGATGACATGCTAAATCCGATTCCTTTAGCAAAGTTTAGGATCCATTAACTAAATTAATCATGGGTAAAGAGTGATGTAATAGCAAGGGAAGAAAAGATCATATTACTAGAGAGGTGATAAGAACCTAGAATTGAGAATCATCTGACCAATGAATGTGAAAGTCAAGTTAAGGCATTATCGGTCCTAGGCAATGAGCGAAATGGATGCGATTTGTTGCTGAGGTGAGGTGGATGTACTCATATACTCGTTAGGCGTAGAGAATAATCCGGAGGTGTGGATATGAGCTCCTTTGGCGGCCTTAGGAAAGCAACCAAAGTCAACTCAAACAGCTAAACAAGATTACCCCGGTGGAACGCTTTAAGGTCTCGCCAGTCTTGGAAAAGATTGTAGCAATGACCGGTGCTTGGAAAACAAGAGAAAATCTCAAAGAAAAGTGCCAGTCGGACACAAAAATTGATAAAAGGGGCAGTTGCCATCTCAAACCATGAAGACAAGTGGATAGAAGTGAATATCGACACCTGACGAGCAAGGGGAAGAAGTTCGATCATCGGCGGCAAGCTCATATGCCCTCATGTGTTGGTGCGTGGTGGTTGCCATGGAGAGGAAATCACGCACGTGTGGACGCTTGAATGACCTTTTGCCGGTGATGTTTCCTTCGGTGGGTAGATCGGGCCGAGGCGATTCCAAAGGTGGGGTTGTCGGCCGAAACTAGAGTCGCCAAATTTTTTTTTCGACAACCAAGGTGGTCTGGCGGCGGTAGAAGATTCCAAATATGAAGGTGGATTGGTAAATAAAATTTAAAAAAATTAAGAGAGAGAGAGAGAGGAAAATATTGTACAAGAAATGAAGAGAATAAACCAGAGAATATCCTATGATTCTTAACAGTTACCAAGTGTTTTTTATATTTATAAATAACTTTTTATGTGAAGCATAAAGTTGAAAATAAAATTTAAAAAAAATAAGAGAGAGAGAGACCCTTAAAAACATCCGAATCAATTAGATCATTATTGTGAGTTTATATATTATTGACTTCTAACTTATAAACTACTGATATTTCCATCTAACTACTTAACGCATATGGATCTAGATATAAAATTTGTCTGCGTGTGGCTTGTGGCTTCTCAGTTCTGACATCTGGTAAATTTTTTAGAGACCATTATTTGTATCTACAGCGGTGCCTTTTTGGTGGAAACTTTTTTTCGGTTTTATCTCCTAGGAATGGTAGTGGTCCTTGAGGTATAATCAGTTTGGGAGCCAAGAGCTTTTGTTAGAGAATTGCCATCCATAGTGAGGTTGTTAGGATATTCTTCTCTTAGTCCTTTGGAATCAGTTTCTCCTGTTGTGGTTCCATGTTGTATTAGTCTTGATTATCATCTTGGTCCTTTTTGTTTCTTTGCCTCTTCATTTTCTTGAAGGACTATTCTCACTTCTGATCTCTATGTTATCTTTCCTTTTATTTTTAGAAGATATGAAATATATCATGTATGCATTAGGAAAATTCTTAGTGATGTCAGGGGAAACTTATGAGAGGGGAATAACTTCCCAGAAGTGATAATAACAGAGAGAAAAATGAGATATTAGTTGGCTTTGGTACAACATGGATTTTATTTTATCTTTAGGAAGCATAGGCACCTATGGAAAATGGGTGGGAAATTTACATTGTAAGTTTGGAAAACTATTATGAGATTCAATAATTGATGTTCGGTGAAAGTGGAACAAATTGAGAGTTGATATTGACATCAATCTTGGTCATGAATCTACCTAGAAAGATCCATGATTAAGTATTTGAGTAGATATGATTGTCAAACAATTTATTGAGGATTAAATTTCAAGCTAGAATAAGGGACAACCAAATCAAGTATGATGCAGGTCTGCCCTAGAACACACAAGGTTGTTAGTGATCAATTTAGGTTGAAATGGGCTTCATGGTTTAAATTGACAAGTTGGAGCTTATGCTGATAAAACCTTATTAGAGAAGAAAGATAGAAAAAGCCATCTAGAGAAAGGTTGAGGCATCCCACCTTAATCAAAGATTAAATAGAGTCCCACTTTTTTTTTTTTTTATCTAGGTTTGTGAAATCTCATTGGAAGAGTGGATGGTATCTGATGGTTAAGTTAGATGGAGTGGGTTCTGGCTTTAGATTTCACATCACAGCCAGGTGTGAGATGGAGGGTTCTCAAAATTTCACCATTCTTAGCAATGATGGTTTTTCTTGGACAGCATTGGGCTTCTGGGCATATGTTTGGTGGGGATGGGGTTGGAATATTGGTGCGGGCACTAGAGGTATATGAGTGGGTTGGGGCATCACCTTACACAGTTTCAGTGCGTTTTTACTGGAATTCATTAGGATTGGTAGGATTTTCTGTAGTTTCTGTTAATGTTTAAAATTCTTGTGGTGCTCCATGACCCTTGAATTTTATATGGGACCAGCCGTAATTTTATTTTATTTCATTTTAAAATACAGTATTTCCGTACAAAACTCAGTTTGAGAGACAATAGCTTTTGTTAGGAGGGGAGTGCCATCCATAATTGAGGTTGTTAGGATATTCTTCTCTTAGTCCTTTGGAATCAGTTTCTCCTGTTGTGGTTCCATGTTGTATTAGTCTTGATTATCATCTTGGTCCTTTTTGTTTATTTGCTTCTTCATTTTCTCGAAGGACTATTCTCACTTATGATCTCTATGTTATCTTTCCTTTTATTTTTAGAAGATATGAAATATATCATGTATGTATTATGAAAATTCTTACTGATGTCAGAGGAAACTTATGAGAGGGGAATAACTTCCCATAAAGTGACCAATAACAAGAGAGAAAAATGAGATATTGGTTGACTTTGGTGCAACATGGATTTTATTTTATCTTTGTAAGCACCTTTTCATGGGAAAATGGGTGGAAAAATTTCACATTGTAAAAACTATGTGAAATTGATGTCAAAGTAGGGAACTAAAGTGAAATATACAAAAAAAAAAATTAGAAAGGGCATGTGATATCTGTTATGAAACTTTGAGGTTATATTTGGTTCCCGAAAGTTTGAGGGAAAATGCAAGGGAATTTTAATAAAAAGGAAGAGTATAATAAAAGAAAAAATAAACAACAATAAAAACAAAATTATATTATTTTTATTTGTTATTTCAGAAGTTCATTTACTTATTTTAACGTAATTATTCTATAATTTTAAAATATGTAAATTTTTAAATAATTTTTTGTAGATACTAAATTTTCATTTTGATTTCTTCTAAGACCAATCAAAAGAATCTATGCTAAATGAATGTCAGTTGTATGAGCCAAAATGGAAAAAAAAAAAGTTATTATGTGTCAATCAAACATCAGATACACTATATTATTTTATTTTTAATTTATCATATTTTATTTGTGCTATTAAGTATACTAGTATAGAAAATATTATTTTATAAGTCAATTGTGTAACTCCATATAGTGATTCAATACTTTTACTCGTAATCTTCATTCAATCAAATGGATAAATGTTGTATTGTTCTTTTATAATTGTTATTAAGGTTTCTTGAGCACCTAACCTGCAACCCATTTTTAAAAAACTGAAAATTTTTGGGAAAATATTGGTTTATGGGGAGAAAAATTCTATTTTCTGTTATATATATATATATATATATATATATATATATATATATATATATATGTAAAAAAAAGAACTGAACAAACTTGTGGATTATTGGTTTTCTTTTTTGGAATATATAGTGGTAAACATGATTCGGTTAATCTAATCATGCCACTAAAAAATAATCCGAATGTTAGTTTTCGATATGTTATTTATATAAACTAAAAACATAATCATATTAACCAAATCTTCGGTTAATCTAATCATGCCACTAAAAAATAAATTGAACGTCAATTTTTGATGTGTTATTTATATAAACTAAAAACATAACCATGGTTAACCAAATGATTGGGAAAATGGGTGGGGGAAAAATTTAACATTGTAAAAACTAAGTGATTGATGTCAAAGTGGGGAACCTAAGGTGTGGCTTAATTAAGAAAATAGATGAGTTGAACAATTCTTGGGAAAAAAATTAGAGTAATTTTGATTTGTAGACGTTCTATTGCAGGAAAACTATAATTATAGGCTAACTTTGGCTAATAAGGATGTGAGCAGATATGAGCTTGCTTGCTCGTGCTGCAGAGTCTATTGGAGATGGGGACATCATCAATGTACAGATTCGAAGATATCGACAGTGGCTACTCTCTCAAGCTGGCTCCTTTGCATCTTGTATAACTCCGTATGTTTCTTGGTTTTGGCTTTGAAGGATGTTAAGGGCATGTTTGAAAAAGAGAACTATTCTCTTACTAACGTGAGAAAGAAATAAACAAGGGGAAGGGAAAATAGCAAAAACATGTTTCAAAAGATTTCATAAAAAAGGGCTCATTTTATAAGAAAATTCAATATATTTTCTGCATTTTATGAAATACAAAGACTTCAAGAAATAAGAATGAAAAAATCTCAATTCTCTGGTTTCTTATTTGCCTTTTGTTGTTTTATTTTGTAATCCATTGTCTTCAGTGCTGCACTCTTGCATGGACAAAGGGAGACACTTGAACAGGTGTATGGATATCCAGGTTATGGACATGAAGCTTGATTGTTTCACATGCTCTCTTTTGCCTTAGGGAAACTATTGTTTTTCCATCTTTCATTCTTCAGTGATTAATATTGTTTTTTTTTAGGATCCATCTACTTAGATCTTTATTTGTTCATTGTTGGCCTTATTTATTTATATTAAATAACTGCAAAACCATAATTCATGGGGTGTTAGAAGAATTGTTATCATAAATGGATTTAACCTCATTTTGTTGATGGGAGCAAATGTGCCTATGAACTTCAAATCTGGTGGGAGATCAACCAAGAGTAGCAAGTTTGTATCTGATTTACAGAACCAAGGCACTCTTGGTGCTTGACCCGGGCCAGTGAAAGGCAGAAGAAAGTCACGCGCCAACGACCGCAAGGAAAAGTTTCAACACTTTCCGAGAAATGCAGTGGGCTGAGAGTCAACAGAAGGCCTTGGGATTGAGCGGGTCAGGTGGTGGAGTGTCCCAGTGTCCAAGGGGTGTTGGGACTGCAATGTGGGGCCCGAAGTACTGCAAATATCCCAAAACAATCTGGGGATCCCGGGGAAAGAAACAGGGTGACTGGCTTGCAAGCAGGAGGAGATGCAGCTAAGAGCAAACCCTCATCACAGGGAAGAAGCTGAAAGGTCTACAGTGGCACACTTGTGGATAATCAGAGGGTAAGATTCAAAGAAGTACAGCCTTGTCTCGAAGACGGTGTCATGGGGAAGAAAGGAGGGCAAGAGAGTGCTCAGCTCATATGTCTGTATGTCAGGGCAGAATAAAGGAAATAATAAAGCAGCAGGGCTGGGGGAGCAGAGGAGGAGTTTCAAAAGGAGTAAAAGGAAGCCAGACTGGAGAAAATGGCAGATCTGTCACTATCTCGGATCGGGAATCGATATCAGGTAAGGTTACGAGAGATACCCTCTTCTCTGCTATTGTGGGTGTTGATGGTGTAGAAGATAGGTTTTATACAGGGGAAAAGTGAGAGTACCATTACCAGAAGATAGTTGTATGGAAGCAGGGAATGATCGAGGAGTCAACACCCATGTGGGAAGGGAGGTTCTTCTAGAGAAAAAAAAGTAATGATTTAACCATGTGGACTGCAGACAGCCATAGTTTCTAGCTTCAAAAGGGATGAAACTAGGCAAGTGCTTTTGTGTGGGGTCTCTCAGTGAGCTTATCCTTATGTCATATTAGTGGGTTTGAAAGTGACAAATGCAAAGGGAATTTTTATTCAAGTATTGATTTCCTTTGGGACTTTTTTCACAAGTTCTTTCTACTTGTAAATAAACTATTAAATGGTTCCAACTGTTGTCTGGAAATATCAAAAGAGCTTAATTTGTTTTAAGCCAGTGCCTCCCTCTCTCTCTCTCTCTCTCTCTCTCTCTCTTGCCGTCTTAAACACTTTATATCATTAGAATTAACTTCTGTCTCCATCTATGAACTATTTAGGCACAGAAGGGTGAATCCATTTCCTTTTTGGTTACCATTCAATGGATGGTTATGCATCAGACATCAGCAATTTGGAGTTTATGTCTTTGTGGCTGACTTTTATTTATGAAGTGTTGGATTGAGATTTTGACAAAGTGAATATGAATTATTTGGGCTCTTATTTCTTTACATAATTGTACGGGCTGGCTTCACATATGCAGGGAGAACGCAATTTTAATAGATTTGGTGGCTGGCTGGGAAAAAACTCAACAATGGGCAAAAATAAGAGACTTTTGGAGAAGATCTACATGTTCATCTTCTTGCTTCTCGTGAATCTAATACTGGAAGGCAAGTTTGTTCAATATTTAAGCTTCTGTCTGTTACTAACCTAACACACGCTTTATCTGGTTGCTTATGCTGATATTTAATTATTATAACCCCCGAGTGTTATTTACGTTTATGATGTCTTTATTGATGATTTGGTTTCAATTCCTGACGCTAAAAAGATGAACAGAAAATGCTTAGCTATCATTGACTTGGATGATAATTTATATAGGTGAAGATGTTTTAAATTAGACACTACAGTAATAACTATGTTGAACCAAGTTGTCTGGATCTGATTCTGAGTGAACGAAGTTCTTAGTGTAGGTGTTGAGTAAGAAGCTATGATATGCCTTGGTGGATAAAATGTGTTAAACATGGGAAGCCCCTTTGAAATCTTTAATCAGCTGGTAGATCAAGCAGTAGATGGGCATTTCCTTTCAGGTTGCAGAGTTGTTGGTAGAGGAGGGGTAGGAGTTAAGGACCTTAAGGTCTCTCACTTACTCTTTGCGGATGACACCTTAATTTTTTGTGAGGCCTCTCAGGACCAGTTGTCTCATCTATGCTGGGTAGTGATGTGGTTTGAAGCTTTTTTATGGATTCCATGAACTTCCTTCACGTATTTTGAGAGAAAGGCAGTGGACTGTTGTAGTTAGGCTCAGTAGATGAGAGTTACCTGCCCTTGGTTGGTTAAAGCTGAGCATGTTAACATATAGAGTTGTAACTAGTTAGGAAACTTAACATATAGAGTTGTAATTAGTTTGGAATCTGGCACATGTAGAGTTATATGATTAAGGTATAGACTATCCCTTCTGTATATATACACATGTTAATTCAATGAAAAATAAACAAGGAATTCTTTCCTCCAATTATCTCTTGGTTGTTTCTACAAGGTATCAAAGCCTAGGGTTCGAGTTTGAGAATTTTTTGGAGGATTTTTCGGCAAAATATATATATAGTGAAATGAGAGAAGAAAA
This sequence comes from Tetrastigma voinierianum, assembly GCA_016808115.1. Classification (NCBI taxonomy): domain Eukaryota; kingdom Viridiplantae; phylum Streptophyta; class Magnoliopsida; order Vitales; family Vitaceae; genus Tetrastigma; species Tetrastigma voinierianum. The sequence continues at coordinate 1,010,247 of JAEQBH010004491.1, read as the reverse complement.
AAAATGCTTTTCTTTATTGAATTGATAAAAGAAACGATGCAGTCTATAACATATACATGGAGGCATAAAGGAAATAAATAAAGTACAAAAGGAAGGAAAATACTTTTACAAGAAGAGAGAATAAGCAAGAAGAATATCTAAGAATATCCTTTGATTTTCAGCGCCTCCCGCCGAGGAGTAGAGCATATAGGTCATATGCCAAACTTGTTACAAAATGTCTTGAATCCTTTAGATATCGAGAAGAGACTTAGTGAAAATGTCACCGCTAGTTGGTCATTCGGAGTTAATGAAACTAGTAATTCATGCATCTTAGGCGATCTTCTCTTGAATGAAGTGATGATCCTTCAATATGTTTGAAAGTCCTTTCATGAAGGCGGCTTGGAAGCAATGTGTGGTAGGCTTGTTTTATAACACACAGCGTCATTTGTCCAAATCCTTCCCCGAATCTTAGCTCTGGAAGAAATTTGTTTTAAGTCATATGAGTTCACAAGTTGTCAAAGCCATAGATCGATACTCAACTTCAACATTAGACCTGGCCACCATATCCTGTTTCTTACTTTTCCAGGACATTAAGTTGCCTCCAATATATACACAATATCTTGAAGTAGGGCGTTTGTATGCGAGCCTGCCTAGTTTGCATCACAATATCTACTAACCTAGGTGTGACCTTTGTTTTTATATAACACCCCTTGACTCCGTGTGTCTTTGATATAACGGAGGATACGAATCACAACATCCTAGTGACTATCACAAGGTGATTGTACGAACTGACTAACTACACTCACAGGGAAGGAAATGTCAATCGGGTGATGGTGGTGGATTCAGTCTCCCCACTGAACCGATATCTCCTTGGATCTCACGAGAGGCTCCCCACGTCCCAAATCCTGACTTGACGCGATTTGGATCGTAGAATTAATGCATGGGTTCTGATCTAACATACGTATTTCCTTCAATATCAATATACTTCCTCGTGACCTTATAACCACACCGGACTTAGGTAGGCTATCGATTCAGGAAAGTAGTTGAGTTTCCCCAAGTCTTTTGTCTAAAAGTAGCTGAAGAGATATTGTTTAAGTTGCCGAATACCATCTTGATCACTGTTTGTTATAACAATGTCGTCCACATAAACAATCAGATAGATGCATTGTCCAGACGATGTATGATGATAGAAGACAGAGTGGTTTGATGTACTCCAAGTCATATCGAACTCCTGTACCATAGAGCTAAAGCGGTCAAACTACTCGAGGGGATTGCTTTAGTTCATATAAGGAACGACATAACTTGCATACCAAACCAGACTCCCCCTGAGCAACAAATCCTAGTGGTTGCTCCATATATACCTCCTCGGCGAGGTCGTCATGGAGAAATGCATTCTTGATGTCCAAGCCCGATATAGAGTCGAATCACAAAGCTACAATATAAAAGGAGAAAGGCAAAGATGGAAACAGTCTTAACAACGGAGAAAGAGGCGCCATAATAGTGAACACCATCTATACGAGTATACCATAGCCTTCAGCAGGCATGACGGTCAAGCTTTGCCATGGACAATCATGTGTATGATATACAAACCCAGCAGCGACCAACGAGGTAAGGTAGTGTTGAACTCCCATGTGCGATAGAATCTGACAATCATTTCTTGACCATTGCACATTTCTAACTTTAGATGAAGGTGACTCATTCGCCAGTTTTAGGAAGTGAAACGAGAGAGAAACAAGGTGGAAATAAAGCGGAATCGGAGACCCATAAATGGGAATGAGGGTTACGGAGGCGGTATTCGAATGTGGCGATGGGAAGATCAATGGGAGGCCAGACAGTGGGTGTTGTGGAGGAGGGGGCAACCTGGAGATGAGTTAGTTGGAGACCCGATGTGTCGGTATGCGGGCAGGAGAACCTGCCTACAATGTCGAGTGGGTGGTAGGTATAGATGAGATGCCTTGAATGGAGATAGAAAGATAGGAATTATGACATGAGTGGGAGGAGTGGTGGTGAGGCATGAAAGTTGCTCAAAAAGAGATGACATGACAAAGGCAAAATATGATGTATAATGAGAGTGTAAGCGCAATGATAACATTAAAGCTAAAAGACACACTTCATGGCTTTTCTGAAAGCTTGTCTTACGGGAGTAGAATATGGACAAAAGCAGAGACACAACTGGAGCTTACTTGGGGAAGGCAAAAGAGAGGTTGGTTTGGAAAAAGAATGGAATGAGGGATTTTATCATGTAAGACGGATGATGACATACGATTAATCAAATAACAAATGGTTAAGGTAGCATCCCCTTAAAAACGTTGAGGAATCTTATGAAGGAGTAGAAGAGTGCGAGCGGTTTAAACTAAATGACGGTTCTTGCGCTCAATCACTCCATTTTGTTGAGGAGTGTAAGCATAAGAGGACTGATGAAGAATCCCATGTGAGGACATGAAGGAGGAGAATGGTCCAAAAAGATATTCCTTGGATTTATCACTTCGTCGAATTGAAGGATTAAATTGAGTTCGAACTTCAGCATGAAACTTTTAGAAAAGAGAGAATAACTCAGCTCGATTTTTCATTAAAAATAGCCAAGTACAATGAGAATAATCATCTATAAAAGTGACAAAGTACCGGAACCCTAAGGTAGACTTAGTCCGGGATGGACCCCAAATATCAATGTGGATAAGCTCGAAAGGAGACTTTGTCCATTGTTCTAGGCGCTTGGGGAATGGGACATGAGTATGTTTCCCAAGCTGACATGACTCACACTCAATTGAGGACAGACTAGAAAAACAAGGAACCATTACCTGAAATTTTGAAATATTCGGATCACCAAGTCAGTGTAGAAGAGGAGTCTCCATGAGATGAAGCAATGGAAGAAGATGGTAATTTGAGATGAAAGAGGCCTTAAAACTCCGTCTATGCCCGATTGTCCTCCTTGTATTCGGTCTGCTGATGTGATAGAATTGCTCCGAGAGAAAAAGGTAATCAAATAATTAAGGTCACAAGTCAACTTACTAATAGAAAGCAGATTAAAAGGAGAATTAGGAACATAAAGGACAGAAGTAAGGGGTATGGAAGGAAGGAGACTTGCCGAACCGATTCCTTTAGCCATGGTTTGCGATCCATTAGCTAAAGTAATCATAGTTAAATGTGATGTAATAGTAAGGGAAGAAAAAAGATCTTTATTACCAAAAATATGATCAGAGGCTCCATAATCAAGAATCCAGGGTCCATATGAATGTGAAAGGCAAGCAGAGACATTACCGATCTAGACAACAGACCAAATGGGTGCATATTTGGTTGCTTGAGTGCGGTGGATGTACTCCTTATACTCGTTGGGCGTAAGAATAACTCTCAAAGGTGGAGATGAGCTGCCTTTGACAGTCATAGAGGAAAAAACTATCAAATAAATTTCTAAATAAAAAAAAAAGGTTACCAAGAGTGACCATAAGGTCTATCTAGGTGTTGAGAATCGGGACACGGGGACTAAGGACTGGATATGGCACAACAGGAGCATAATGCTGAGGTTGTCAAGGACAAAAAAGTGTAAAACTCACAACTACAGTTTTCAAATGGAAGGACCAGGGGCTTATGAGGCCTTGTCGACGACCGATGAGCCTTTAGGTGGGAGCGCGTCGCCGGAAAGTGAATTACTCGTCCACACACGTGCCTATGCGCTGGCATGTGGAGGAGTTTGTTGGAGAAACGATCACCGAGTGGAGGCGCGTCGATCACTAGTTGATGTCGGGGTTTCTCCCGGAATGTAGATTAGGTCAGCCTTTTGTGTGGTGGGGTCTTGACCGGAGATGGAGTAAGCTAGGAAGAATTTTCTGACGACCGTGATACGATGGTGGTGGAGGATTCGAGAGTTAGAGGTGAGTTGGCTGGAATGCGATAGGACCACTAGATGGGTTGCTGAAGATGGAACCATGGCAAAACCCTAGCCCGAGCCTTCCATGGCTTTGATACCATGTGAAATGAGAGAAGAAAAGAGTTTTTTTCTTTATTAAATTTATAAAAATAAAAGTACAAGTCCTACCTACTTATATACATAAGGGAGACGTAAAAAGGAAATTAATAAAGTATAAAAAGAAAGGAAAATATTGTACAAGAAATGGAAAAACTTTCTTCAGAAGAATATGTGCTTTTGGATTACTGCAACATATATATATATATATATATATATATATATGACGTCATCGGTTTGATCGATGGTCCAACTAATGAATCGGTAAATCAATATCTTTATTTTTCTGGGAAACTCCAATACCTGAGCTACTCTTTAGCTTGTTGTTGGCAGTAACATCAACTGATTTATTCCTAGAATTGGGCAAGACAAAGTCATCACTGTTTTTTTTTTTTTTTTGATGAGTAAATGCAATATATTAAAAACCAAGAAGACCCAAGGAGGCCCTGATGAGGACCCTCAAAGGGGATCAAGGAAAACAAGAAAACCCACCACCCCTCACTTACACCCCAACCAAGTCAAAAAATCATCTTCATCAACCAAGACAAAGTCATCACTGTTGTCATCATCTTCATCAACAACTCTACGAATTTTTTTGGAGGGTGGTGGCTTCAATGATTCCTCAGCACCCTTCTGGGTCTTTCTTTTAGTTGGGAGTTCTTCCATTTCCTTCTTGTCTTTAGGCTTTTGTTTATCCGCCGGAAAATACATGCTATTTTTCCTTCTGCAAGAACTTTCTACACCTCTAGGCACCTGATTTTTACCCCAAATTATGATGATGATGATAACAATAATAACAACACCACTTTGTCCTTCAGTTTATTCATGATAGATAAAGGCAAAAAGATATATGCATAGCTTGTTATGCAAAATTAGATGTGAATGAGTATGAATTTTTAAGTTTTCATTTTCAACTTTTGCTATTTTTTAGGATTCCTCTACAGTTTACCATTGAAAAAAAAAAACCCCCTCTTAACTCTGAATAATTTTTTTTCATTCATGATGTCTATTTTGATTTTCACAAAAACAACAATATGTAAAGAAATAATTGTTCCTGTTTCAGGAAATGTCTCCCAAAACTCTAGAAATAGACTGAGAATAACAATAGGGCATCTTTAAAATCCTGGAACTGAGTGTATAACATGCTTATTTGCATTTTACCTTGCATCAAAAGAGAGTTAAAAAAAAAATGATTGTTTCTAAACGGAATTGTCAATTGTGTCCTTGGGAAGTAGTCCAAATCAAATCTTCTTTTCTTTTACCATCTTGTAGACAATCAATTAGACATCAAAACATCCGGAATTTTGAGAAGACCACAACACATAAATGATAATGTACTCACAGGCTTCTCCTTCTGCATAGATTGACAAGGTTTCTCAGGTTGTGATGCTTTAGGCTCATGTTTTGCAGGCTTTGTAGGATTGCCATTGTCTTCCTCATGTTTTTTCATAAACCACCTCCTAATATCAGATTGTAGCAATAATAATAGTTTTGTAGTTATTCATAAAAAATAAATTAAACCCATGACATCACTTCCAATTTAAGTATTTCAAAACAAAAGCATGATAAAAAGGACAGAGAATATACGTATGCATGCATATTTCAGCTTTTGCTTCCCTGGAGGAAAAAAGAAAAAGAGTGAACAGGCTCCGCAGCATTGTGTACTTTCTGTAAAGTTGTAGGTGAAAACTCTATGGTTTAAATCATTATTGTCGAAAATTTCACTTTTGCTATCTATCACTAATTTCTTTCATATTTTTTTATGCATATAAACTAAGTCTATTTTTCATATAAGAAAATATTCCCAAAAAGAAAAAACTCTTCATCGAACAAAAATTTAAGTCTGTAATTCGAACTGGCAATGGTTCCGTGGCTTCTCAAACAAAACCTCTATCATTGAAAACTTCCAGCAATAGCATAACTCATAAAGCACCCACAGTGAAATCCAAACCTCTATTTGGTCACCAAGAAAATGAGAGAAAATAAAAGAAACCTTCATTTTGCGTACTATGTTATTATATCTCATTTTCTTTGCGGTCAAAATCCCTAATAAAAAACATCATTTTTAAAACCCAGATAAATGAATCCAAAGAGTCTCAAGTACAGTGCAAATTTTCTGTATCCTTGAACCCTAAATATGAAAATTTAACGATTCAAAATCTTCTTTTTCTTTTTTCCCGTCATTTCGGTTGTATTTACTCAGAAGTCAATTAAATGAAGCGATATTATTAAAAGTGGAATGTACCTTAAGTCGTATCGGCGGAGCTTCAGCCTTTTAGAGACGGGAGAAAGCAGTTGTTTCGTAACCTAGAAGAGATCGATTGCTTTGCGTAACGTGGCCGTTACCTCGAACTTCAGTCGGCCGATTGGACGATCGGTTGTTTACCAGACTCTGAGCGGTCGGCCAGATAGGATATATTCATAGAGCCCCGATTATGTAAAGGTGGTATGAAGGGGCAAAGACAAAATATCGATGTGTATTAGAAATTGTAAGCGGCAGTAATGTATTGTTAAAACCAAGGAAGACACACTTCATGGCTTTTGCTGAAAGCTTGTCTTGTCAAGGAGTAAGAATATGGACAAAACAGACACAACCAAGAACACTTGGGGGAAGGCAAAAAAGAGGTTGGTTTGGAAAAAGAATGGAATGAGGGATTTTATTATGTAAGACGGATGATGACATACGATTAATCAAATAACAAACGGCTAAGATAGCATCCCCCTAAAAATGTTGAGGAACCTTATGATGGAGTAGAAGAGTGCGAGCGGTTTCAACTAAATGACGGTTCTTGAACAGTGGCTCCGTTTTGTTGAGTGTAAGCATAAGAGGGCGATGAAGAATCCCCATGTGAGGACGTGAAGGAGGAGAATGGTCGGAAAAATATTCCTTGGCATTATCATAGTCGGATTGGAAGGAGTTAAATTGAGTTCAAACTTGGCGTAGCTTAGAAAATAGAGAATAACTCATTTCGTTTTCTTAAAAATAGGCAAGTACAATGGGAATAATCATCTATAAGTGACGAAGTACGGAACCCTAAAGGTGGAGCTTAGTCAGGGATGGACCCGAATATCAATGGATAAGCTTAAGGAGACTTTTGTCCATTGTTCTAGGCGCTTGGGAGTGGACAGGCATGTTTCAGTGACATGACTCACACTCAATTGAAGACATACTAGAAAAACAAGGAACCATTACCCGAAATTTGGAAATATTCGGATGACCAAGGCGACTTAGTAAGGAGAGGAGTCTCCATGGAAGTGCAAGCAGTGGAAGATGAAGGCGAGCTGAGATGAAAGAGGCCCTAAAACTCACATCCTATGGCGCTTGGGGAATGGGACACGAGTATGTTTCCCAAGCTGACATGACTCACACTCAATTGAAGACAGACTAGAAAACAGACCATTACAGGAATTTGGAAATGTTCGGATGTGAGCGCGACTTAGTAAGGAGGAGTCTCCATGGAAGTGCAAGCAGTGGAAGATGAAGGCGAGCTTTGAGATGAAAGAGGCCCTAAAACTCACATCCTATGCCAATTGTCCTCCTTGTATTCCGGTCCTGCAATGTGATAGAATTATCAGAAAAGGTAATCAAATAATTAAGGTCACAAGACAACTTACTAATAGAAAGCAGATTAAAAGGAGAATTAGGAACACCAGAAGCAGTAAGGGAGTATGGAAGGAAGGAGACTTAGAACGTTCAACTTTAGCCATGTTTTAGATCCATTAGCTAAAGTAATCATAGTTAAAGGTGATGTAATAGCAAGGGAAGAAAAAAGATCTTTATTACCAAAAATATGATCAGAGGCTCCATAATCAAGAATCCAGGGTCCAGATGAATGTGAATGGCAAGCAGAGACGTTATCGATCTAGACAACAGACCAAATGGGTGCAGATTTGGTTGCTTGAGTGTGGTGGATGTACTCCTTATACTCGTTGGGCGTAAGAATAACTCTCAAAGGTGGAGATGAGCTCCCTTTGACAGTCATAGAGGAGAAAACAATCAAATAAATTTCTGAATCAACAAAAAAGGTTACCAAGAGTGACCATGGGATTTATCCGGGTGTTTGAGGAATCGACACGGGGCGAGGCTGAATCATGTGCGGCACAAGCGGGAGCATAATGCTGAGGTTGTCGAGGACAAAAAAGTGTAAAACTCACAACTACAGGTTTCAAATGGAAGGACCAGGGGCATATGAGGCCTTGTCGATGTGGGGTGAGTGCGTGGAGTGGGAGCGCGTTCTTGATAGAGTGAATTGCTCGCCCACACACACGTGCTATCCTTGTGGCGTGTGGAGGAGTTTGTTGGAGAAACGATCACCGAGTGGAGGCGCGTCGATCACTAGTTGATGTCGGGGTTTCTCCAGCCCGGTGGGTGGAATCCGGCCTTTTTGGTGAGTGGGGTCTTTAATTTAGAGATGGAGTAGTCGGAGGAATTTTTACGCGGCGGGGTAGTGGAGTGGTGGCGGAGGATTCCAGAGTTGGAGGTGAGTTGGCTGGAATGCGATAGGACCACTAGATGGGTTGCCGAAGTTGGAACCATGGCAAAACCCTAGCCCGAGCATTCCATGGCTTTGATACCATGTGAAATGAGAGAAGAAAATAGTGTTTTTCTTTATTGAATTGATAAAAATAAAAGTACAAGTCCTACCTACTTATATACATAAGGGAGACATAAAAAGGAAATAAATAAAGTATAAAAGAAAGAAAATAACCCAATACCGAGAAATGAAGGGAATAAGCCAGAGAATATCGCTGATTCTCAACATATATACTCTATATATATATATATATATATATATATATATATGAGCGTCATCAGTTACGATCGATGGTCGACTAATGAATCGGTAAATTTTTTGGTTGAGTGACCCACATCGGTTTTAAAACATTGGTTTTAACACTTGACCAACTCCAAAAGAGAGGAAGATCCTTGGTGAATAGGCGCTTTTTGTGTCAAAGTCATGAAGAAACTATAGATCACATCTTGCTCCATTGTGATAAAACTAGGGTGTGATGGGAGTTATTCCTTTCTTTCTTTGGTGTCACTTGGGTCTTCCTGACTTCCGTAAGGTGTGCCTTGGAGGGTTGGAGGGGGACTTTTGTGGGCAAGAAGAGAGGGGAGGTTTGGAAGGCTGGGCCCTTATGGCTTTTTTTTTTTTTACTATTTGGAGGATAAGAAATAAGATTGCCTTTGAGGATGAGGAGCTGTCCATGCCAAAGTTGAAGAGCTATTTTGTTTATTTTCCATAGTGAGTCTAAAGCGTTATAACGGATGAAGCTCCTCAACGGTTGGTTTCATTGATTGGTTGGGTGTGCAGTGATTCCTGGTGTGGCTGTGCAGTGCGTCTCTGGTGGCAACTTGGGTTCTGGAGGGGTGTGCTTGTGGTTTCTCATTGTTTTCTTTGTTCTTTTGTAGGGCAGTTTTGTTTTTTGAGTTTTTCTGGTACTTTCTGGGACCCTTTTTTTCTTCCTGACTGTTGGGACTTTGTTGGGGTGTAGGTTTGCTTTCCTGTTCTCCTCATTGCCCTTTCTTATTACATCAGAGTCGTGACATGGCCACCAGAAGACACTTTTAACATTGAAATTTATATCTAAATTACAATGTATACATTTCTTCTTTGTTTCTTCACTCCATTCCATGCATTGAGCCACTAAGTCTCCAGCGGCTGCTTGGCTTTTCTTTCATTAATATTGGTGTCTTTGCTACCTTCAACTCGCCCAGATCATATTTTTCATTCCTTTTTTGTTTCATTCTTCACTAGATTTATACATCGGTCCTCAAATGGGACTTAGCACACGTCCAAGTTTAAACCATACGATCAAATACTCACGAGTGTGACTAATAAAAAGACAACAATTTTCCTCTAACTTCAGGATTTGTCTTCCTCTATTAAAGGTCATAATTTCTATAATACTTTCCATGAGATTACTACAGAGAGATTAGTTGGCTGGCTGTGATTTTCCAAGCATCTGAGAATGAAGACCCTGGAGTTTGAGAAAATTAGCCTAAGTAATGCGTAAAGAAGAGTGAACAATTGGAAGGATGGTCATAATTGATGCTTCCTTTGGTAATTTGCTTGCCTAAAACCTCAAGGCACTAGAAAGATTTAGTATTTATAGACAATAACAATGTTCTAGTATTTTTTGCATGAAGTGTTCCATTAAGAAGATGTCAATGAGCCCCTTCCGATTTATAAGTCTTGTGGAGTGTTGTTTATAAATCTAGATAGCTTAGGGATCAGGTTTTTACAATGGGCACTTTATTTTAGGATTTTCTAAAACAGGCATTTTATGGAGTCGGATTCTGATTTTAGGATTCTCTATACAGACATTTTATGGATTGGGAGGCTGAGTTGCTTGTGTTTTCTATCTTTGGGTTGTCATGGATCTAACCTTCCAATTTTATTTAGATGTTCAAGGGTTGGCAGGTGCCAAGAGTTCAATCACATCTCTCTCTCTCTCTATTCTTTCTACCTGCAAGCTGCTTAATCAATCATTCTGAACTTTAAATGTGCAGGGAAACCTTGCGAATCGATTACCTTAATCTAATTCTGAAACGGTTGACTGACCCACTTCGCATGCTGCCTAAGGTTGGAAGAATATTGTTCTCTATCTATCGTATGTAAACTTGGATGTTCTACGCCAAATATGATTGAACATGCTTCTTTTCTATGTTACATCTTTCCCAGGATGACGCTGTTCAGAAAGTTGTTGAGTTCATGGATTTATACTCAATAAGTCAGGAGGACTTTGATACTATTGTGGAGTTATCTAAACTTAAGGTATCCTTTACTAATTTACGTGCAGTATTTATATAAGAAATTGCTCTCACATGAAATATGCATCAGGGGAAACCAAGTCCGTTGGAGGGCGTACAGCCAGCTGTCAAGGCAGCTTTGACAAAGGCTTACAATGAAGTAACTCTCAAACTGATACGTGCTGCTGATTTAATCTGCTGGAATCAAAAGGCTAAGAGCGGAATTGCTGCAATTCTAGAGCCAGTGGATGATGATTGGCAGAGAGAATGGCGTCGTGGCGGAAAGTGAAGAAGAAACTCTTCAGACACAGATGACATGGGTAATTTTCTCCTGACCACCACCTAATTAATACTTCAATCTGCTCTCTCTTTATTTTGTTCTTTGGAATTGATATGGAATGTAAAATGCAAAGCCGAATTTGTTAGGATCACAAAGCCATTTTAAATTTGGGCATCATACCAGATTCGAATAACCACAACAAATACTTCAGTCTTAGCATTTTCTAAATTATGTAAAAATTGGAATTTTATGACCTCCTGATTTTTTCTTTTGTGGATATGTTAGAATCTGATAATTTTTTCTTCTTAATTTCATTGATAACCAGAATATCCTTTACATATGTTTGACTCAATTGTATTTACTCTTTGTTACTACTTGTGATTGAAGACACTGCCAATGGTGAAAAGAAGCTGCCAACAGATCTCCAGAATCTCAACTCTAAAGGTGGGCAATTTCCCTAATAATATCCACTGGATCGTTGATAACTACCGAAAAATATGACATCTATTGATTCATGACTGATGTCTTCTCATCAAACACCCACCACTTAATATATGTATTCTTGCTTAGGAATTAAAGTAGAACTAGACTTAAAAGGTGCTGGGGTTCTAGTGCCAAGAAAACACCAGCAGGAAGGAAGAGGAGAGGAAGAGGAAAGGAGGAGGAGGAGGAGGGAGGCGTCAGTTCGGCATCCACATCCATCCACTGGAGAAGAAAGGAGGTAGAGGTTCAGGGCAGGGCTGCTGCTGCTGCTGCCAAGAGAAGAGTAAAAAGTTGGGGATGGAGCGTGCTGTAATTTGTTTCAGAAGTTGCTTGGGATGAGGAACAATTGTAAATAGTGTCCTCAACTCAATCACAGTTGTTGATTTTGGGCAACTACTTTGGAGAGGATGATGGTGGGATGCTTCTTGCTATTCTATTTTTGTGCACTGAAAGCTGAGCTGCTGTTTTCTGATGATGTGAGCTTTTTGGACCAATCTTTTTTAGTATATTATTATGACAACTCTAATGAATGAGTATCTTTTTCTTTTCAGTAAATTATGAATCATAATTTTATTCTTCCAATTTTTAGGGAACATTCTCTTGCTTTTTAAAAACCAGAGGCCCAACAGCTATAGGATGAGAACCTGTTGTCTGTGTGATGGTTCACACACCCTGAAAGAATGTTTTGTTTGATGATGGAAAATATGGTTTTTGCACATTGTTTTCAAATAGGATGTTCTTTAGAATAGTTTTGGTATTATGTTTCTTGTGGATTTTTTTTTTAACTCTCAATGAGAAATAATTAAAAATATTAAGAATTTTTTTAGGTCAAAGGTAAATTGCAGCATTATAACAATTTTGTCTCAAAAACCATAAAAGATTGAAATTATAACCTAATGATATAAATTTGGTAATATAAGTTGGAGTCCGTTCTATAATACAAATATACTCTACACAACAAACAATGTTTTCTACAAAAAAATGTCATACTGAATGCAAGTGACTACTGTTTGAACTGCCACTATTATAATACTTTCCATTGAGATCAGATCAATACTTTCCATTGAGATCAGATCAGAATCAGACTGATAAGAAATGATTCCACAAGTTTATATTTAACCATTATTAGTTCTTATAAGCTCTAGAGGCATTGCTTGGGCACGCCTTCTACCAGGCGCAAGCTCCGAAAAGGCGCGCTTATTCTCCACTTCTTTTTTCTTTTGTCTTCTTCTTCTTCATGTAACAATCGATTTCTTAGTGTTAGGGCTTTTTTTTCACCTATTAAAACAACGTTTTTTTATAGTAAAATGAAAACAAAAAAATATGCCTTACTTAGGGCTAAAAGGGAATCATGGAAGGAGAAAAGCAGCAAAGATAATGGCTGAAAGTGAATCGAGAGAGAAAAAAAAGAAGGAAAAGATTAAGGTTGAAAATGGATTAGGAGAAAAAGAAAAGTTCAACTTGGGTTAAAGTCGTTGCACGAAGAAGAAGAAGTTGAAGTCGTATTTGGAAGAAGAAGAAAGAAGAAAGAAAAAGAAACAAAGAGGAAGGTGAGTAGCATACCTAGGGGTTCACCGTGCAACCAAGTGTCTTGCTATTGAAGATAACCCACTTTTCTTTGTCTATTTTCTATTTTATATCTCTAACTAATTAATTAATGTTTTTGATAAATAACTATTAAATTTGATTATATTATATAAAAATATAAGTATTGCATAAATTTTTTACCCTAATTCTAAAAAAAAGTTTCTAAAAAAATCGGGTCCGGTTTTAGACTGGAACCCATAATTTTTCTAGAACTGGAGATCTAACCGGTTTCTCCGACTAGTCCGGTTTTTCAATCTAGGGCGATTTATGAACAACCCTACTCTTAGGGTAGTGCATGGCCTTACCATCAACATGGTTGGGTGTTTCGCAATAGATCTTAAAGAGCTCATAATTATAACACTCTTTTAGAATCAAAGATGATGAAAGGTGATAAGAGTGTATTTTGGTTTGGGCATCTCCTTCACTAGACTTTTACGCAAATGTTGTATGAAGATAGTTGTGGAGCTAAATGGCCACAAGGGTCTTGAAAAAAAATTAGCATGATGTATTTTTGATCTCATTGTAGCCTCCTCTTTTGAATTAAAAAAAAAAAATTGGAAATAACATCTATGGTAGAGAGCATTAGGAAATTAATGGGCTCGTGATGAAGCCCACTTAAACTAATGGATCAAAATAGTGAACATGATTAAAAAAAAAAAAACAACAACAAAAAAACTGGATTTGGATCAAAATAGTGAACATGGTTAAAAAAAAGGCTATCCACCATGCCTTTACAAAAGACACTCCCCATCTACGAAATGAGGGAATGCATTTGATCTCTCATAATAATCTCTGTTAAAAGCTTTGGAGATCATTTTGTGGCATCATGGCGGTCTGACACACCCTCGGGTTCTTCACAATCCTAATGGGGACATCTGGACTGATGATCAAGCTAGAAGCAATGGCAATCTTCTCTTGTGCATACACAAGCATCCTCCTTCTCTTTATTCTTCTATGTCGACAACACGGGGTTAGTGTTAGCTCACGTGCAATAGTTCCAAACCTCTTGGCGATCCTCTGACATTACTTGGTTTCGGCATATCTTGGTGGGATTTATCTCCGACGAAGAACTCATGAACTTCGCCACCAACCTCTATAACACTACATCCAGGTTGCTTTCTTACACCTTTAACATTCATTGTCTGCCTCACATTACTCACACTATCCCAGTCCTTAAGATCGGCATAAATGTTAGACAAAAGCACATAAGCACCATGGTTCTTGGCCTCCTATCTCTGATATTTCTGAGCAAATTCGGCCAATTTCCATATTTTGTAGATTTGCGGGCGGTGCGCGGTGCTCCTGTACCCACATGAGGCCTCATGGGCATGCTATTGATGAAGTTCAAAGCTTCATCTAAGCGACCAACTCGACCATATAAATCAACCATAAGGCCATAATGCTCAAGGTGAGGTTCAATCCCATATACTTTACTCATCGAAACAAAATGTGACCTTCCTCCAACCGGTCAACCAGCTACATCCCCTTAAAGCCAGAAAGCAGACGTGACTTCATTTTAGTTTAGACACCATCTTGTTCATGAGAAAGCGGCTCTAGACACTTCTATGACTCCATTGTGGCTAACCCGCCAATGTTATTTGCTCAAATATATATTCTTTCTTTCATTCTCCAAAAGGCTTCCATGGCTTTGTTCATGTTCCCACATTTTGAATATATGTCAATGAGGGTTGTTCCCAGTGTCAGTGTCATTGGAAGTTTGTTTCTTTCTATGTAAACGTGAGCCCATCTCCCTTGATCCAATGCGCCTAAGTGTGCGCATGCAGATAAAACCGAGACCATGGACACCTCATTCACCTTCCGCCCACTCCTTGCATTAAATTGAATAGGTCAATGCCTCTCTTATTTGCCCACATTCTGGCGTACCAAATCATTGCATTATGCAGTAAAGTCACCCAGGGACATTTTATCCAGCGACTTCGAGGCAAATAACATCTTATCTTGGCACATGCGCTCACCATTTATGATCGACATACCATCAGCTCACAAATTGATGAAAACACCCGATGACAAGCAACCAAGTCACCAAATTCTGTGTACATGTAAATCAACCCACTTTGAACATGTGGGTCATGCTCAAACCCATATTTCACAAGGGCACAATATACAGACGAACCAATGCGAGGTGCGATAGGCGGCGAGTCGCACTAAGAGAAGCGTGAAGTGTAGTTATCGAGGGGCGAGATTGTCGATTAGAATGAAGAATCACACGCTATAGAGTGGAAAGCCGATGAGGAGTTGAACTTTTGGTGGGCTACGATCATAGAGTGAAGGTGAAGAGGTTGGTTTTGAGGTGGTGAGGACTTGATTGGAATAATTGAGATTGCTGGGGTTATTGAGGGCTATGGAGGCTATAAATTGACCAGCCAGATGAGGGTTGTTAAGAAGACCGTTAATAAATAGTTGGGTGTGAATTTGCTTCAGCTCTCTCAGGGTAGTGCATGGTTCTACCATCGAAATGGTTGGGTGTTTCGCAATAAATCTTAAAGAGCTCATGATCAGAGATGATGAGGGGTGATCAAGAGGGTATTTTGGGCATCTTAAAAAGGAAGCACATATCATATAAACTAGAGTGGCTTTTTTCTAGGAAAGGAAAAGAAAAACTTCCTTATTGGGCCCATGGAAGTGATGCTACAATGACATATGTATGATTGTAGGAAGAAGCTTGCATTTCAAAACCCGTCATCTTGATTCCTCACACACAATTCACTTAGCTAATCCAGTTAGCTAGGAAGCCAAAAAGCGTTCAGAAAATTGTTACGTATTGGTATTTATACGCATTTTATTAATGCATCGGCTCATTGGCATTTGGTTGTCGTGGAAGATGGCCTTGCAAATCCATTGACCTTGCAGATGCCAGACTACACCAATGATTGACCCACTTTCTTGAAGATAATAAGTATTTGCCTGAGGAAGGAAAAAAGGAAATGCATTTCAAGGTCCATTTCATGAGAATAAAATCTAGCTAAATAACATATGGAAGATAAAGGGAGGTAAGAATTATGCTTGAAGCAACCTTCCCAATTAGAAAAGTTCAAAGAAGTAAGCACATTCTTAAGGCACATAAATAGAAAGAGCTTCTTTTATTTTCTAATTCTGAAGCAGATAATTCAAATTTGGCTTATTTATTATAGCCACAATGATGACCAATTTCTTGATGTATGATCGGCTTTATAGGCTATCAATACATTGTTCAATGAAACTAAATAAAGCCTGCATTTTCTGCACCTATCTAGAAAAACCCTAGGCCACATATTAAATCCTCATTATTTCCCTGTTTTAGAATTTTCTTTGGTTCCAACAACAGCTGCCAAGAATAATCTGACCATCACACCAATTTCTCCACTTAAAAGGAAGCATATTATACTGATTACTGTACGATGGGGAAATAAATAAGCATATAGAAGTGTGGATTGCTATTGTAGTGAATATACAGTCATGTCTATTAGCAAATCTCACAGATGAAAAACATCAAATTGTGGGTCACAGTTCTCTGCTTGTACATCAATTGTGATATGCCAAACATAAGAATTTTTTCTTTAAACATGCCAGGAGTGAGCATCATTATTCAAAATAATAATAATAACAACAATAAAATAAAAGCACAAAAGAGATACATCATATTGTGGTTAAAGTTACCTATTTGAACAACGATAACAAACAAGGCTTCTGAATTGCTATTGCTTTAGCTACGAAAGAAGAAGAACAAAGGAGAAAAAGCAATGCAAGAGAGACTTCCCGGCATGATTAATAACCAGTTTGGTCCACCACCCATGTTATGAAGCTTCTATTTCAAGTCTAGAAGATTAGTGATTTAGTATTTATGGATCCTCATGTGAAAGTCCATTTGCAAAGGAGAAGATCACTTCAATCAAGAGAACAGCAAAGACTGCAAGTGTTTGAGTATTAAATGAGAGAACTAAACTAATTTGTTAGTGACCTTGATAGCAGATACCCTGTAGCCTCAACCATTAGGAATACTGCATGGTTGGCTTTTCCAACTGAGGACTTTCATCCCTATCAATTAGCCACAAGAAGCTTTTGGTGTTACATCGACTTTGGGACTGCTGGACCTCCTACCATTGGCTATCATTATCATGGATTCATTGCATCCACTTTCAATGGCTCTCTTCATTTGTTATTACTAACAAAGACATGTGATGTGTCCACTATGCATAAGAGATCATTTAGACCAAACATCATATCAATTAGATAATTAATATCTTTCTCAAGTAAGACCTAAAGAACGGGGAAGTATTAGCCTGAAAATCTTTGCAAGCAGGTGGACCAAACAAAAATATGGTTCTAAGTAAATGGGATTGACAGGATATAATGTGTAAACAGTCAAAAGCAGGCACCAATGGTGATAAATGAGCATTGATGAGAAATCGTGTTTAAATGGAACATATTAATTAGCTGGAGCTTGGTAAGCCAATTATTCTCAACAAAATGCAGTTTCCTCCCTAATTGAAATGTTCTATGCAGTGTTCTAGTTACAAATATTTTATCCTTTACACTACTATGTTGGGCAAGTACTGCACATTTCTCAATGGATTTAAACAAACAAACATCTATTCCTGATTTTGAGGAATACCGACTTATGCTACACCATAATATGTGACAATATGTAATAATAAGCATAAAAAGCAATGCTCCTCCTGCTTCATCACAGATTAATATAAATGCACATAAGAGCATAGAAGAGGGTCCCATTGGAAAAAATATCTTCAGATTGCTGCAAGGCTTTCATAATTTTTTAAAAAATAATCAAAGCCCATGTTCTTGTAATAAAATGCAAATCTGAACTTAGCTCTTCCTAGAAAGCCAAAACATACAAAATTGAGGAGGGTGGCAGAATCCAGTGGTGGATTATCACAAATTCAAAGTAGAATACTGCTTGTTTATTGCTGTTGGCCAGAAACTACATTTCAAAATGCCATCAGTCAGTCTTATTTTCCTTTTCAAACCATGTTAAATCAACAAATGAGGTAATTTACATTTTGAATAACAGTGATGACATTTACAAGTCTCATTTTTTCTGATATTAGGTTATTGTTAACGATTATACAGAGAAAAGGAGTTATTGGATCAAATCATAACCTACTCCTTCTACTAGTATACTACTATGGAGAGACTAAGCTCTCTTTCAGAGATTAGAATCTCTTTACTTTGATTAGCCCCTACTAGTAAGAAGATGTTAACCCTGTATATACTCGGGGACTCAATATAACTTTCAGATCAAAAGGGAATAGATATTCACATTCTCTCAAAATATTGGGAAATTAGAACTTGCAAACAACTCTCATCCATTTCAATAAAATACCATTCTCCATTACGCATTCTAAATTTTCTGTTTTCCAAAGAAACTAATAGAAGTCTTCAGTCAATCCTTGGTATTCTAGAGGTAAATATATGTTTAACCTAAAATGCAAGTTAAGTAAATTGTATCTCTCTGTGATAGCCATAGTCTTCAGTCAATCCTTGGTATTCTAGAGGTAAATATATGTTTAACCTAAAATGCAAGTTAAGTAAATTGTATCTCTCTGTGATAGCCATAGCCTTCTTAGTTGATTATGAAATTTCATAATAGATTCCTACTTATCCTTCTAAAATTTCACATCAAAATTGGGATGCATGATTTGGATCTCAGGAAGCCTGTAAACAAAAATCAATTTGAAAAGTCATTCATGCAGCTATTATGCCTAATATAATGAGTGCACAACTCTATCATCAAGAACAGGATCATGACAGGATAAGGTAGCCACCATATTCTATTAAAACCAATCACATCAGCATCATTCATGAAATCCTAAATTCATAGCTACCCATCAAATGTCATGGTGGCACCTATTTCCTGTAAATGACCATGCCTTGGCTATGGTATTGTGCTTTCAAATTCTATGTATGGATCCACTCAATTTCAATGGAACATTCCCATTACAATAGACTTATCACCTTAAAAAGAAGTCTTCAAACTGCATGAATCAACCAAAAAACCAAACAAATGAGCGAGAATTATTAAAGAGATGGATGGCCAAACCACCCGCCTGCATTGACTTTAACACAATCACCACTTTGCTTACCAAAGACAACATAGACAAAAGTGACACATATTAAAGCCATTTCCCTGTTACCTTCTTTTTCAATAGCGTGGACAAAGGGCGGGCTTCATTTGCTTTTTAATGTTTCGAAGCTCTTTCTTTTATCTTTTGTAGCACTCGTCAAAAAGCCCAGTTTCTCATTCAAAACAGTGGACGAATGATCCCGCTGCCAGACCAAGCGTAAACGTTGCCTTCCGCCACACATCCGTGATCACCCGATGATAAAAATTAAAAAGAGGTGGAAAACCGTCCGAAGCATTGGAATATGCCTTTATAATGAGGAGAGTTCTGTCAGGAATTTCATCGAACAGCTGATGTGTTGTATGCAAGATTAAAGACTGGACGCCTCCGAGTGGGATTCAATCTCAAGAAATGCTTATGACGGCTATAATGATATGATAGAGATAGAGATAGAGATAACGATATGATTAAGTCGCCAATCCCATGTCCGGCTGACGGTAGTTATAACGGTAAACAACGGTAAAGCTGGGGAATAAGAGAGAATAGGTAGAGTCCGAAAGCATGAATCCATAAGAAAAGCGGTAAGAGATACGTGGCGGAAAGTGACTGGTCAAAGCATGACGTGTGTGAAATCATCAATTGGACTCACTTTAGTCTTTAAAGTATATACCCATCACCAAGAATAAAAATAAAATGTGATTTACATAGTTGTAATTACCTGTAAAAATATAATTATATTTTCAATAAAAAAACAGTACCAATATTAAACACTTATTTATTTATTTTTAATATCATAAATTGTTTTTGGATGATTCTATAAAATGATTGGCGTGCTGTATTCATCTTATTTTAAACAAATCTATATTCAAATTAATAATAGTTAAATGGTTAGATATATAATACACAAATATTAGTTTTTTAATTACAATGCATCAAAAACAATACACGATTCACAAAATCCAATCAGCATCTTATTTTCTTACCATCTAATTTTTTTATACAATTTAAATTTTAATAACTTATTATCATTAATTCAATAATTCCAATTAAACATTTTTTTTTTTCAAAAAATATAACAAGGGGAGACCCCATAAAACCCTAAATTTTTTTATGCAATCTTATATTTGTGCAATTCTTGTTTTCTTATGTTAATGTGTTGTGAACTACATAGGGATGACAATTTTTTCCGAACCTAACTAATTTGTCATGTCTCGTATTTATTGGGACAGGTATGGGAAATTTGAAATTGGGTTTTTATCGGGTTTAAGAAATTTTTTGAAAACCCGAGTAAGGTTCGAGGCGGGAATGAATTTTGCCCCAATCCACCCCGGCCTCGAAATTAAATTAACAAGATTGTTGGTATTTTATTAGGTATAGTGCCGTAAATGGATTTTTCTTGTATGCAGCAGCCTTTAAGTCATCTGCACATATCTAGATTAATTCGTTCGTAGGAAAACGATGATAAAACTAGATATGATAATATGGGTTGAGCTGTGGTATAATAGACTCACACGAAATTTAAAAGGGTTGAATCGTAAAAATGAAGGTCTGAATAGGACTTGGCCGTTTGGCTCGGCCCGTATAGGCTCGTGGGCCAATTGGGTTCGGATCGTGCCAGTCGTTTGACTCATTTTTATTTGTTTTTTTTTTATTTATTTTAAAATTATAATTAAAGGGTAAAATAATAAATTTAAAAAACTAAAAGAACCCTAATTCACAAATGTGAGTCTCCTCCCTTTCACGCCTTCACATTGCTTGCGATTTTCTTGAAGTTAGGCTACCGGCAGCGACCACGGCCATCCAGCGTCGCGAAGCAACCGCAGTAGTATTAATGTGGCGCATCCAGGCATCCTCAACCGTGCGTTTTTCTCCCTTTCTATCCTGCATTTTTTGAAATGAAAATATATAAAGGTTGTCGTGCAATTCTTCTTCTGGGTATTTCGTTTCTTGAGATTTTTAAATTCTTGAGAAATGTGAAAATTTTAGGCAAATATTTGGAACTTGGATGGGCATATAGGGTGATTGAGATTCTTTTTGGCTTTTGCTTGCAGCTTAATAAGTCGAGATCTCTATCTGCTCAAAAGCATTCAATCATTTTAGTTCAGTGCGATTGGTCCATTTACGTGCTCAAGGTATTGCTTGATCTCTATTCCCAGTTCGAACAAAGAAATCCACTTCTGAGCTGAATAGAATCATTTGGATGTTGAGGTATCTTTTCGATATATCAGAAAGCAATAAGCTGTTAGAAGAAATTTGTCTCCTTATTGTAGAAACTTTGAAACCACGTAAACCAATTGTTTGGACATTCCAACTGACACTCTGGCATAGTCTGCAAAATAATGGTTATTCAAGAAAAACAAAATAAATTAAATCAATAAGAAGGAGAAGAATATAACAAGTTGGGCTCAAGCTAAGTCTTGTGAAATTCACAATTTACTTAAGACAAATTAAGCCTTCTCTGTGGTGCTGGAATTCCCAAGTGTCTCCCAGGGATAAAGCGGGTGTCGAGATAATTAAAGCCAACGCTTCTTATAGCCAGTAGTGATGATATGTTCTTTCATCAGTGGAAACAAAAAAACGAAATAAAAAAGGACAACTCGAACAGTGGCCTT
Organism: Tetrastigma voinierianum; assembly: GCA_016808115.1. Lineage (NCBI taxonomy): Eukaryota > Viridiplantae > Streptophyta > Magnoliopsida > Vitales > Vitaceae > Tetrastigma > Tetrastigma voinierianum. The sequence continues at coordinate 988,511 of JAEQBH010004491.1, read as the reverse complement.
TTATTGTAATATCTTGTGAAATCTGCAGAAATAGCTATATAAGGAGAGGCATTTTGGAATCTGAAGTAATGGCTTACGAGCCACTGAATTAAAAATTAATTGAACTGAATATCGTGTCTATTCGTCGAGTGTCGTTAATTTCTTATAAGTGAAATGTCATTAATCTCTCATTCATTAGTGTCATTAACCCAGCATAACGAGGAAATATCGTTAAGTTCATTCATTGAGTATCATTAACTTCTTATAACTGAAACGTCATTAATCTAATTCATTGATTGTCATTAACTTCTTATAACTGAAATCCAAAGAATTATCCAGTGAATGTCATCCATTTCATTCACTATATCCAACAATAACAACATGAAAAGAAGATTGAATTGCATTTTTTTTTTCACAATCTATTTCAAAATATACATAATAATATCTATTTTAAAGTCATACAAGAGTAGAAAATATACATATATATATTTCAAAATGGTAAAATTGTACCTTATTTCAAAATGAATAATATAAATTAATTTCAAAGATAAAATGTAATATGAAGAAAAACCATTTTCTTAGCTAATTATTATTTTGATACAAAATAATATTTATTTTTACTTAAAAATTTATTTTATTAATTACAAATTTACAAATGATAAATTAAAACATATGTAATTTGACAAAAATAACGGGACATGTTTTAACTTTTAAGTCTCAAAGTTTAAAATTATTTACGAACATAACCCCCAGCCATCTTCTTCTTTCTTCCCGGATCCCATTCTCGCACTCTTCCTCTCTCCTGCAAAACCCTAATTTATTCCGAGATCCCCCCCACAAAACCCTTATAGCGATCGGCCCCGATCCGAGCCCGAATTTTCGTTTGATCGATGTTCGAATTGCAGATCTGATCTCCCCGATTCCAGGTTCTTTTTTTTTTCTGATGTTGTTTGAATTCGTTTGTTAATCTGATTGCATATTGGGATGAAGTCTTGCTTGTGTATATATATAATTTCTTTATCGGTTGTGATTTTGGTTAAGTTTATTGGAAATTTTATTTGTTTTGTTTCTCGATTTGTAAAATGGGATCGCATGTTGTTGAGTTTGTTTGGCGAATTTAGGGTGATTTATTGAAGAAGGATCCTGTGGTTTTGGATGGTTCAACAATGGCAGCTCCTGTCCCCCCAGGGGCACCTAGAGCCACGAATGCACCTCCTCCTCCACCACCTAATTACAATCCTAATTATCAAAGAACCCCTGATTCGTTAGCTGAAAATATGTAAAACCTGCAAATTAATCGCCCATCTCCTGTGCCCAATTCTACCCCTAGACCTCGTCCCTCATATATTCAATCGCCAGCTTCCCGTTCATCAGCCCCTTATTCAGCTCCTCAGCACTCTGCCCCTTTTCCTGGGGCGGTGCCCGTATCCTAAATTTTTTTATGCAATCTTATATTTGTGTAATTCTTGTTTTCTTATGCTAATGTTCTGTGAACTACATAGGGATGACAATTTTTTCCGAACCTAACTATTGTCCTGTCTCGCATTTATTGGGACAGGTATGGGAAATTTGAAATTGGGTTTTTATCGGGTTTAAGAAATTTTTTGAAAACCCGAGTAGGGTTCGAGGCGGGACTGAATTTTGCCCCAATCCACCCCGGCCTCGAAATTAAATTAACAAGATTGTTTTTTTTTTTGATCGAGTAAAGCGAGATATCTATTGAAAGCGAGCACAAGGCACCCCAGAGTACACAAGGAAGGGTACAAAGGGGAGAACACATCACTCACCTATACTGACCAGATTAAAAAATCCACAGAACTGATTATCACTAAACATCTTAGCCCCGAAGACCATAAGGTTAACAAAGGGGATTTCATCCTGGAGCTAGGGGATCTCATTATCAAAAAGCCACCTGACCCTTTGATCCACATAGTCGAAATAAGCAGAGGACCGCCATCCAAACCCTTTTCCGCTTTTTACCAACTCTAGCGTTTTGCCATGCAAGGAGGGCTTGGCGAACCGTTAATGGGAACACCCAGTCATAATCCACAATGGCCAACAAAAGGTTCCATAACATCTTAGCTGTCGAACAGTGGATAAGCAAATGGTCTATTGTTTCCTCTTCCTCTTCACCTTAAAAACACCTGTTTACAAGGGTGAATCCTCTTCTCTTTAACTGGTATAGAGTAAATTACCTTGCAAGAGAGCTTCGAGCAAAGAAACATCTTAGAAACAGTGGTTCCAAATGGAATGGCAAGGGAAATCTATAGGGGGAAAATGCATTAGCTTTCGATACATGAGTTTATTTCTTGAAACCATCAGAGCCTAGTCTCCTTTAAAAATAAGGCTATCCTCTTGAGGTAGCCTAATTTCTTATTGTGGAGAACAAGAAGAAACCTTTCAACCTCCTCCATTTCCCAATCATTAAAAGGTCTTTTCGAAGATAGGGGACCATCCCCCATTAACCCTTGAAGAGTCCCAAACCTCTGCCACCCTTGCATCCTTGTGAGCAACCAAATTGAACAGAGTGGGGAAGGCATTACACAGCGCCATCTCCCCGCACCAGGAGTCCTTCCAAAACCTCAGACGCCGCCCATTGCCTAAGGACGATGTAGCGTTTTGAGAGAAGGTGATCCATTCTTTACTAATGTCTTTCCATAACTTGATTGCCATACCCACCTAATGTCATTAGATTCTGACCACCATCCACCCTCCCCCAAAATTTGAGGTGTGATCACCCATACGCCAAAGAGAGTCCCTCTCATTGCGAAACATGACTCACCACTTACAAAATAGAGCAATATTCATCTTAGAGGCTTCTCACCCAAGAAGACCGCGACTCTTTTCAAGGCAATTGTTTTCCAAGTGGCGAGATGAGGTTTTTCTGCAGATTGCCCCGGGAGAAAGTCTCTCTGAGATCTTCTCGACCTAGAACCTGCTTTGGCATTCTAAACGACGATAGGAGTAAATGGGTAGGCTAGGGTACTCAGGAATGAGTGATCCTCCCTTTGAGATGTACTGTCTTTTCCAGATTGCCAATCTTCTTCTAAATTTGTCTTCAATGGAATCCCAGACCCCTAGAGCCCTGTGAGGCGCCCCTAGAGGAAGACCCAAGTAAGTGGAGGGGAGGGACCCAACCTCGCAACCAAGCTCAGCCGCTAGCTCCTCCACATTGTCCACCCTGCCCAGAGGGATAATCACGCTTTTAAGCAAATTAATCCTTAAGCCTGAAAAGGCTTCATACCACATCAAGGTCCATCTCAGATACATTAGTTGCTCAGAGTTGGCTTCGCAAAACAGGATAGTGTCATCAGCATATAAAAGATGAGAAATAACAATGTCCCCTCCTTCTCTGTGGGAAAATGCGCAAACGAGATGGCGCAGCTTCCAGCGCGCTTAAGCATACCACTCGGGGCTTCCATCACAGATTACAAAGGTAGGGAAGAGGGTCCCCTTGCCTCGAGCCTCTGGGGCTCTAAAGAACCCAGTGGAAGGAGCCATTAACCGGCCTGAGAAAGAATGTGGATATGCCATTTTAATCCAACTAATCCATTTGGGGCCAAACCCCATTCTCTCCATAATCTGAAGCAAAAAATCCCAACTGATGTGATCATAAGCCTTTTCGATATCCAACTTACAGAGGATCCCATTCTCTTTCCTTCTTAGGATAGAATCCACTGCCTCATTAGCAATAAGAACTGCATCAAGAATTTGTCTTCCTTCTACAAACGCATTTTGAGACTGTGAAATGATTACCCCCATAACTCTTTTGATTACATTGTAACACTTTCGATAAAATTTTGGCACAGCTCCCACCAAGGCGTGGGTCTCAAATCCTTTAGCTCCTCGACAGTCCTTCCCTTGGGAATCAAGACCAAGAAAGTAGCATTCAGGCTTTTGACAAACTTGTTATGTTCGAAAAATTCCTTAAAAAAACCCAAAACCTCACCTTTCACAAAATCCCAACTATAAGACCAAAAGGCCAAGGGGAAACCATCAGGACCTGGGGCTTTATCGCCATTAAGTCCAGAGATTGCTGCAAGAATTTCCTCCTCTGTAAACATTTCTTCCAGCTTAGCAACTTGGTCAGCCCCAATTTCGTTGAACCGGAAGTCAGGGAAAGGCGGGCACCAGTTGCTCGATGTAGAAAGGAGACTTTGGAAGGCTCCCACTAAACCTTCTTTAATCTCTTGTTCCTTGACACATCTTCTACCATTGATAAGTGTTTCTAATGAGTTCTCCTCCTATATTAAATTAGCCATCCTTTGAAAGAATCTTGTGTTTCTGTCCCCTTCTTTCAACCAAGTTTCCCTAGATTTTTGTCTCCAGGAAACCTCTTCTAAGTCCACCCACTTCTTAAACTCCTTTCTAGCCTTTTCTCTCTCCTCCGTTTCTTCCAAGGACATGGCCTTCTCCTTCTCCAAGTCATCCCATAGCGAGATCCTGCTCAAGGCTTCTTTCTTCTGGACCTCCACTCTATCGAAAACTTCTTTGTTCCATATCCTCAAAATACCTTTCAAGGCCTTAACTTTGGAGGCCAAGACAAAACTAAAGGACCCAGAGAAGTGCAAGTTTTGCCACCACCCTCTAAGAAGGTCCTTAAAACCATCAAATTTCCAACCATGATCGTCTCCGCAACGGAAGTGAACTTTGACAAAGTCCCTCACTATCTAGCAAAACAGGGCAATGGTCAGACACAGGTCTCGGGAGAGTGCTTTGAATCGCATTACTGAAACGACTTTCCCAATCTGCCGTTACTAAGAATCTATCCAACCGGGACATGCACTGATTATTGAGGTCACCCCTCCATGTAAAAGGTCCTTGCGAAGGAGAATCCTACGAGCCTAACTCATTCATAACATTTGAAACGCCTCATAGGTGTCTTTGCCCCCCCTTGTTCCTTTCATTGGGAGATAGGACCATATTAAAATCTCCACCTATGCCAAGGCCCTCACAACCCTTTCAGGCTGATTCTTCCCGGAACAACTCAGGCTGATCTCAGGCCCATACTCAGGTGAAGGCCATTGAACCATCTTAGTATTTTAAAAATACAAGTAACGAGAAAAAGTGACGATTTCTACCTCCGGCCACCTCCATTTTCTTCTTTTATCCCCCAAAACCGCAGAATTCCCCCTGAGGCCCCTCTGCCTCCCGACCCTCCACTCGGCCAGGTCTACCCACCCCCAGCTACGAGCATCGACCTCGAGACATCACTTGAGCTTAGTTTCTTCTTGACAAGCAGGATCTACCTTGAGACACAGATAAAATTTCGATGATAATCTTTGTCGGAGTGTTGTATACAACATTCAATGAAAGAGCTTTAACTTCATTTTAACTTCAACAAAAGATTCCCCCTGTCTCTTCCCCCTCTGTTTTGGCCCTTCCCGTTATAATTTATTGTGCATTCCAGCTTTCTTAATTCCCTCATAAACCTTGGTCTGCCAGAAATTCCCTTTCTTTTATTTCATTTCTTTGGGATACCATTTATACTTGGCTCGAGTCTCCGTCAAAACCAGCGGGTTTGGGATCCCTAGAAACTCTTGAATTTAATCGGTGGTGTCCTCCTTTTCGTAACCCAGAGCCCTCGTCTGAATCTCGGCACCCACCTCTTCCCCATCCCCGCAACTCTCTGTCACTATACTAGTGTCCGGAAACTCCTCGGAAGTCTTCTCTCCCCATTCCATACCATCAGCCGTCACTACTCTCAACGGCGCAAAATCCTGATTCCTCATCTCGGCGTGGGACGTACAGGAAAGAAGAGGCCGTCAACGAGGCAAAGAGAAGAAGAAATGGGTGGTAACTCTGTTTCGTACCTGAAGCCGCAAGAACGCCTTTTAAAAACCTCGACGACCTCCTCTTCAGAGCATCTGATGCCACATTCCACTATTTCGAGCTTGGTATTCGGGTATCCTTTTCACTTTGAACCGCTTGGCTCACGGTGTAAACACTTTCAGTTAAAGACATCTCCCTCCGGCCAGCTTTACGGCGGTGCCGAATCTATAACGATCCTTCAACGCATTACGTCTTAGTGTTCGACCCTCGAGGAGATCCTCGGCATATCAAGCATGATCAACCAGGGCGTCCAAGGGTGAAGAGCCCTCCACGCCTTGTCGATCTCCCTCCTCGGCGCGTTTTGTTTCCCCTTCAGAAGACCTTGTGTCTTTCTGGTTTGTCAAAAAAACTGATTCGCTTTTTTGGGTTCGTTCCCTTCTGCTTTTAACTTTTTCATATTGGTTCACAAGACCGGCCTTATCGTGGGCCCCATCCTGGCAAGCCATCCTTTCCTCCACGTGAAAATCAGCAAAATTTCTCTCCTGGGCAGATTTTTGGCAGTACACTCTAGTTAAACATCTACGCCCAAGCACATGACCATGATTGGCCGCACCTTATTTGAATCCAACCTCCCACCTCTCAGCTTGCTCCCTATTACTTTGGCCATCTCACTTATCTCCCAGACGCTTTTATTTTACTTGCCCCAAACTTACCCACTCGGCCTTATCGGGTTTGTGCATATGCACTCCACGCGACGGGCTGTCTGTCTCCTCCCTCGGCTATCATCGGGGTGCGGCTACGACTTTCAGACCAACTCTCTCTTCGTCGTGCCTCTCCATCGTCTTCTTCCTTTGGACTGCTTGCGAGAACCGTGATGAACGGATAAACATCATTACCCATGGACCCAGACCTCCCGCAGTTGTAATTCGAAAGATCTTGGGCCTTCCAAAATATTGAGGCGTAGCAGCGTGATAACCGACGTTTTACTAACATTCGGCAATTTAAAGCTCCTTCCATTTACGTGATTTTGTCAATGGCTAAATATCCTCCGCAAGCATCACCTATTCTCTTTAGGACCTCCGTTTTCCACAGGTGAAGTGGAAGCCCTACCACACGAACCCATTCTACCTGCGCGGACCCTTTTCTCCTGATGCATCCAGAATATGGATCCCATTTCTCCAACTGCAAAATCCCTCCTCTGAAATTTCTTCTTCGAATCAGAGCAACCGCCTCAACTGTGGAGTTCAAACTCCAAAAATAAGAGGTCTTCATTTAAGGGGGCCACCCTTAAACCTTCGTTGAGCCTCCAAGCTTCTCTAAACAGATTCTCAAACATATTTTCCTCATCAATATACTCCGATTTTGTCTTCCACGTCCCGATCAAACTCCACTGCAGTCTCTCTATCTCCTTCCCGGAACCACAGTCTCCAGCATCCACCCAAACCGCGTTATCCGCCCTGCGTTTACCTTCGCCCCATGCCTTAATAACGGGAAGTTCCCCACCTGGGTTTTTACCGGGACCAATCCTCTCCTTCTCTTCCTCGTGATGCTTTGCTTTAATGATGGTCGAGGGATTTCCTCACATCGTTTGAGGCTCGCCCTCTTAATTTCTCTGCGTCAGCCCACCCGTTCAGAAACCCTCCCATACGGAAAAAAAAAAAAGCACATGTTTTTGCCTTCAGCATCCTTAGAAACGGAGCGGGGGCCTCCCATTTTGGTTCTCTGACGCTCGACCTATATAATCGTCAGATTCTCCTCCAAAATACGGATCTACTCTTGGGATTATAGCATTGCGACACTCATCACATTCCTCTAAGATTGGATAACCCCCTCTTCAGAAGCCGAATCACGATGCTACCTCTGCTCCTTTCTGTAATAACATATTTTGTTTTCTTACCTTCACCATCCACCGTAATCTCGAAGGATTTCGCCTCGACGGCGAACCAGTTCATCTTACCAGTTTGTTATGATCCATGCAAGCAGGCAGCATATACTAACTACCATTTAACAAGATTGTTGAGTTTTTATTTTATTTTATTAGGCTATGAGGTGTTCTAAATGGACCTGTGCACACACGGAAAACACCTTTAAGTCATACCACACATCTAGATTAATCCTCATTCGAGCCGAGAAGAACGATGATAAAACTAGATATGAGAATATGGGTTGAGCCTGATGGGTTAGAATGGACTCACACGAAATTTAAAAGGGTTGAATCGTAAAAATAAAGGCACAGATAGGACTTGGCAGCAACTGGCCATATAGGCTCAGCGAACTTGGTCAGGTTCGAATCGTGCCCGGCCGTTTGACTCATTTTTATTTGTTTTTTTTTTATTTTAAAATTATAATTAAAGGGTAAAATAATAAATTTAAAAAATTGAAAGAACCCTATTTCACAAATGTGAGTCTCCTCCCTTTCACGCCTTCACATTGCTCGCGATTTTCTTGAAGTTCGGCTTGATGACATATCCACCCAGCGAATCCGTGTAGCAGTGAGTCCTTGACAACGGCGCATCGAGGCATCCTCAGCGTACATTTTCTCCTTTCTATCCTGCATTTTTTGAAATGAAAATATATAAAGGTTGTCGTGCAATTCTTCTTCTGGGTATTTCATTTCTTGAGTTTTTGAAATTCTTGAGAAATGTGAAAATTTTAGGCAAATATTTGGAACTTGGATGGGCATATAGGGTGATTGAGATTCTTTTTGGCTTTGCTTCAGGCATAAGAAGCTAGAGATCTCCTATCTGCTCAAGCATTCAGTCATTTTCGTTCAGGCTGCGTTTCGAGTCCATTTTACATTGCTGAAGTGTACTTCAATGTCACCATAATTCACAATTGAACAATCCACTTCTAGGATAGATAGAAGATCATTTGGATGTTAATTATCTTTTCGACATGTGAGAAAGCAATAATAACAACATGAAAGAAGATTGGTTGCATTTTTTTCACAATCTATGAAACCGGTACAAAAGTAACACTTCATCTAGAACCCTATAGACTCAATGACTTAGTTAATACGATTATTTTTTCTTTATTTCTATATCTTGGGTTGTAGCTGAAATGGCGACATAATCTAAATGTGATTGGGAAAGTGGAGGATGAATTTGATCGTGTATTAATAAAACATGGATCACGAACGAAATTTCCACTCTTTATCCTAGAGGTAGCTATGGAGTTCGGTCTTTGGGGGAAGTCTGGCCAAAAGAGGCTGACTTGACTTAGAAAATTGTGTGTTTAAGCCCAGGGAGATGTTAGGAAAATCAGTTTTGGGAAGCCAGCAGTGTGGGAGACAACCTTTATGTGATGCTTTCGTGACCTCTATAGCATAAGCCCAGGGTTCTAAAGGGGCTAGGCTGCTGAGATTTGGGTGAGGGAAGATGGTGGAGGAGCCTGGGATCTAAAGTTCATGAGGTTTTTTAATGATTGGGAGATGGTAGTTGTTCATGAGTTCATTGGGGTGACTAGCAACATCAAAATATCTCCCCTAGAAAAGGATAAAAGTACATCTTGGGAAATTAGGATGAGTCAAGATCTTTAAGTAAAGCTTACTTCCAAGAAATTTAGGCTTCTCCACATAAAAAGTCTTTGTGCAAATGTAATGGAACCAACATATCCCACTTCTAAAGTGGCCTTTTTGCATGGGAGGTGAAATGTGGTGGGGTAGGTTCTTACCTCAACTCGGCTGAAGCGGGGTTTCCATTTTAGCTATGCCTTTACGTGTAGAAAGGAGGAAGAAGAGTTGGAGCACATTCTAATCAACTGTCATGCAATTTGGGGACAATGGATTGATCTTCTTCTTGCCTTTGGTGTTGACTAGACTTGCCCTTTCCTGGTTAAAGATCTAATCCAAAGCTGGATACACTTACTTGTTAAGAAAAAAGCTAAGGCTATTTGGAGAGTCGTGCCCCTTCTTTTATTCTGGGCTATTTGGAAAGAGAGGAACATAATTATTATTGAAGACGATATTTTTTCCCCGTTGAGACTAATGCTTTCAGTAATCTGATCGTTGTTCACATGGGGTGAGTTTATTCCAAAGGCGGATATCGAATTTGTTAGATTGCTCTTTTTTAGGTTCTATGGCTACGCCTAGGATGTGGAATTTTTGTGATGGTTTGTTTGTCTCTTTCTTTTTTTCGCTACCCTTTTTTTTTGGCTTTTTGTGGTCTCTCTTGTATATGTCCTGTATACTCTCTCTTTTGGTCAATATACCACTCTTTATCGATCAAAAAAAAAAAAAAAAAAATCTAAATGTGATTTTGTTTTTACCCTTCTTGGTTTTCTTGGGGACCAACTTCCAAGCAGAGGATCGTATTTTTCGATCGTGTGTATTATAACACAGGAATGCGTTTCTTGGAAGTTTTAGCCCCAGGGTTTGCAGAAGTTTGGATTATGTTAGAGACAAAATTTATTTTGATTAGCCGGTCTTTTTATTGGAATGTTTTCTGTTATACAAATAGACTATGTTTAGATGCAGGGGAAAATGTGATTGAAGGATATTAAATCACATTGATGATTTAAACTTGATTGTGGTTGGTAATACTATTTCATGGACATTTTGAGGTTTTTATGAGAAGGTGATCATTTCATTGAAGACTTATATTTTCTACTGTAGATGGAATTGGTGTTTCTTTTCGTGTAATGAAAAAGTATACAGTTTTTTTGGCTTGTTTTAGTCATGCCACATTGATGAGAATAATTTTTTTTGTAAAAATATGATTGCATGCGGCGCTTGGGGCTCTTAGCTTTTAGTAGATAATAACATTGGAATGATAAAAATTTATATGTACATGTTTTTGCATGTTTGGACATTTGCCATTTTTAATATTTTGTCATTTTAGCCTGCTTTAGCCGCAGCCCCATGTGTGGCCAGGGCCGGGCTTACTAATAGTCGGCCCGAATAAAAATGGGCTGAAGTGCCCTGACCCATTTTGGCCCATGGGCCAGGCCAAATGGGCAAGGCCTACCCGTTTCCCATCTCTAGGTAAAGTTATGCCACATAACACAACTGCATTCATATAGCTCGAACTTGATACCTTTGGTGAAGTTAGGAGAGATCTCAACTATCTCACCTACATATTCGGTAGTACTTAAAAAGGTGATTTGATTAAAATACCTTTTGAAAACACAATTTTAGAAATTTAAAATCCTATTAATTTTTGGCATGATTTTGACAAAAATATTAATTTTGTTTTCTTATAAAAATAACCTCTTCTTTTAAAGCCTAATGTGAATACACAAGATAGAAATGTACTTATCCAAAAAAAAGGTTATTTTTCAAGAAAAAAACATGGAATGGGTTGTAGTAGGAAGCGGTATTTTTCAATGTAAATACAAATGTTGCTTTGTTTTACACAAATATTTCTTCTAAAAACCCTAAATGATTGTCGCCATCTCCGCTATCTCCTCTTCCTTCTTCTTTCTTCTTCTTCTCACCTGGAAAGCTACTCTATAACGGTGGTTGCAGCAAGTTCGTCTTAGGATTTGGCATCCGTAGTGTGTTTGCCAATAATGGCTTTTCTTTCTTGACATGGTATCACTACTGAGGTGAATACTCTTCCTGTTCCTGGATTTGTGTGTGATTTTCGTTTAGATCTATGATTATGTACATATGAGAGGTGAACACACCTTCTTGTGTTGGAATTTCAAGGTGATTTTGGTTTCATTTCAGAATCATATGGGGAAATGTTGTATTGGGATTTTGGGGGTGATTTTGGTTTCCTTCTATCTATGATTTTGTAGTGCTTTTGTTTTCTAAACAACATTTATTTTATTATTGTTTTTTTTTAGTATTACTGTTTAGAATTTCTGGGGGTTTATTGATTCAACATGCGTCTTTCTCATTCCTCGAATAAGTGTTTATTGTTCTCTGCAGAATGTGGGAAATTTTAGATTCAACGGCTGTTTTTTATAGCTTTTTTGTAATAAAACGGGGCTGAATTGGAAGATTTTTTTCATGTCAGGTATGGGTTTACGGGTTCCGTCCCGGGTTTGGGACGGGTATGGGAAATCATATTGCAGCACATAGGAAAAGTTCCTCTTTACTCTTCACACAAACACCACCCTCGCGCATTTTCTCCAATAACACTTCCGCAAGCTTGAAAATCCTAACTCATTGAGTTCGATCCCTTAAATATTTTTCCCCTTTTTGTGTGAGGAGGTTCAATTGATTACCAAAAACTTGTTTCCATGCTGGATTTCTAAGAGCTTCTTGAATTGTGTTTGAAATCTGTACACCATCAGGAATTGAAATAAAGGCTATGTACGAGGGAGATAATCCTTCATAGGATACAAATTGACCAATAAGGAGATTTGTACACGATCTGACACCCTTCCTTAGAGCAATTGGCAAATCAGAATCATCAATAGTAGGGGAAACATACTCATGATCTAAAGTTCCCTTACCTGAATGAACTTCATAAGGCTGTGGATTTGGATAAGAGTTTGGTCATGTATGGGAGGTGTTATATCTCAATCAAATGATAGGGCCTCTCTCTTTCTAGTGATACAGTTCCTGCTTGCAAGTTGTTTGCTCCTCATTTGCAAGCTATCGATTATTAGCTGAAGACTGTGATGACTCAAAGAGTATGTTTTGGGATGCCTGGGACATAGGTACATGGGATGGTGTGGATGAACTCTTATGATGTGTGTTAGGAAGTGGTTGGATCACAGCAGCTGGTGATACATTTTTAGGTTGGTGAAGCTAAGTTGTAGTGTCTTGAAGGCTGTCCTAAAGCTAATATTCTCTCATCCCCTCCCCCTAAATTTCAGGTTTAGGGTAATAAGGTTGTCCTTCAAAGAATGTGACATCCATGGAGTTGTGCATCTTTCTATTATTGGGAGAATAGCACTTATATCCTTTTTGATTGAAAGAATACCTTAGGAAAATGCATTTGACTAATTTTAGGTCAAGTTCAATGCAGTTTTGTTGATGAATATGGACAAAGGCTGAACACCTAAAGACTTTTGGAGGAAGGCCTGATGAGATGAATTTTGTTAGGAGAAAGGCTTGTATTAGGAGTTCTCGAGGAGTATGAAATTTTAGGACCCTAATAGGCATCCTATTGATGAGATAAGTGGCTGTTAGAATTGCTTCCCCCTAAAAATTTTTAGGAACGTGGTTTGAGAACAATAGTGATCGGGCTACTTCTAACAAATGTATGTTTTTTCTTTCTGCAACCCCATTTTGTTGGGGAATATCTACACATGAACTCGAATGAACAATTCCTTGATCTAGGTAATATGTCCTAAGTAAAGAATTGAAGTACTCCCTAGCATTGTCTATTTTAAGGATATGTATTTTGGTCTGAAATTGGGTAGTGATCATTGAGTTAAAGGACTGAAAAATTTCTCCTAACTTCAGATTTTTCTTTCATGAGGAATATCCATGTAGTTCTAGTGTGGTCATCGATGAAGGACACAAACCATCGGGATCCAGTTATGTTTTTCACTCTTGTGGGCCCACATACATTACTATGAATCATATAAAAAGGATGTGATGATTTATATGGAATGCTTGGATAAATATTTATATGCAGTTGGTGTGCTTATTATTTTCAATGGTAAGCATTGAGACTTTATTGATAAACAAACCGAGAAATGATTTTTCAAGGTAAATAAAGTTCAGGTCGCTAAGACGATAATGCCATAGCATAACCTCGTATTTATTTGAAAGAGAATTAAAATTAGACTGACTTTTAAGATAAGAGCAACTTGCAACAGGAACTTGTCTTTGTAGAGGAGAATCTCCTTTGAGGCAAAAACACATCTGGGCACTGCCAATCTTCTTCCTTGAATCCAATGCTTGAAATTCATATAGATTTGGAAAAATTTAGCAGCACAATTGAGATCATGAGTGAGTTTACTAATAGAGAGTAAATTGCAGTCCAGATTTGGGACATAAAGAACAGAAGAAAGAGTGAGATCCTTTGTGAGTTGCATAAGACCAATCCCTGCTACTCTTGAGAAGGAACCATCGGCTATTCGAACTGTTGAATTGTTATGGCTTGGCATATATTGTTGAAAAACACCTTTATCACCTGTCATATGATCTGAGGCTCCGAAATCGATAATACATGGCTTTGACATCCTTGTTTTTTGTAGTAAAGGCAACAGAGAGAGTACCTCGATGAGCTAGAAGACTGTTGTGCTGATTTGAGGCAGCTTGAGGCGAAGTAGATATTTGGCCAAAAAGTTTATGACTTGTTATGAGAAGAGGAGTGCCTTCATGAGGACTTGAGTCTTGAAGTTGTGCTTGGTTATGGTTTGAACACACGAGGAAAACAAGTGAATAGATTTTTGCATAAAGAATATTAGGGTTCAGAGGAGGCTCTAATACCATGTTAATTTTGGTTGGAGAGAAAATTCTAGGAATTTTGGGAGAGAAAATTATGTTCCAATATGCTTGAACTTACAAGTATGCACACATATATACAACATATAGTATTAGGCCATAAAAGAAAAAAAGATACTATTTTATTCTAAATGATACAATATTTGAAGATATGGACAAAAATAACTTATTCCCTATTCTATACTAGAGAGGCAAATATTTCCTAATCTAAGTAAGAATAAACAATTCCCTAATAAGAGAAAAAGGAAAAGTGATGAATATTTTAGTAAACAATAATACAACAATGCATATAACCCCATTGTTTTTTCTTTCGATAATTGTGGATATCTAGGTCAACTTATGCGTACCTGGAGTAATCCTACAGTGAAATTGGGGACTTGAACTGGTAATCATTGGATAAACCCTAATACCTTAAACAAATTATTTACCTTAGACTTTGAAAAGACCTTTCAACCTAAGTAAACCTCATATGTTTAGTCACACTATTTTTAATATTTTAGGATAGCTTCCAAATACATGAGGGACCATAACTTAGGCTAATAGTTAACCCAAACCCATCTTTACCTTTTGATTTTACTAAAATCTGAATAATTTAAATAAACATGCTCAGAATGTTATCAAAATAAAACACTGCAAATATCTTTGGGAGTGATTAAAATAACTAATATAAAAAATTTTAAGGTAAGAATTAAGATATTATGAAGAAATATCATTTATGCAAGTACTATAATCAACACATAGAAAGAAGGACTATCTTAATTTTTTATATTAAATAATCTTAGCTTTCATTTTATTGACAATAATTTACAAATGAAACTATTAAATATTCCAATTTTATCCTAAATTCTTGCATATTTAATCAAAAATTTGAAAAATTCTCAATACTTGAAGTAAGAAAGTAAATTTTAGTAAAATATATTTACATAACTAACATAGTTTAATCCCTAAATTCTTTACGTAAAAAAAAATCAATTACTAAACATAATTATAGTAAAGTACTACAAGAAAATTTTATTTCTAAATAATCTTCAAAGTTGTAACTATATATCAATGCACTCTTTACTAAGTAGAAAACTTAACTTTAATAAAAAATTGATGATAAGACCTATCTCAAGCAGTTAAGAACTTAGGCTGACATAGGAAAAATATGGAGAACACTTTTGGTACCTAGTTTTTTTTAAAAAAAAAAAACTTAGAGTATACAAAAAACACTAAATTCGAAAAACAAGAACAGATTTCAGATAACATCAAAATAGTATTTTTTATGTTTTCAAAAATTATTCTGAAGAATAATTTTCAAAAACACAAAACAAACATGCCCTAAGGTTCCATTTGAACCCAGAAAGTAGTAGGGAAATAAAATAAAGAGGGAAAAACAAAAGTTTAAACTTGATAAATTAATTTTATATATTTATTCAAGCTCATTTTTTTTGTTTCTCTTTTATGGTTAAAGACATGATATTAAATCAAATACTACACGTTTGAGCTTTTAGGAGAATTGGTCATTTAACATAATATCATAACTTGATTAGACACTACTTCTCTGCAATTTATTCTCCATTTATTTATGTAAGTTCATGGATAACTCTATTTAATTTGTTTGATTCTACAATGCATGTATGAGGCTTAAAAAAATATGTAAAATTTTGAGGAATTTTTATTATATTTTCCATCGTAAAACCAAACATTAAAAAAAAACATTTTCCTTAGTATTTTGCTTTTTCCCTAGGCTTGGTTCTCAAAAAGTACTAAGAAAAGAAAAATGCGAATGAAAATGATTTTTTTATGTTCGGATGTCTAATGAAAAATTCAAAGAAAATCAGTATATATATATATAGTATATATATATATATATATATATATATATATATATATATATATATATATATATATATATATATATATAATTATTTTTAGTACTAAGCATTTTATAATTATTTAATCTTTATAATGACAAATGAAAATAAATAAAAAGAGTTTGAAGTACTAAATATAAATATTACATTTGATTTATTTATTTATTTCCTTCTATTTTTCATCTTTTTTTTACCTTGCATTTTCTCCCAAATTTTTTGAGAACGAAACATGCCTAAATTAATATCAAAGCGTAAAAAGTAAAACATAAATCATTTGTATGGCTAAATGATAATTAAATTTTACTTTGAATTTAAACATATGGGTTCAAATGTTTATGCAAACAAATATGTTTTCAAAATTTGAGGGGGGTAAAAAAAAAAATATTCCAAAATTTCAAGCGGGTATTTTTCCTCCCGAGTACAATGTAGATCCGCCAGTGGAATGGTCCATGATTTGAGTTTTAGTAGGGACAAATTTATGATGAATAGAACGGAACACTATGATGTAATGCAAAGGTTAATAGATAAAAAAAAAAAAAAAAACTCTAATCAAATTTGATCGTAAACAACTAATCTAAGTTATTAATCGACAGGAATAATACATAGTTTGATCGTTCTGCTTTAATTAGTCTCACATACGGTTTACCTATGAATAATCCTACGTTTGGGGGGTCCTATATCCGAATGGTCCCTAGTCACCGGTGAACGGATGAATGAGTTAAAAAAAATTAAAAAAAATCCTACATGACATCTCTTCTCTCAAAATTTGATGCCCTCTTCACCTTCCCCCACCTTTGCAAACAAAACATCTCATTTTAGCCCTAACAATCTCTTCTCTCAAACTCTCACCACACCTTCGTGCATCATACTTTCATTTCAATAGATTAAAACCCAAATTTAAACAACAGATTAAACAAAATACCCAATTAACGCAAAACAAGCAAAACCTGAATTTAAATTTTCCCTAAGTCAATTTCTCAAAATTAAACAAAATACCCAATTTAATTTTGCCCTAATTTTTCCATAATTTAATTTGCCCTAATTCTGCCATACTTAAATTTGCCCTAGTTTTGCCCTAATTAAATAACGCTAAATAAACAAAACCTGCAATTTAACTATTAGATTTGAAATTTGCCTTAACTATCAAAATTGAATTTAACCTATAGTTTCACTTTTGTTTCACTGCTAGTTCCCATATAGTTTGAAGAAGCACTAGACCAAGACGAATTTTGCATTATGATAACAATTGCCAGTCTCCCCTTTGCATTGTAGCTGCTAGTTTATAAAGAGAAGAAGAAGACGGAGATGAAGAAGAATGAAATTGACGAACAATCATTGTCAGTCTTCTCTTTCGCTTTGCAGCCACTGATTCTTAGAAAGAAGAAGAAGACGATGATGAAGAAGAATGAAATGGACGAAGAAGAAATGAAAGAAATTTGGGTTCATTAAACTAATTATACCACGCAGGATATCCAAAACCGGCTAAGCCAGTTGCTACCGGTCATGGGCTATTTAGATACGGGGACCGATTATTCCTAATTAAATCGTAGGTGGGATTAATTAAAAAAGATCGAACAAATTATGAATTATTCATATCAATTACTCATTTATTATTATTATTATTATTATTATTATTATTATTATTATATAAAGAAGGGCAATTGCGTCACAAATGGGTTAAGGAGACGATAGATTTAAAATTTGGAGGGTCCGATGAATTTAAGCCTGTGAGTTTATTCCATTTCTTCCAATAAACCCAAGAATAATAAAGAATAAAGGGAAATTTTTTTGGTAAAGCAGGAGGAAGAGTGCAAATGCATGGACGAGGATCGACTTATCGCGGCCGAGCTCTTCCGATAGCTGACTCGCGACTATCACGTAATTCCCTCTCTCTTTATTCTACTTTAATACCATTTTCTTCGTTTGCTTTTTCCGCCGTTTAATTTTTCGGAAAATTGTTTTCTTTAGCTAGAAAAAAAGGGAAGAGATTAAATCTTCTGGGCATTAAGTGAAATTTAGTTTGATTATATTGATATGCATTTTGTAAATTGGGGGTGGATTTTTTTCTAGAGTGTGGCTATCTGGTCAGTGTAATCGCTAATCTAGTTTTCTTTCCTCTCATTTCTGCCAATAACCCCATGTTGATACTTGGTCAAATAATAGCTCTATATAATGTTTCTTTATTCATTCGATGATGTTAATGGCGGATTTTGATTAGAAGAAGGTCCGCTACAATTTATTTGAGATGTTCTTTTTTCCATGTTCTCTTTATTTGAAAAAATGATTTTTAAATGCCATGATCTTTTTTTTTTTCAAAAAAAAAAAAATATTAATAATGCAATGCTACTGAATTTGTAAGGGAATCAGTATGGGAAGCACCGCAGCGCTCAGTTTGGTACCAAAATGATACCTCTTAGGGTATGCAAGAAATGAAAATGAAATACAATATGTACAGTAAGGCATTTGGAAAATTGTTTTTGAAAGCATTATTTAGAAAAGAGGGAGTTTTAGAATATATATATAGCCACTGTTTTAACTTTAAAAAAAAAGACTATTTCATAAAATTTCTGCTACCAAACAGTATCACTGCTTTTCTAGGCTTGCAACGAGAATGTTTATTTGACTTTAAAAAATGTTACAACAAGATTAACTGCATGGATGGCCTTAATCTTTTAACTTGTTACATGATGTCAAAGAGGCTACCAGATAGTAGTTAGTAGGAAGATTTTTGTTGAATAGGCAATAGTATCGTATATAAAGAAGGATGTGCCCTACGTATATGGGTGGTATGTACAAAGTATACAAATTATGCAAAGTTAGCCTACAAAAACAAAGCAAGGCTAACCACAATAAGGAACATCTAAGAAATTCAATATAGAGAAGTTCTCCAACTCCAAAGAATCCTTAGACCACTCTAAAAGTATCTGAATGAAGAAATCCTTGGATCTTTGATCTGATTGTTATTTGTCTTTGAAAGTCCTTTGGTTGTGATCTTTCCAAATACATCAAAATGAGCAAATTGGTGCCAAGAGCCAAAGAACAATTCTTTTCTTATTTAGCCCCTTCTAATTTTCATTGTATTAGGAGATTTCTCAGAGCCTGGAAACACCCACAAACCACACCAAATACTGCTAACAAAAAGGTCCAAAGTTCTTTAGTCATATCATAATGAGTCAGAATGTGATAAGTTGATTTTTCATAATCCTCACCGAGTCCACATCTATTGGCTATTTCCATCCCCTTTTTCATTCAGGTATTTGCAGTAAAGATCTTTCCCCAAATAGCTTCCCAAGAAAAAAAAAAGTTTTCTAAGAGAAGCGTGGGATCCTCGGATCTCTTTTCTTGGAAAAACTAATTTATTTTCAGCCCTTAAGGAAGTGTAACATGACTTGGAACAGAAACTTCCCAATCTTATCATCTTTCCTAATTAAAGTGTCATTCCCCTTCTTGTCCTTTTAATGGGTGAAATAATTCTAAAAAATGGTCCACCTTCTTTATCTCCTAATCTTAAAAGGTGAACCAAAATTGAACCTCCCATCACCCTTCTTTGCTTTGTTCTCTTTCCCAAAATAGTTCTAAAAAATGGTTCAACCTTAAGGAAGTGTAATAGGACTTGGAACAGAAACTTCCCAATCTTATCATCTTTCCTAATTAAAGTGTCATTCCCCTTCTTGTCCTTTTAATGGGTGAAATTGTTCTAAAAAATGGTTCAGCTTCTTTATCTCCTAATCTTTAAAGGGTCTTCTAAATTGAACCTCCCATCTTCCTCCTTTGCTTTGTTCTCTTTCCCAAAGTCTGCAATTGTAATATTATTTTGGGATGCTATTCTGAAAAGAGTAGAGTATATATCTTTCAACTTCAACTCCCCTGCTCACCTATCCCACCAAAATCTTATATGTTTATCATTACCTATTCAGATAGAAATTCTGACACTGAAACTCTTCACACCATTTTCTAATATCTTTCTAATACGGATATTTTTCCTGTATGCGTTAGGGTGCCTTTTGGGGTGCTTTCTTTTTGTTTCTAATACGATCTGTGCTTTACTTATGAAAAAAAAAAATCTTTCTAAAAGCTCATCCCAAAGGTCCCTTGACCTCTATACACCCTTCTCCATCAATGCTAAAATTTCCAAAACGATATTCCTCCACAACCTTTCTGACTCGAATGAAAACCTTCATAAATATATATTTTTTTGATAAGTAATAGAAGAAAACCTTCATAAATATTTGCCTACTAGGCTTGATTGAGATCCTCCAAAAATGATCTTGGCAGGTCTTTTTTTTTTTTTTTTGCACCATCTGGATAGCTCGCACTGCCTTTTTTTTCTTTCCCTAGGGAAGACATTTCCAAACTTCCTAAACAGAAGTTGCTTTCTCCCCAAACTTGATATCAACAACAATTAAGATTATCTGTCTTAACTTCATCCCCAAATATCCCATAACAGAAGGTTGAAACCCTCTGGAATAATAATGAAATATCTTATGTCGTCTTCTGAGAACAGATACCAAGAGATAATACCCAGCTTCGTTTTGACTTATTCCAATCTTATACCTTCTGCTACGGTCTTAAATTGCCCTTCAAGAACTTTTCCCCTTCTCCATTGACAACATGAATTGAAGGACTTCAAAGCCAGTCCAATGCTTCTCTACTCACTTTGATTGATCCCCATCAACCTTCACCTTTTTCCACTATCTAAACTCTATCCGCCCCTTTACCCATCCAGCTCTTAACTCAAAGGACATGGAAGAATCAGGACCAACCTTGAGTTTCTTCATCCCTTGGATCCATCTCGTTTCTCTCTATATTCCTCATTACTTCTAGACATGCTGTTCCAGATTGATACCCACATATCCATTGATACAGATATCACATGCAACCACAAACATATCTAGTTACACTTCAGGTTAACAATAGTAGTAGATGTCTTGATATCGGTGGAAAAAGGAAAGAAATAAATAGGTTTTAAATGCAAAACAATCTTCAGAACTAGACTGCATCTCACCAACTCCTTTTTCTTTGCAGAAAAAGGACCCAGTTCTTATACATGTCCACACTGGCAGGGACATTTAAACAAGCTCATTGCCTCATTAGAAGAAAAAAGAGTAGACTTGCCATGATATTTCTTGGAAATGAGTTATCTGTCTTGGTTGTTTGCACAAATGCCCTTACTTTTGTCTAAACTATGTTCAAGCTAATGAGCCTGTTGAAGAAATTTTTCAAAGAATTCCTTGTTTTCTGAGAGTTAAAAACATAGGACAATCTCTAGATGAAGATTCAAGGCTGAACCTTGAGGCCACCATACATGCAACATGGCAAGATAAAAAACTTTCATGTATTCAAGGCTGATTTTGGAGGAGAGCTGCATAATATACAATATAGCTAAATTTTGAACCCTGTTTTAATTTATTACTGGGTCCAATACAGAGGGTAATTTGATGGTGCATATGCTTGAACAGTTTCTAAACTTATTCTTAGCCAGTGTGTACTTGTTCACCAAGAATCATGGGTCTTTCTAACTTTCCTACAAAGAAAAGAAATACTATAACAAAGTGATCTGCATCAGTTTGTATTTTAAGACTGGTTTCTGCATCAATTGTGTTTCAAGTTTTGATTAAACTAAAAAATACTTTGAAATGTCATGTATTGACTTCTATGTTGAGGTTGATTTTATTTATTTATTTTGGAAATTGAGGTACAAAAATATTTAAATTATTCAAACAATTGCACTTGATCTTGATTTTTATTTAAAATTATTATGGAAACTTAAAATCCTTTTATATATGGATCTTTTCTATGATACAATTCCATGGAATTACAGTTGTGTAGTTCTCTTACTACTCATTGCTCTGGTCTGAATTTGTTTTCCAAATCTGGAAATAGAATTAAACTTCTGATTTGCTGCTTATATCTGTACTAATTTGTTTTCCAACTCACTTTTCACAAGTTCAGGTGGACTCAGACCCATCAAGACAATCAACTTCCCAGTCATCACAAGATGGGGTGGTATTATGGCAATTGTTTTATGCGATTACTGTTGATTTTTATTGGATGCTTGGTTGGTTGTCCCAAATAGAAATGTGCAAGTTGACTGTTCTGACATTCAGTCTTATCTCAACAGTTGAAGGGGCAAAATTCTTCGGGTGAAGGACATGGAAGGGAAATTGAGATTCAAGGGATAAACTTACATGGTATGCCATCCACTCATGAAGCTCCTTTTGTGCAATTTATCTGTTGGCCAAGCATGATTTATTTTTTCAAGTTGATAACTTGATATTATGAGATTTCCAAATGCATTCAGTTGGAAATTTATTATTGATTGGGTAAGCCTTATTGAGCATCAAGGGCGCGCACTCCACCCCCCTTCCAAATATATATATAATAATAATAAAGGAAAATCAATATATGCCTTTTTTTTGACAGCTAATCAATATCTGCCCATTTGTTATGTTTGGTATTGCATAAATGAGCACAATTCAATAGGAAAAGGTCAACCAACTGAACACTGATTTCAGAAGATGCTTAGTGCTTGAGGCTTCTAAATCTTAAAAATGCCACACTTAGATGGCATTTTTGTTCTTTAGTTTTTCAATTTAGCAAATTCAGCAGATCCTCAGCATGATAAAATTAATTGCTTGGTTTTCAGTGCATTGAAAGCCAGCCAGTCATTGCTGTCATCCGTAGTTTTATTTATTCAGTACTTTTTGAGTATAGTAGAACATTTCATACTTTTTGCACGTAGAAGCAGAGTTTAACCCATTTTTCTGTAAAATGATATGCATCTATGATGTTGTTTTAGAGGCTTCGAGCAATTTCAACAGATTGTATGGAGCTTTCTACTGTTCTAAATGTTTGCATGAACCAGCTGCTTTTTTCTGAGCTTTATAGCTCTTGGGAGCCAACTCTAATTTTAGACCCCTATTACTAGAAACGTATATTTTCCTTCATTTTCTTTTGGAGTTCAGCAGATGCATCTTAGTTTTTCTGCTCAGTTTATTTATTTATGTCCCCATCAGGACTTTACTTGGAACTTCTCACAAATTCCTCCCAACCTTTATCATTTGAACCAAGCTTCAAGGGTTGAGTTTTGGTGAATAATTTTTCTTGCACTTGAAAGCCTAAGTGAAAAATCTATGTGAAAAAGATGGAGATTGCTAGGGCTTATTGAACTTCGGTGTAGGTCCATTTTTAGCTCATAGTTCTGCTGGATCACAGATTAAACTAATCTTTATTTATGTGGGTGTGTTTCACAGATGCATTTTGGGAGAAATTAAAGTTGGCTGCAGAGAAGAAGGTGTGTTTTTTGTTATATTTTATGTACTTTGAAACACTAACAACACTCAATTTTATGGGATGATTAAGATATCAAATACACATTATTGCATAAGGGGTTTCTTTTGATAAGCTATGTTTATGCTGTGCCTCATTTTTTCTATAAACTTTTATGACATGCTTGGATGTCCAGTGTCCCCATTAAACAGAAACAATGAAGAATGCTGTGGCATTATAACATACCTAACTTTAACTCAAATTGTTATTTGTGTAGCATCATTTTGAATATCCATGGATTTCTGTTTTTCAAATTTTTTTTCCCTATTGGAATTTTCTTGATGGTTCCATTATTCATCTTTGGATCGATTTTTCAACTTAAATATGTGAAAAAGAAATTGAATTGCTGCATGTTAATGGATAACACACTGTATTTATTCTCTATGTGATTTTCTATATTTATTCTAAGAAAATCAAGGTTGGGTGGAATGCTTGTAACTCAGTTTGAGTTTAAGCTTCAAACATTTCAATGTTACCTTCATATTGTAAAGATTAGGTTATATATGGCTGTTAGGTTTCTAAGGGAGGTTAAGGTTCCTAATTGTTGTACTTGACAAGAGCATACTCTTAGACATTAGAATGAATTTTTTTTTGTATTACCTTATAATGCAAAATGCCTGTCATAGTGAAATTCAAATTTCTCTTACTGTTGAGAATTCCAACCTATCCACTAATGAAAGTTTGATGCTATATTTATTGTTCCCTAGAAAAGATTAGGGAAGTATTAAGGGTGTCATGGAAATTGGCCTCTACTCTATTGTAGTAATCAATAAGTTCTGGATATCACCATCTGTATATTCTTTTTCTTGTATGATTTAAATACCACCATGATCTATTCCCTATTTGAAATGTTTTGACCTTAAGACTTCAAATGTTTTGACCTTAAGCCTTCAAATGTTTTGACCTTAAGACTTCAAATGTTTGATTCTAAGACAACAATCCTATTGAGAGAAAACACAACTGTATGATCAAAGAGTTACATTTCACTTCTATTTCAATTCCTTTCTTGAGATGCAAAAAATAAATGGATGCAATAAAAAAACAAAACCTGTGCATAGGTTGCTCTTGACAGAAAAAAGTGAAATTTATTGCTGTATTGTCTGCAGGAATGTACAGAAAAATGTATTATGTCCTCAGTCTTGAGGTCATGCTATCTGCTACTGCTGGGGGTAGAATCTTCTCCTATGTGTGTGTGCATGCACATGTTAATGAACATTAATTTCATGCCATACTACATCATTAATCATGAGGTCATGAGGTCATGTGCAGAAAATTCCCATATTATGCCATTAATCTTTAAGTTCATGTCATCTACCACTTCACTGCTGCGAATATAATCCCCTCCTCCATGTGTGCACAAATGTGTGGGTGTATCCATGCTTGTTTGTTTCTTATTTTGAAACGGAACATGCTATGTTCGTTTTTTTGCTTTCAAAATTTTAATGTGATATGAGTTTGTAAGATGATGTATTTAAAAGTCAAGTCAAAGAAACTTTATATGACAGGAAAGGGATTGTTTCCCACTTTTTGTGTTTTTGGTAGGTCGAAAAGTACATGCGTACTTATAATGTGTACTTAAAAAATTTGTTGATGGATTTTTTTTCTTTCCTTTTTTTTTGGGTGTTAAACATGTCTTTAACCTTTAGTCACACTGAATCATTATTGTCTTGTACTTTTATTTCAGTTGGTGTAAGATATACAATATTTTCTGCAGATAAAACAGTAGACATTGTTGATGGGCATATTAATTGTATCTTTGGAAAACATGCAAAACATTTGATGGGTGATGCATTTCAAAATTGACTGTTGTTGGCTATTCATAATAACAATCAATCTTTGACTTCTTTAAATGTACTCTTTTATTAGGCTTGTTTGAGAGGTATTTAGATATTAATAACATTAATGAAAAGCATTTAAAGTCTATTTCACTCCTCCCTCTACAAAAAAGCAGTTTCTCCATTTGTTGCTTGGAATCTGATGCCATTTGTATACATTCTTTACATTATAAGAAGCCTAGCCCTTTTTTTTTTGTTGAGAATCATAGAATATTCTCTAGATATTCCTTGGTTTATCTAGATATTTTTTGTTGAGAAGCCTAATCCTTTGACTTCTTTAAATGTACTCTTTTATTAGGCTTGTTTGAGAGGTATTTAGACATTAATAACATTAATGAAAAGCATTTAAAGTCTATTTCCTCCTCCTCACAAACGGTTTCTCCATGTGTTGCTTGGAATCTGAAGCCATTTATATACATTCTTTACATTATAAGAAGCCTAATCCTTTTTTTTTGTTGAGAATCATAGAATATTTTAGATATTAACTTTTGGTTTATACTCACACCTTTTGTGTCATTATCATGCTTCTTTTCACCAACTTTATTTTATTCCTTTACACTTTATTTGTTCACTTTTTGTTCAATTCTTTTGTATATATATAGTTGTCTCTATACTATGTAATACATCCATTCAATAAGAAAAACATTATTTTCTTCTATCCTTTCACATGGTATCATAGCCATGGGTTAAGTTTTTGCCATGCTCTCTTTTTCGATAGCCCTCTTTTCAGCAACCCTCTTCTCCGGCGGACCTTTTCTGACAAACCTTCTTCGAAAGGCCTTCTCCGACAGGACCTTCTCCGACAGACCTTCTCTATTAGGACCTTCTCCGGCGAACCTTCTCTTCTCTGTTGGACCTTCTCTTCTCTGGCGGACATTCTCTTCTCCAAAAGTCCTCAATCGGTCCCGCGACAACTTCAGCCATTGGAACGCCTTAAGCTCTTGGCGATGTCGCACTATCGTGACATCGGATATGATTAAGTCTGCGTCTTTATAACAAACGGTACATATGACCTGCTATGTTCGGCAGTGTAGATGTTGAGAATCTCCTACACTTTTGTATCGTTATCATCCTTGCTTTTACACTTTATTTTCCCTCCTTTACACTTTATTTTGTTTCCTTTTTGGTCAATTCTTTTGTATATATATAGGTGTCCCTATACTATGTAATACATCCATTCAATAAGAAAAGTATTCTTTTCTTCTATCCTTTCACATTTTTTTTATACAAGACAAAGGCACATTGCATGGAAGGCGAATTTTATTAATTTTGAATTATCAAACTTAATTGGTTTACTAACACCTCATGATATAATTGATGAAGTGTATAATACTTGTGCATATTTGTCCAAAGGAAATTTATATGGGTAGGGTGGCATTGGAAAGGAATCCTCATCCTATTAAGTAGGTGATTGTTAGCATGGATAAAAGTAGGGGTGGCTTGGGTGTTAGATGCCTTTCTACACTCAATAGGGCGCTCTTGTTTGAATGGGATTGGTGTTTTGTGGAAGAAAGAGAAGCCCTTTGGAAAAAAGTCATCAATAGAAGTTTGGGGTGGAAGAAAGGGATGTTGCATGCAGGAAGTGAGGAAGGGTGTGGAGTGAGGTTTTGGAAAAAAAAAGGAAATTTAAGAAGGGCTTTTTTTGAATAAAAAAATTGTGCCTCCTATAGGGGATGGTAGAAGAGTGAGCTTTTGAAGGGAGAAGTAGTGTGGGAATGCTTTGAGCATCTTTCCTGCTTTGCATACGATGCCAGTTGTTAAAGGCATAGGTGTTAAAGTTTGAGACTCTTCCAGTTAGAAAGGGTAAGGGGTTGGGACTTGGGAGGTTGTGGAGAGGTTTCTCTCCACACAATCCAAGACATAAGAACCACCAGTGGGGAGGATTGGATGCTTGGAAGACACCAAGGATGAAAAATTTTCTGTCTAGGCCCTTTTTAGTGCATTGGAGTCTAGAAGTGCAGTCTGTTTCCAGGGAATTGATGTGGAGCTTGTGTCCCTCCTAACGTGGGCTTTTTTCCGCTTAGGAAGCTTTGTGGGGTAAGTGATGACTTTGGATCAACCAAAAAGGAGGAGGAGGTCCCTAGCTAATAGATGTTTCCTTTGTTGTACCAAATAAGAGTTTGTTGATCCCATTCTAATATATTGCACAAAGGCAAGGATTTTGTGAGAGTATATTGTTTGCTGTTTTTGGTGTGATGTAGGTCTCATTTGTCCATTAGAATGCTTATTGGTTGGTATAGTTCCTTTGTGGGTAAGCAAAGGCTTAGTGCTTGATCCTTTGTGTCTCTTGTGGACAGTTTGGAGGGAAAGAAACAGGATTGCTTCTGATAATGAGGAGATTTTGATTCATAAGAGTGAAAAACACTTTTGCTTGTAATTTTTGGTCTTGGACTAAGTGTTTATGGATAACGGACCCTTATCTTTAATCATCTTTTTTGATTGGTTGGGTGCTAGGTAAGGGTTGGTGAGATTTTTTGTATCCCTTTATCTCTTTTGTTCTTGCCTTCAGGCTCTTGTTATTAATACTTCCTATATGTTTTGGGTTTTTCTTTGGATGACCTCTATTCTTTTTATACATAAAAATTTTCTGCACTTTTACCTATCAAAATAATTATAATGATAATTATACTTGTGGATGATTGTTGTGAAACTCCATTTGTTTTGTTTTTTTTCCTTCTTCATTTTCTAGTTTTTCAATGTGGACAGTTGGAATAACCTTGGGTTTGGGAGCTAAAGCCTTAAAACTAATACTATTGGGTCACACCTCAATAAATTATCATAGTTTGTTGGCTCTATAGGATCCTTTGTATCCTTCATGTGTACTTTGGTGGACTTTTTATGAAGTTCTTTGTACTACTACATATATTTTATTATAAAAATGAAAATATCTGTTTTATAAATGATTCCTGCCTCGCCTATAAAAAATGTATGATTCCTGCCTTTTGCAATCTCCTTTCTCATGAATATAACTAAATAGAAACTGTAATTTTTTATCTCCTTTGTCTTGTTAATGAATGCTAGTTCTGTATTTTAATTCCCATGTAG
Source organism: Tetrastigma voinierianum (assembly GCA_016808115.1). Classification (NCBI taxonomy): domain Eukaryota; kingdom Viridiplantae; phylum Streptophyta; class Magnoliopsida; order Vitales; family Vitaceae; genus Tetrastigma; species Tetrastigma voinierianum. Next base: position 960,345 of record JAEQBH010004491.1, on the reverse strand, counting down.
GAATATGGTTGCATATATTTTTCTGTTGATCTCAATTCATATTAAAAAATTGTGGTGTTCCTCAAGGTCAATGATATGTAGAAAAGGCAAAATTGCTACTTTTATTGGTAGATCATTTGACAACTTTGCAATAACTACAGTCTAGCAATTGATCGATAGTACTTCTTAAGTTTCATCCACATTTGCTTATACTAATTGTCCAAGTAGTTTCTGTATTCTATTATTTATGCTATTTATCTTTATTGTGCATTTTGTTTGCATTTAAGGAAGTCTTTCCAACTGGACCTTTACATCTTCATCTATTCTCATTTCCTGTAAAATTTTGGAATGTTTTCACTTTTCATAATGCCTCTTATCTTTCTCATGTCTATTATAAAATTTAGTCTTGAACTGTGGCTCCATCCCACACGTTTTGATAAATGCTAAAAATATCATGGTGTAGAATGGGAATCATAAACATGACATGCCTAATAATTTTGATGCCTGCTTGAACAATGAATTCTGCCTCTCTGCAGAGTCCTCTTGAATAGTTGAACCACTGGGTCTAGATTTAAGCCATTTCATATAAATTTTTATTTAATTTTTATCAAACTCGAACTTAGAAGTGATATTGTCAGTGTCAGATTATCCTATCCATAGCCTGCACAATTTCTTTTTAGCTATCGCTTGGAATTTCATGTTGAGTTCTTTTCCAACTAGCATCTTTTGTTGACTTTACTAGAGAATGAAAGGCCTCTTTTATTAAGTGCTGCAATATTATGTTGTATGGTTGTTGCAGAAATGGGATTCTGAAAGGTAGGTGGTTTACCATCGTGTGGCTTTTTTCTTCTACATCATTAAGACTCCCTCTTCTAAAGAAACGTTCCTTTTTCATATCTCTTCTCATATTTTTGCTTTTTGCTTGAAAGTTTTTTGATTTTCTATAGAATTTATATGAATTTCTATGCTTTAGAATCAGTTCCTGGCTTATATCCCTCTTTCCTCCCTCGCTAGTTTTACCTTTGATTGCATTCTCTTCTTAGGGTTGAGCATTAATTAGAATATAATCTACCATCCATTCTATTCTCATTAAGCTGTGACTGCCTGCTTGCATGCAAATCATTATGTACGTAACTTGTAAGTTATAAGTCGAGGTCATTAAATGACTGCCTTTCTTCTCTTAATAAATCATTCCATTAATGTTTCTTTTACCGATGAGTTAGTGGATGCATAGATTATTTCAATTCAGCATTTGCCATTCCTAACTGACCTGACTATGATCACCTAACTGCAATCTCAAATGAATGAAAAAGTCTCCATCACTTTTTTTTGCTCATGAAGAATGAACATGACCTGGATCTCAAATGAGTTTTCATTATAGTTATTTTTTTTCTTAAATTTTGTGATAGTTTGCATATTTGGGAAATGAGAATAATGGTATATGTAGATATAATATAAAAGGAATTTGTGATTTGTTTTTTTTAAAGGGTTGAAGTGGTTACTAAAGACTCCTAAAATTGCTTCTGTTTGAAAGAAAAAAAAACAAATAAAAATAAAATCAAGGGGAACACTAACTATTGGTGCTTGTACTTTATATTATAGGTTGGGCCAGTGGAGGCTGAGAGATTCTGCAAGGCTTTTCAACAAGTTCATAGGAAACTTGTATGCTTCTTGTAGTACCTGCAAATTGTAAATAAAAAAAGTAAGTTTTTCATTTTATTGATGTGTAGTAGTAATCTATGATTTCATTTATTTCCAGGTGTATGAAGAACTGAGTCTTGAAGCTGCCCGGAACTTTAGTAAACTCATCAAGAAGTTCGAAAGATAAGATCCTTTCCATGTTTTTCTGGATTTTCTTGTTTGTGTAATAGCATTGTGTACTTAATACTCATAGGGGTTTTGTTTGAAATATATGCAAGGTAATTACATTTTAAGGGGCAATGATCACTGAACTTAATTCTTGTGGGAAAAAGGTGCCTCTAGATGTGTTTTTTCAGGGTGCTCTCTCTGTTGTACTTGGAATGAATCCATATTATAAATTTTTTTCATGCTACTAAATTTCAGGCAAATTCAAGATACACTTTAGTTGGATGAATTTTTTTCTTGACATCTAATCACTTTACATATTACATTGTACTACTACTCTCTATTCTGGAATCGATCATGGATGCCAATCCCACCTACCCTTTTACCACTTGAGTCAAACAGGGCAGTTAGATGATTATTTATTTTGTCGAAAGAAAGAATATTTATGAGGATGGGCTTCCATTTTTCTGCGTAGACTCCACCCTAGAGAGGTCTTGATTGATGAGCAAGTCTTGGGGAAAGGGAAATGGACCAACCACATATAGCTTACCTTAAAAAATTCATATAAGGGTTATTCCTCCTCGATTAATGGTGTGGGGAGGAGGTTTTGTGCATGGCTTTTTCGACCTTGTTTAGTTTGGTTGTTCGAAAATAGGCTTTGGTCATGAAGGTTTGGGACAATTCTTGAGGAGGATGGATCCCTTGTTTTAATAGATCTTTTAATGACTGGGAAGTGATGAAGGTGGAGAATTTTCTACATGTTATTCAACCTTGGAGATTTCTCTAATAGGGGAAGATATGCTAATCTTGAAAGGGAGAAATTTTGGCAATTATTCAGTGAAGCTAATGTATGAGGTGTTGAACCGTCTTGCCTTTTTGTCAATGCCTTTTCTTGTCCTATCAATCTGGAACCCTTTGGTTCCTTTGAAGGTAGGCTTTTTTGTTTAGAAGGCGTCATGAGGAAAAATGTTGATGCCTGATCAACTCAAAAAAAGGCGAAGACCCTAACATCTCTTCCTTTGTGAAAAGCAAGACCCTAGACATAGCCTTTGAGAATGAGGAGAAAACCATAGACCATCTCCTTTTGCATTGGCCGCAGGCTAGTATGCTCTAGGAGCTTATATTGACTGTTGTTGGTATTGGGTGGACCTTTCCTTTATTCGTTTGGCAAGCTCGAGCCCGAGTGGAAAAAAAATGTAAGAAAGTGTGGAGGACAACTCCCCTTTTCCTCTTTTCGATAGTACAACATGAAAGAAATAAAATGACTTTTGATAATGAGGTATTTTCTGCGTATAAATTAAAGAGTTTTTTCATTTACAATTTTTGGTCTTGATCCAACATTTTTCTAACTTGGATGGCATATCGATGATTTTTTTGGAGTTGATCGGTTTTCTTGAGCGATGGCTCCCTTTTTTTTGGCTATTCCCTGTTAATATACTTCCAATGTACTTTTAAACAGCATTGTTGTATTCTTTTTGTGGTTACATGCAGTTTGTTTACCCATAAAAAAAATTGCTGACTGGTGAGTATAAGCTTGATACAATTTAAGGTTTTTTTTTTTTAATAAAAATGGGCCAATAATTTTGGTATTTGTCAGAATTTGTTTTTTCACCCAACAACCAAACAAGATTGAAGGGAGCTTGCACTCAAGGCTTCTGCCAATTGCCAAGGCATCTGATAGAAGGTATTGTGTTGCACCCAAAAATTTGAAAAATGAATACTAACACAATAAAAAAATGGATATTAACACAATAAAAAAATGGATATGGACTAAAATGCCTGGCAAATTTCAATATCCATACCCAAAAAATTGACCCAACTTATCATCTCTAAATCATATCATGCCAGCTCAACCCTGTCATGCTTCTTTACCAGTGAAGGAGCTAAATATTTTTGTATCTAGGATTTTATTCCTCTTTTAGAGCACTTCCATAATTTGCTGCCTCTGGGTTTAAAGGGAAAAGAAACAAACATATTCAAATTCTGCAACAACCCACTTCCATAATTAAGAAGGGATAACTCCCGAGTCTGCTCTGCAAAATTTTCCATTATGCAAGATCCTGGTCTAGTTCCCTCAAGAATAGAAAAAAACATGTCATTCAAATCCAAGTCTTTCATAGAAATACAGAGAAGCAGTAAATCAGAAAAACCCCATGACCTTAGTCTTTCACATAACTAGATCTATATCAAATAGAATCGGGATCTCTTTCTTTATCCTGATGGGAAAGCAACACCATAAATCAGTCATGAAGAGTTCCCAATATATCATCATCTCTAAATAGGTGATACCTGCAGCAATACACACAAACAGGAGGAAGCAGTGTCAGTCACCAACAGAAAGTTCAGTTTTACAATTGCATAAACTACAAACAAAACTTACAAAAAAGAAGAAAGCCACCAGCAAAGGAAAGGCTAGCTCTTGTATTTACCCCTGGAATGATTTCTAATGCCCTGATTTAGTTGTACAATGTTAAGAGAAAATGAGCAAATGGAAGCTGAAGCATTTAGCCAGATAACCCGTCAGGCTGCGAAATGGCCTGATTCTCTTTCTCAGTAGTAAGCACAGTATAAAATTGCTCGGAGTTGATAAGCAAGGTCAGTATTTATACTTTCTGATTGCAATAAGTGCATTATTGCATATTATGACTAGTAATACATAGCAAGCTGTCAGAATAGTTTCTAAGCAAGGTCAGAATAGTTTTTGAAGATGCTACATTCTCCTTTAGTAGACTAAAGCCTTCTTTCATTAGTTCTCTAAATTCCTGGGTTAGATTAATTTCTAATGTGGATTACTCTTTTGTACATTCTCTAGGTCTTAGACTCTTATGGGTCGGTAAGCTTTTTGTTTGCCCTTTCCTTTCCTTTTTTGTACAGGCCTTTAGACTCCCCTTGTATACCCACTGTATACATCAGGGCCGTCTCCTTGGCTCCTCTTTTTTTGTTCTAATAAAATTTATTGTTTGTCTATCAAATAAATATATAAATACATAGCATGAACTTCCAGTGACAGAGACTCACCTCTTCCCTAAACCCCCCACCCTGCCATATACAGAGAGATCATTGGGACATGGCCATCTTCTAAAAAAATGGCATCCCACTCGATAAAGGAAGAAGATCATCTAATCATATTCTGTGTGAAAATCTCAGATCTTCTCCATAGTCAAATGAAGCTATAGTAAATCATTACCATGGGACATGGCCATCTTCTAAAAAAATGGCACCCCCCTCGATAAAGGGAGAAGATCATCTAACCATATTCTGTGTGAAAATCTCAGATCTTCTCCATAGTCAATCATTACCATGTCCCATCTTAAGATTCTTAACTTTTTTTTTTTTTTTTTTGGTTAGGCAATCTTAAGATTCTTAACTAATGACCTACAACTCCCAAAGAACCTCCAGATATAATCAATCTACCAGAGTTGGAATTCTGCAGATTTTGCAGCACACCTACTAAGTCTTGGGATTTGCAAGTTGATTTCTACATATTCTATAGTTTAAACTAAATTTTGATAAATTAATTTTACATTTAAAAGAACTATATCAGCATTTAAAGCTTAATTTAAATTATACTTCAATCACAATGAAGTATCCCACCAAGTTGCCCCATCAAAGATTCAAAAGTAGACAATAGCAATCACATAGCTAGACCTAAACGACAATAGCAGATGAATAATGTAATAAAAAAAAATCTCCAAATCATCCAATAACAATTTGGATGTCTAATGTATGCCATTTGAATGGTAATTCACTTGTACAAATAGACTTTACTGCTATTCAGAGACTTAAAAACCAAGTTAAAGATAAAGAATAGGAAAGGAAACACACTCTTTATCACCAAGCTTCACTTGATTTCCTCCATATTCAGGCAAAAGAACAGTGTCTCCTTCCTTTACACTAAGTGGAATAAGCTTTCCATCTCTGTCACGGGCTCCAGGACCCACCGCAACCACTTTTCCAGAGTTAAGCTGAATCATTAAACACCCAACCATTTCAAACAAAAATTAATAGAAGTAAACAATTAATTTAAATTTGTAGCTTAGAAAATTCTTGATAATTAAAAAGACACATTCACAAGGAAAAGATACAGATAGATGATCTGACAACAATATTTAGACAGCAACACATATAAATCAAAATTAAACACCAATGCTGATTAGAATGAATCATTGACTATAGTGGTTAAACATATCAGAGCTTCTAACTAATGGTTAGATAATTGGGAAAAACTAAATTTTTTTTCTTGAAATCATACCCACATTAGGCAACAACTCAAAAATGATAATAACCTTAAAGGGGCTTGAACTCATGCCCTTTGTGCTGGGATGACAAGTATCTACACAGAAGGACTCCACTCTTATTATATTTCTTGTAATTGTGTGATACTATTTCCATACACAGTTTTCATTTAACTGATTATCAATTATTAAAAAAAAAATTTGATAGGCAAAAGAAGATTATCAATTATTAAAATAAAAATGTAAAAATACATAACACAAAAATAATTAAATTTAAAATGAATATAAATTTATAATACAACTATAAATACCCAATAAAATACAATTATACTTTTTAATAGCGAGTGGATGTTTGAATTATTGCGCCTGAGCAAACCCACGGCGCCACAGTTAGATAAACCGATGGCTTTGAGGAATTTCGAGCGGGTGACCGTTAGGTAAATCACGGCGCCCAGACTAATTGAGGAGATGCCCCTACGGGTTCACATTATCCTTACCAACTAATAGACTTCCTTACGAAGTTTACTATTTTGGCATACAACATATTTTCAAGTTTCATATATTATTGTCCAACATATGTATACAGATTTTGAAAATCCAACTGCCAATATTCTGTAATTTTTTTTTGCATTTTAACACTTGGTTTTGCCAAAAATAGCAAATGGTCAAACAGCTCAATTCTAGTTCAACGCTCCAACTTCCAGCTGAAAAGTAGCAAAATTGAAAAACATTAGAGGAAAAAACAGTTTCAAAAGATGCAAGGTGCACTTAAGGCATGATGCAAGGTGTGTACCTGAGCAAAGTGAAATGCTACTTATGAATCATATCAATTTTATAAATTATGATCTATATAATTGATCGATAAAGAGTAAAATATGATCTAAATATAATCACCAGAAAATTTCAGATTCAAAATATTTAAAAGAAACATACAACAAGAAGTAGTAGAAGAATTTAAATTACAATTTACAGAAAAAATATATAGACTAAAAGTGTTTTAAAAAGAAAAAGAAGACTAGGCATGCTTTAAGCACGACTTTCACAACTATGGGCAAAAAAATGAATTGATGCTCCTCTTGGAAACTAAGAAAATACTGCACAAGAGAAAAAAATCAGAATCTTTAACTTCGGCTTCTCATTCTTAAATTTTCTTTTTTTTTTTCCACTATTTTTTCGACTAAACATGTGGTGTAAAAAGGGGGCGTGAAATTACTCAAATCATAAGGTATAGTGAAGCCTTAATAGTTCTTTTGCAAATGCGAGTAAGAAAGATTTCCCACAAAACATATACAAGCAAATCGCTGAAAGGCCAGAAAATGATTATAACCCAATATAAAGTATTCCAATCACAACAAAACCCCTATTGAAAAAGCAATGGAAGGAGTCATCTTCAACTAAAAATAACATAAAGGAAATCTGTGAGAGATAGAGAGGTCATGATACTTTCTTTTAGATTGACCAAAGAAAGGTAGAGAAAACGAAAATGATAAAAGCCCTGGTGAGATGTTCCAAATTCCAATCGGTCTATGTAAGCACAAGCAGACAACAATACCAAGTTGGGTCAAATAATAAACAGTTACTGACGAGAAACAGCAGATTTGGTGCCGGAAAAGGCAGAAAAATAACATAAAGCATAACTCTTTTCTTTTCCTAAGTTTTCTCGGCAACCAACAACCGATTTATCTAAGAACAACAGAGGAAAAAAAAAAGAAGACGAATATCCGCAAGAAACATTAACCAGAGCCAAAAAATAAAAATAAAAATAAAATCGAATTTTGTCCATTTGGGTTTATAAAAATTGAAAGCCCTCCAGACCCAGATTTTCAAACGAGATACAAAATCATATCCCAGCTCAGTTCAGCAGGGAGCTTAGATTTCTGAGTCCCACAAACTAAACGCTAAATTGTTTGATATCCATTACTTTCTCAGGAACCAAACAAAAAAAAAAAGTAACCAAAGGGAATTGAAATCACCTGGGCGGTTTTCTCAGGAAGCAAGATTCCAGCACTGGTTTTGGAAGGAGGAACGATCTTCTCAACCAAAATGCGGTTCAGGGTTGGGATCAGACGCTTTGCCATGGGAGAGAACTGTGTAGTCTAGAGTCTTCTTTCTTTGGCTTTTGTCGTGACTCCTGATGAAACGAGGAGTAGGGTTTAAGGTGGAGAAATTACATTTACGCCCCATACATTACCACACCGCAGCGCGTTAAAAAAAAAACGCTGTCTGAGGAAAATACGTATTCTGCATACTTGCAATATTATTTTACATTTGTTTCTTCTTGCTTTGCTCTGCTGCGCCCCAACTCCTTCTTATCTTGCTTCGTTTGTGTTTTATGCACAACTCCTTCTTCTGCGGCATCGTTTGTGTGAGACGCGTTACAAAGCGAGAGAGAATAGCGTTGCCTTGATCATTCTGACGGTGGAGAAGGTTCGTTTTTGATCTGGCTTATCCGGTCGAAAATCAGGATATTATAAAATGTCGAGATATTGAAATCGAGATATGCTCTAGTCTTAGGATTTAACAAATCGGTTATAGGTAATCGGATAAGCAAAATTATATGAAGCAATTATTAGAAAGCAGTTTGACAAATATCCGTTAAATAGAACCTCACCTGGATTTGGAAATCCGGATTTTCTAGTTGTTCCCGGATTTGGAAATCCGGATTTTCTAGTTGTTCCCGGATTTGAAAATCCGGAAGGTATGATGTTCCCCGGATTTTCTGTTGTTCATGTACAGCCAAGCTTGTTAAATATTAACTTGAATAAATCTATCACTTGCTTTTTCCCATAAAAAAGAAAGTTCCATGTGTTCAACTGAAGAAACTCCTTTTCATTGGTACTGGAAGTACAGCACTGTTATCCTGAGAATGGGTTTACTACAAAGACAAGATGTATGGAAACTAAAACAGGAAAGATTTGAACTGGCCTTGTCAGGCAGATTTAATGATACAGGAATTTTTGGAGAAATCCGAGGTCCAAATTTTACTACTAAGTTTCTGAAGAAAGTATTTGGCAATTCGTGGGGAACAATGCTGGAAATATTCTTTGAAGATTACAGGAGAAGGAAGGTTGTAAAAACCTTCATTTGATGGGAGGAGCGGGCATTTAAGTCCAACAAATTCTTTGTAGGGATCAAAGAAATCAAGAATACCTAGCAGTGGACAGTGAAATTTTCTATGAAAAATCACAGGAACTGGGTAAATTCTTCCAGCCAGTGAATTTCTATTGCCCTTCTTTGACTATGGAATTTAACTATGTTGTGATATATGGAATGTGAGTTTATAGACGATTTGGCCAACAATATTTTTCCTCCCTTCGTTTTTAGGTTCATCCAGAAGGGAAATATGTTGTTGATATTGATAAGAATATAGACATCACTAAGATCACACCTTCAACCCGAGTTGCTCTTCGGAATGACAGCTATGTGCTTCACTTGGTATTGCCCAGTAAAGTAGATCCACTGGTAAACCTTATGAAAGTTGAAAGGTTCAGATTCACCATATGATATGATTGGTGGCCCTTGATCAACCTTCGAGAGATAAAAGGGGTAAGGTATGTAGAGCTATAACATGATATAAGGAAGCTAGCCAAGATGAAAAGAGTGGCCCAGAACGAAAAAATGTGATTGTCCATTTAAGATAATCGGTGTGAAGTTAACTAGTAATGATGATTGGAGTGTTAAAGTTGTTTGTGGATTTCATAATCATCAAGCAGCTAGTAATTATATTTTAAACATAAAAGTCTAACAACTAATACATAAACATAAAACTAAGTCTTCTTTTTCCTCTTCGAACGAACATATACAGTGGTAGATTGAGTAGAATCCGATCACAGTCTTTGAAGGATCCATTCTGAGTCTTTGGAGGAACAGCTACATCCTTTGGAGGAGGAGGAACTATCGGTGGTGGAGGATCAACCGATGTTGGTGGAGGATAGACAAAAGTGGGAGGGCTAAAATGGGCCCGTAGCGGTGATGGATTCTTTGTGAGATCTTTGAAGTCTCATCGACCAGAAAGCAAGTATGCTATCTGCGCCTCGTTCGATGCACCCAAAAAATGATCGAGGCTCTGCTCTCTTCCAGGATATCACATGCCTCAATAAAGGTGATGCTACGGCATTCGCTGCATAAATAATATGTGAACTTAATATTAGTAATATAATAAAAAAGTTAAGTATGAAATTATGTACAATTTAGATTACTAGGTCAAACCAAGTCCATATTTAACTTACAGTATCATTGGTATATGCAGCATGTGAGGGCAGAGAAGATCCTGCATCTGTCGTAAAACCTGATCTCAGCTGTGGAGGTTGAACGATGCGATGCGATATGCGATCATACCAGGCCATATACTCTAGTACACTCTCTCGAGCACGAGTGCGGCATCGTCGACCTGGCTTTGTCGGTCATTACGTGGTCTGTCCATCTCTCCGTGCGATCGATAGATACTACGATCGGTCGTGGAGGTGTGAGCCCGCGGAGGAATGAGTACGAATATAATAAGCGGCGTAAGACCGCTCAGGATGATATGGCTCGACAACGATCCGCACTTTATGCATCCAGAATACCATGCAATATCGGGAAAGGGGTGCTCAGCTCGATGATACACGTATGGCTCCCATCAGACATTTGAAATCTGCAATCGATCTAGTCGCTCCCGAACTGACTGCAAACTATCGGGAATCACGTGCGGCCTCCAACGTAGTGCACGTGGTCGTGACTCGGTGTACGACAAATCCGGAGCATAAAACATCCCAGGAAAGTGCTCATAAATCTAGGCCTACATAATAAATCAGGGAATTAATATCAATATAATCGATAATTGAAAATTATCTAAAAATTATCGAAAATTAATCATCGTCGTGCACATGAGGGTCGGGTAGCCACCTAGCCCCATCGCACCTCAAACTGGTCGCGTGTCAGGTTGCGCAATGCGGATATGCCGGACAAAATTTTGCACCCCGACATAGCTACCAACCATGCGAGGTCGGGAATAGCTCGAGTACACACTCTTGCGACCTTGGTTGCACTCTTATCGGCCGTAGAGTGCAACCAACCGGATGGAACAAGAACGGTATCAAACTTCGATATCGTATCGAGATAGAGGCATCAGTAATGGTCGAAAAATGATCCCTCGGCCACGATGGTCGGAGTGAAGGGGAGGCGACCTTGCTGGATTTCGAGATGCCTTTCACGTTGGTGGTGCGGCAACCCACCAATAGAGCATTGGCATCGTCCACGCGAAGCGGCTGTGAGAATGATATGATCGATCCAGTAACAGGTATGTGTAAAAAAAGCGGATGCGACGTCGTCTAGCGTGATGGTCATCTCACCAAACGGAAGATGAAAAGTCGTGGTCTCACGGGTGCCACCACTCCTGGCCAGACAACATCGGTGCACTGCTTAACTCGATGGCGCAACGCAGTCAGCGGTGCCAGCCCGGTCGATGCACAGTCTCATCATCTGAGACTCTCAGTATCTAGCTCCCATAGCTGCGGCTTTGCACCATGATTTCTAAATTTCAATTGTCTTTCCGATCCTACCGTATAAATGGCAAATAGAATTACAATTCCAGGATTACGTAACTAAAATTAGCATAAAAATATATATAGATACAACTTTGGACAATGATTGTTTCCTTTTAACATAAAACATAAATATTTCACTAGTATGAGATAAATAAATACCAAAGAAAAAATATGAGTGTTCTTCCCCAAGCAGAACCACTAGTAAACTCTACAAGTGATAAAAATGATATACTTAAGATACAAGGAAATACACAACTAAAAGTAGTTTTACCTATCAAATAAATAAATAACACAACTAAAATTAGTTACAAATTACAACTAAAAACATAAAACCTAGAGGTAGAAAATCCTCTACGGAAGAGATCAACTGACCAACTCTCATTTTGCTAAAATATCTACCACTAGAAATTTAAGTTTTAAGCAAAGGAACACAGAATTTGCATCCAATCTCTAATATTCCATGTCTAGCGCATTGGATCTTTTGAATCCTTACTCTATGTCATGACTCCCTCCTACACCATGAATCCCTTGTGCATCACAAATATTCCCTGCTGAGCATTTCATAGATTTCTATGCATTCATAATATTCAACCACTTCCTCTCTTCCATATTTCAAGACCCAATAAATGTATAAGAGATGCTATACTTATTTCAAAGAATGCGCCTAATAGTTCCTCATGTAACCCCCCTCTCTTTCTTTCCATTTATGAAAAAAGAGGGAGGGGGAGGAGGGTGGAGTTGGTTGGTAATAGTTATTTTAAATAATGAAGTATGTGCTCCATGTACTCATGTGCCAATAAGAGAACAACCAACTTCATCTTCAACCACTATTTCTTTTTCAATCCATTTGTCTATCTTCTATACCATTTTTCTACTCAATTGTTAGAAATAAATTGTAAATATTATACGTCCACGAAGGAAAAAAGTTACAAGATGGAGATGGGTATGTAAATCTCATATCAAGAAGGTAAGGACACAAGGAAGCGAAAGACACCTAATGCAATGTGAGCTTATACTCCAGGCTATGGATATAAAGAGCAGAATCCATGGGACAGTTTTAGGGCTCAATAGTTTCTTTTCCTTTTAGGTCCATAATATCTTTTATAATATGATGAAATTGATCAAACTCATGCAACTCTACATCGCAAATTTTTCTACTCCTTGTAGCTGCACCAACTCATTGGTATTGTAAGTACCACAAGTATAACGAACATCTCAGAAGTCAATTCTTGATTTATGCAAAATCCAAGGAAAGCAAAACACATAAAAGGATTGCAAAAGGAATTTCTGTGGAAGGTTGGGTAACTTATTGAGCATATAAATAAAACATCAATTACCATGACCTCTCTTAATCAGCCAAAGATCCACCATTTTTGTAAATTTGATAGTAGATGGACAAGAAATGCTTCTTTCAAGGAACTCTCCCCAGCCTACCGATGAAACCCAGTTTTTTGGTCTTTTTACCATTCTCAACAGCAGTGCAGTAGTGGATTTCCACAATCCCACACCATGTCTCTTGCTTACCTCTCAAACAAAAATTGCAAAATTTTATCCCATCACCTTTTTCACGAACCCCATTTTCTCCATTCGCAGCAGAACTTCCAGTTTACATGGTTGGATTTCTCAGTATCCAATTTTGATGTTGGTCAGGCCCTTCCACAAAACCATGGCCTCATTATCTATCAATAAACCATCCAGAATTTGTCAACCCTCCACAAAACACAGTAACTATCCTGAATTTAATCGAGTTCATCCAAACAAAAGACGAGATAATAAGCAGTACATCCCCGTGACAAAAAAGTAGAAATGGCAATTAAATAAGCCAACAAATGGGAGATTTCATAAATCCCACAATCAGTCAACCACAGAAGAGTAAAGCAAAAACTCTTTCTCAACAATCAAAGCTACAAATGTCACCAATCAAACAAAACATGCATTGTCCCAACTGAATTCATGGCCACACTCTGGAGCTGCAACAATCCAAAAAGAAAGAAAGATAAATGCGGCGAACAAGGTGGTTGCTCGGTAAGCCCCGCCATAGCGGAGTTCAAACCCACACTATTGGCGGAATCGAGGCGTTTGGTGGGTGTTTAGGCGATAAAGGGCATGGAAAGAAAACACAAACCCAGTGCGGCTTTACGGCGATTCGATTGCTACGGGTCTCTCAAATTTCGGTAAATCTTCCGTACCGAATAACAGTAACCGGACATCATGAAATCCGGTTGAAGTGGAGAATTTCGGATATCATATTACCGGACATCATGGAATCCGGATAAAATCAGTTAATCCGGACATCATGAAATCCGGATTACATGAATTTCTTCGGACATCATGAAATCCGGTTAAAACCATTTCATCCGGACATCATGAAATCCGGTTGAAATCATTAAATCCGAGAAAATAAGATCTCCATAGGATTATTAAATCGGGTAAACACCGGTTGAGAATCCGGTAACATAGAATAGGAAAGCAGCAGGGCGAAATTTCAAAAAAAAAGTAAACTTCTTCATATTTCTTGATATTTAACGGTGAAATGCAAGAATAAACAATAATGACACCACTTGATATTTTTGTCGAATTTTTGTCGAATCTCCGGATTTGGGGGTTGTCGGATGGGTTTTGGGTAAGAAAGGGAGGATGGGGTTGGGTGCGGAGGATGGAGGCTGGGTTCTTGTTGAATCTTCGGATTTGGGGTTCTCGGATGGTTTTTAGGTAAAAAACGGGGAGGATGGGTTTGGGGGAACAAATGGGGTGTATGAAGGGTAGGATGGGAATGTTGTTTAAAGGAATGGGGTGTAAAGAGTTTATTTTAGGGTGTAATTAGTAATGGGGTGCACAGAGATATTCAAGGGGTGTGAATAGAACTACTCTTTAAGGTGGGTTTATATGATGAATTTACGATATTGGACATTGAGAATCTGAGGCAACATTATGGGCCTGAAATTGGGAGAATTGGATTGGACTAAAAGCCCAATTTAAGCCCAGTACTTGTCTTCCACTACTTTTAACAAGTAATGGAAACAAAGAGTGGTAATATGTGTTCTAAAATGAGTTATAATATATATATATATATATATATATATATATATATATATATATATATATATATGTGTGCTATATGTTTTTGTGTTTCTTGCAAAAAAAAAAAAAACTATTATGTATATATATAACTACTCAAAATCAATCATTTTATTTTAATTTTATTTTTTTACTCTTTCCGGATGATTAATTTTATAAATATTTCAATCAAATTATAAATTTTGATTTTGGTTTTATTTCCATTATATCTTTCTCAATTCATTTTTCTAGAAGTTTTTTTTTCTTCTTTTTTTGCTAAAATAGAAGGAAAGGAAAGAAACCCTAACTACCTCTCCTTTCATTTTCTCTTTGTCTTGTTCTCTTAGAGCCCATTTTTCCTCAAATAGGAGGGGTGATTTTTTTGACAATTCTTTGTCTAAAATCACATATCTTTATTTCATTTTCTTACTTAATAAAATGGTTATTCCACAAAGATTTAAGTCTTATCTTGTTTTTCGTATTGTTGTCATCTTATATTACAACGTCGTCGGCTTGTTACGACATGGTATTTTTAGTCGTCTTGTTACGACTCATTATTTGTGTGATGGAGATTCATACAAATAAATTGGATTTGATCGAAGATATCAAATTATGGTTAGTATGTTGAAGAACTAGAGTAATGAATATTCTAATCATTATATTATTAAATTTGTAGGCTTTATGTTGATTTTTTATGCTATTAACTTAGATATTGTTTTATCTTTTATGAGTTTTAGTCATTTATATCTTGAATCTATCGATCTATTATAAGTTTGAATTAATAAAATTATTTTTTCTTTCAAAATAAGAGGGGAAAGGAAAAAGATTGGACTTATAAAAGTTATTTAGGCATTTTTTGTATTGATTTTTTATAAGTAAAAAATTATTTCTTTAAATCCATTAAAAACGTTTGTACTTGTTTAACTAATTTTATGATTTAGGAGAGATTTGATGTAAATAAGACCTAGCTCAAGTCACTAAGAGCTCAAGTGGGCATAGAGAAAGGGGAGGGGTCTAATCGGTACCATCAAGCAGGATTGTGAATAATAGCATATATTTTAAGCGCGTTTTCATTGTTTTTATTAAACCCATTTCCCCAAAGAAAATGGTTTCTAGCCCAATTTCTTATTCTTTATTCAACGAGGAATTGATGCGAAGCATGTTTTAAAATGAAAGCTAAATATTATCTTCTGATGAAAATTTTCGTAATACGAATTTTGGATATATTAAAATTTTAAATGAAGCTAAGCGAGCAAAAGTATTCATCTTTACATCAATCCTAATTTTCACCTTTTCTAATCCCTTTACCTATTATTTTATCTGACTTATCAAAACCCTAATACTATTTATATATGGGCTATACCCTAATATTAAATAGCCTAAAACTTGAACTTGTGGACAATGCAAAACTTGCAAATCAAACAATATTTATCATTGGAGAGCTACAAATTAAATATCACGATTTATGGATAAAAACCTGAAAACCTTGAGACAATTGTTTTTTGTTTTGCACTATTAACAGGGGTAGTGGTCGGCTTAAGCATGCATAATCGCGAAACAGACTAAGTGGATAAATACGATGGTAGGGGAATTCCTAGTGTCCCAGGAGACTCGAGACCTGGGGCGCTTCCGGCATGTGGCGAGGCCACTACAGGCGACCGAGCTCCACATGAGAGGGGATCTTGGAATGAATTGTTGCCAAGAAGATAACATGCAAGTTTGAATCCACCATCAGAGAAAAATTCAACTGCCCGTGTGATAAACTTATAGCCCCATATATTCAAACTAAGGTGGTGTTTATTTTTTCTTGTCTTGAATAAAAACTTTTTGAGGCATGTTGAGCGATGCTTAATGGCATTAAGTATTAAGTTGTTCTTTGCGGTCAGTGGCGAGTAAGGTAATGACGAGACCCAATTATTTAGTTCTCGTCTGTCTGATTCTGTGAGACCAAATTTGCAGTTTAATTGTAATCGGGTTTTTAGCCGGATATTTATTCTTTCCTTGTTCGGTCATGATTATATTTTAAAATATTTTTATTATTATTTTATTTTATACACAATATAAATAATAATAATTATTATAAATTTTTAATAACTAATTTATAAAAAATTCATAATATTTTATTTTTTATGAAATATACCAGAAAGTTGAAATTTACCAAATAACATTAAGCGCTCGTTTAATTTTTTTAAATGAGAATAGTTTGAAATTAAAAAAAAATAAAGCGAAATTGAATTGGGATGAATATTGTATCCCACAGATAAATCTGGATTTAATAGTTTTAATATTATGTATTCTTAGCGATTTTTTGCATTTGGACAGATCTGATTTTATTTATTTTTAATAAAAATAAAAATTTTAAAATAGAAAAAATCAAATATTTTTATTTTTTATATTCAGTACTTTTTTTAAAAAAAATTTAGCAATAAATCGTAAAAATTAAAAGAAAAAAAAAACTTAATGCCGAAAAGTGAATAAAAAAACAAACACCTTCCAATCCAATTTTCAAAAAGATGTGATGTACTTTGCTCCATTAACCTTAAGCTCATTGAGATCGAAATCCAGAACTCCGGGGTTTGCATTCTGGCTGGCTGTTTAGGGTGGGTTGGGTTCGTCCAATCATCTCGCATATAGGGGCAAAATTTTGCCATTTTTCTCTCGATCTCTTTTAGAATATCAAGTTTTAATGGCTGTAATTCCTACTGACTGACTGTCTGGCTCCGGTCGATTTCCAGTTCGAGGTAGCGACCACTGTTACGCAAAAGCACTGAAGCTCTCTCTAGGTTTGCGAAAACAATCCGTTTTCCAGTCCGAAGAGGCTGAGTCTCCGCCGATGGCTGAGTCTAAGGTACATTCTAATATCTAGTATCGGTTCATTCAATTGACTTCTGAGTAAATACATCCGAAATGGCGGGAAAAAAAGAGGTACGAATCCATTAAATTTGCTGTTATCTAGGGTTCAAGGATACAGAAAATTTGCACTTTTACCCGAGACTCTTTGGATTCATTTATCTGGGTTTTTCTTTTTGTTTGAAAAATGATGTTTTTTATTAGGGATTTTGACCGCAAAGAAAATGAGATATAATAACATAGTACGCAAAATGTGGGTTTCTTTTATTTTTCTCTCATTTTCTTGGTGACCAAACAGAGCTTTGGATTTCACTGTGGGCGCTTTATGAGTTATGCTATTGCTGGAAATTTTCAATGATAGGGGTTTTGTTTGAGAAGCCGTGGAACTATTGCCAGTTCGGATTACAGACTGAAATTTTGGTTGGATGAAGGGTTTTTTCTTTTTGGGAATATTTTCTTGTATGAAAAATAGACTTAGTTTATATGCAGAAAAAAAATATGAAAGAAGTTACTGAAATGTTGAAAAGTGAATTTTCGCCAACGATGATTTAAACCATAGAGTTTTCACGTACGACTTTACGGAAAGTACACACTGCTGAGGGGCCTGTTCTCTCTCTTTTTCTTTTTTCCTCCATGGAAGCAAAAGCTGAAATATGCATGCATACGTATATTCTCTGTTCTTTTTATCATGCTTTTGTTTTGAAATACTTAAATTGGAAGTGATGTCATGGATTTAATTTATTTTTTGTGAATAACTACAAAACTATTATTATTGCTGCAGTCTGATATTAGGCGGTGGTTTATGAAAAAACATGACAAAGACAATGGCAATCCTACAAAGCCTGCAAAACCTGAGCCTAAAGCGTCACAACCTGAGAAACCTTCTCCAACTGTGCAGCAGGAGAAGCTTGTGAGTACATTATCATTTATGTGTTGTGGTCTTCTAAAAATTCCGGATGTTTTGATGTCTAATTGATTGTCTACAAGATGGTAAAAGAAAAGAAGATTTGATTTGGACTACGTCCCAAGGACACAATTGACAATTCTGTCTAGATACATTCATTATTTTTTTGATACTCTCTTTTGATGCAAGGTAAAATGCATGTAAGCATGTTATACACTCTGTTCCAGGATTTTAAAGATGCCCTATTGTTATTCTCAGTATGTTTCTAGAGTTTTGGGAGACATTTCCTGAAACAGGAACAATTATTTCTTTACATATTGCTGTTTTTGTGAAAATCAAAATAGACATCATGAATGAAAAACAATTATTCAGAGAGTTAAGATGGGAATTTTTTTTTCAATGGTAAACTGTAGAAGGAATCCTAAAAAATAGCAAAAGTTGAAAATAAGAACTTAAAACTTCATACTCATTCACATCTGATTTTGCATTACAAGCTATGCATCTATCTTTTTTCCTTTATCTATCATGAATAAACTGAAGGATAAGAATACATTATTGTATTATTTATCATCATCATAATTTGGGGTAAAAATTAGGTGCCTGGAGGTGTAGAAAGTTCTTGCAGAAGGAAAACAAGCAAGTACTTTCCGGTGGATAAACAAAAGCCTAAAGACGAGAAGGATATGGAAGAACTCCCAACTAAAAGAAAGACCCAGAAGGGTGCTGAGGAATCATTGAAGCCACCACCCTCCAAAAAAATTTGTAAAGTTGTTGATGAAGATGATGACAACAGTGATGACTTTGTCTTGCCCAATTCTAGGAATAAATCAGTTGATGTTACTGCCAACAAGAAGCTAAAGAGTAGCTCAGGTAAGGGAGTTTCCCAGAAAAATGAAGATATTGATATAAGTGATAACGAGGAAGTTGACAAAGATACGAAATCTCCTCTCAAATCTGGTGGAAGGGGTCATGGTGGAAGAGGTGCATAGGTAACATCAGCTGGTGGACGAGGTAGGGGTGGTGGATGGGGTGGATTTATGAAGTTTGGTGAAAGGAAGGATCTTCCACACAAGGGAGAAAAGGTATAAATCAGTTGGTAACATCTGGATTACTTAAATAAAATGATTTTATTCTTTATTATGTTAACATGGAAACTCATCTTGTTTGTCAGGAAGTCCCTGAAGGTGCTTTCTGATTGTTTGGGTGGTTTGACATTTGTAATTAGTGGAACCCTTGACAGGTATTTTTCTTCTCACTATGAGGTGTCTGTTGTCTTGCTTATTATGCGGGAGTGCATATGAAAGTTCCATGGCTGGTGTGTTATTCTTCTGGGTTAGTTTGATCACATCATCTCTCATGAAATTCACGTTTAACTGGTCATTGATATTATTTTCTCAGTACCATGAGGCGGTTTAAAATCTTTTAAGTTGCCAACTTATTTAGCATTGTATTTTATTAATTTTATGATATCAACTTGGTAGTTTATCTTGAATTATGGTCATCCTTCCAGTTTGGAAAGGGAAGAAGCAGAGGATTTGATCAAGCGCCATGGTGGTCGTATTACTGGATCTGTTAGCAAAAAAACAGTCTGTTCCTTCCTCAATGTTGTTATTGCTTGGGTTCCACATAATACTTTCATTATGTGATTGAAATTGTTTATTTGCAGAATTTTCTTTTATGTGATGAAGATATTGGGGGCAATAAGTCTGCTAAAGCTAAAGAGCTGGGGTTTGTCTTTCATTTGAGTCTTCTAAAATCTCCTTTCTTATATTTCTTGACTTATATCTTATAAAATATCTCCTTAAATAGCACTGCCTTTCTTACCGAGGATGGACTGTTTGATATGATCAAAGTACTCAGCTCACTGCACAGGGAAAAAAAAATCTTTTGGATAAGATCATCTAAGTAACACCAAGAAAAGTCCCAGAAAGTGGAAAGAAAGGTATGCTCCAAATAACACCGCATATTTCTATTTGTTTCATTTTTAAATTTTGTCATAAATATTCTTCCTCTTCATGCATTTATTGTTTCATTGTGTGTGTGCATTCATGGGTAATAATATGTTACCCCACGCGAGTTTTTGTTTTGTTTTAGTTTAGGAGCTAATATGACTTAGTAAGATATTTTGAATAATAGACATATCTATCAAGGCCTCATTGACCTTTTACATTTTTACTTGAGGTTAGATTAACATATGGCTTCATTAAATTGTAACCATTGTTATGTTTTGGGGATGATTTTGGAATCATTTAGAAAGCTAGTTGGGGGTTTCACTAGTGGTTTCAAGGTAAGAGAGATGTAGAGATGAAGAACTTCAATTAATTCCTTGTAGATGGCAAAAATACTCTTCTATGAGAATAAATGTGGATTAAGGTAAAATCCTTTGAGTCTTTGTGCAAAGCAACAAGAACATCAAGAAGGGGAGAGAAGATGAGAGAAACGGAAACTGGTTTGTAGTTGAGTCAAAATCCTTTGAGTTTACGATGGAAGGTGAAGGGAAAAAAGCAAAATGTTTCATCATAGAACGGAGTAGAGGTATAGCATCATGGATTCGTTTTGGAGTAGAGGGGATGAACAAGCTTTTGATGGGTGTTGAAGAGTGTTGTAGGGTCTTTGTTCTTGCTAGAAGGCCCTTTGTCTTGAGGGAGAATGGAAGATCTTTTAGGCTGGAGTGCAAGGAAAACAACGCTGGGAGGTACCTTCTTTGTTCTGCTACTGATATTGAAGGAAAAAAGCATAGGCTGTTTTTTCTAGAAGGAAGGGGCTTCTTGAATGGGTGGGCTTTGTTGGCAGAAAGAATTAGAGGGCTGGGCCTTAAACCTTTGCAGGAGAAAAAACCCATGAGTAATACTACAGCAGAACCGACAAAGGGGGAAGGGAAGGAGAGTATATGCCTCAGTAAAAATAAAGTTATATCTGGGGGACATCCCGATCTTAAGGCTGGGGATGGAGACAACAGTGTGGAAAATGCGGTTTGGGTGGATGTTGGA
This sequence comes from Tetrastigma voinierianum, assembly GCA_016808115.1. NCBI lineage: Eukaryota > Viridiplantae > Streptophyta > Magnoliopsida > Vitales > Vitaceae > Tetrastigma > Tetrastigma voinierianum. The sequence goes on along the minus strand of JAEQBH010004491.1, from coordinate 938,999 downwards.
GATTGTGTCTCTAGGAAGGCGCTAGGGTCCCTGCAGTATTGTTTGATCGGGAAGTGGAAGACAAAACCGGAGCCTATTCCTGTGGCAAAGGAGGTGGAGGCCTGGGTTAGAGATGCCTGGAGGCTTAACGAGGATGTGATGCTAGCCGTCTTAAATGAAGATCTTTTGTTTTTGGAGTTCGACTCGCCAGAGAAGGCAAAGTGGCTCCTTGAGTCGGGGAGAAGAAGCTTCAAAGGAGGTGTCTTACAGCTGGAGCGGTGGAGCCCAGAATCTGGATGTATAAGGCGCAAAGGATCAGTGCAAGAGGCTTGGATCAGAGTGGTAGGGCTCCCACTTCACCTGTGGACACTCGAGATCCTAAAAAAAAAAGGTGATGCTTGTGGAGGATTCTTGGCCTTAGACAAAGTTATAGAGATGAAAACGGAGGTGAAGTGGGCGGAATCTTTGATAAAGTTGGCGGGGAAAGTCTAGGCAGTCTTGTCAGCATCACTGAAGGTCATGATCGTTTGAACGGATGCGGAAGAACCGAGGAGTCTGAAGCTCACGTTGGCGGAGGCGACCAAGTGGAAGTCGGTGGCCAAAGGGTCTCTCACGCGCCCTCATGCGCCACCCACGCTTCGACGGGTGGTGGCTGTTCCGGAGAGAGAACCTCACGCATGTGGTCGCATAGGTTGCCCAGAGATTTTTTCTCCGGTGGGTAGATCGGGCCGAGGTGATTCCAAAGGTGGGGTCGCTGGTTGGAAACAATGTCGTCGGAAAATTTTTCGGCATTCGAGGTGATCTGATGACAACGAAGGATTCCAGAGATGAAGGTGGGGTGGCTGAAGTGCGATACGACCACTAGATGGGTTGCCGGATTTGGAACCATGGAAAACTGCAAACCCGAGCCTTCCATGGCTTTGATACCATGTGAAATGAGAGAAGAAAAGAGTGCTTTCTTTATTGAAGCGATGAAAAGAACAGTACAAGTCCTACATACTTATATACATCAGGGATACATAAAAAGGAAATAAATAAAGTACAAAAAGGAAGGGAAATATTGTATAAGAAAGAAAAGAAATAAACTAGAGAATATCATAAGAATATCCTCTGATTCTCAACAATAATTATACTTTTGAAAAATTGCTTGTTCTTTTTCATTTTTCTAATTTTTTCAAAATTTTCAGGATGCACAGCCATTCAAACATCAAATTTTGGTTGCTAAAATAATCCTTGTTATTGCCTCCTCTGATGGCAACCCAATGTGTTTATCATGCATTATTTTTTTTTTTTCCATTTCTAATGTAAATCAGTTCCATTGCTCTTCAAGAATTTATTTTTAAACTGTGTTGATTTGGTTGTATCAGTGGGTCAAGACAGCTCTTCAGGCAAAAGCAAGGTTTTGGCAGCTGCCACTCCTAAGCGGAAAGATCAAACTATTGGACCTTCATCAATGACATGGACTGAAAAATACAAGCCAAAGGTTCCAAATGATATCATTGGAAATCAGTCACTTGTATGTTGTTAATCCTCATACTTTGCACCCTGTGGACCCAGTTTAACTTTTATCCTTTTACATGTATAATATTGAGAAATATTGTATTCAACTTTTTCTGGGTAATGATGACATGCAGGTCAAACAGCTTCATGATTGGTTAGCTCATTGGAATGACCAATTTCTTCATACTGGTACTAAGGGAAAAGGGAAAAAACAGGCTGATTCTGGTGCTAAAGGCTGTGTACTATTAAATTGGAACACCCGGTATAGAAAAAACTACATCAGCAAAGTTAGTTAGTCAGATGCTAGGTTTCCAGACGATTGAGGTGGCAAACTAATGATTTTAAGCATAAAAGCATATGGATAAATGATTGCCTTATGTTATCTCCTAATTCCATGATCCTACAGTAACTATTTCATCATACCATTGATATCATTCAGGTAAATGCCAGTGATAATCGTGGAAAGGCTTATGCCAAAATTGATAAAGGAATTGGTGGAAGCATTGCAAATTCAGTAAAGGAACTTGTCAGTAATGAATCTTTAGGTGCTAACAGGGATAAGGTTGGTCTTGCTTTTAGAAAATTTCTCAATCAAATGCATCAAACTGTACTTATCCTTGGTTTTTTCCCTCTTTCTCTCTCTCAAGTTAATTGTAGATTTTGATTTTCAGGTCAGAGCATACAAAGACGGTGCTAATTATGGATGAGGTTGATGGGATGTCTGCTGGAGATAGAGGGGGAGTGGCTGATCTTATTGCTAGCATCAAAATTTCTAAAATTCCCATCATCTGCATCTGTAATGATCGCTACAGTCATAAACTAAAAAGTCTTGTAAACTACTGTTTACTTCTCAGTTTCCGGAAACCCACTAAACAGCAGGTGTTTCTTTTTCTTTACTTTTGTGGTCATATATATCAATTCTGAATTGTAATTTTCCATGCTTCTTATGACTGTATTCTTAGATATGTATTCAATTCAGTTTCTTGCTGAAAAGCTTCTTTCTCATGGTCTCTTGGTCTCATGCTGTAACCTGGTTCTTTGTCTACCTGGTAATGTTTGGAGGACTAAAATTTTGATGGGAGTTTTCTTGCTGTCATAATGCTTTACTTCAGGGACTGGAGATCAAATAGGAGTTGCAAAATGTCATGAGGTTCAATTCAATCTAGTTCTTCCTTAGAAGTCATGAGAATTTGTTTATAGATGACAATCACTGAATTTTTTTTTGATTGAATGAGCTGGTTATTGGATGCTTCTTAGCAATCAATTTTGTGGAGCTCTCAACCACTCAAATTGTATCTACACTGAGAATTTAGCATACGGAGGGGCTTAAAAAATAGGAACTATTATATTTAAAAATTTTAGAAAATACTTTAAAAAATATCTCCTAATCTGCTGCTCCTATTGAGTTGCATCAATGGCCTCATTACTGCACCAATCTGTCAACATGTTCCTAAACACCAAATTTATTGTGTTAGTTTTTTAAAGAGCATTTGCATGGTCATATTTTAGGGTTATTGTGATCCTTAATGGCAAAAAGCTTATTCCCCAGGGTAGGAAGCATGAAGGTCCCTCTTATGAGCATAAGTTATACAATTCCTTGGAGATAGATCATGCGCTGTCTATGCACCTCCCTCAGCTTAGATTATATTGTTACTTGGACATGGATTATGCATTGTAAGAATCAAGGTTCCTTTAATGGTAAGAGCTGCTCCACTCTTGTGCATATAGGCTTTGTCAGTCCATGGTTTGATCAAAGTTCTGGATTTATTTGTTGTTACTGATAAATGATCAAAGTTCTGAAATTTAATTGCAAGTGTGTAGCTTTAGCTTGTGGCTATGATATCTATGTTTTATAAATTGCACGAGTTATGTCCTCACTAGGACTTGAACCTTGGACCCTCCCCTTCTTATGTCCATGACTAGCCTTAACCACTGAGCTAGGCCTCATTGGCATTAGGCATGATATCTATGTTGTCCTCACTTGGTTTGTTTGTTGTGCATGTGAATGTGTTGTGTGTGCAAAGGAGGCAACCTGGAAAGGAAATTACATTTGGTAAACTAGGACACAATTTGTCTAAGCAAGGAGAAAGGTGAGAAGCTGCGTATCAGAGCCTTTCAACTGATAGGGCTGCTTGCTTAGGAAATGGAGTTGGAGGTTTGCTATAGAGAACGATTCCACGTGGAGTGTGTCATCAATCGAGTATGGGATGAGACAGGGGATGGTTTCCTTCCTTCTAGAAACCGGCTATGGTAGGATTGTGGAAGGAATTAGTAAAAGTTGTGTGAATCAAACATCATTGCTTTCGATCGAGGTTAGGGATGGGTGCAAGACTAGATTCTGGGAAGACTTGTGGTGTGGTGAAGCAACTATGTTTTCTACTTTTCCCTCCCTTTACGATGTGGTTGGTTCAAAAGGAGGTAGGGTTGTGGACCTTTGGGAGGCCACAATGCTAAGGGGTGGCTAGAACTTCAGGTTTGAAAGGCATTTTAATGATTGGGAGTTGGATGCGGTTCAAAGCTTCCTTTTCACAGTTAACTCTAGGAGTATCAGACACTATATCAAAGATAAGCTTTGTTGGAAAGAGGCAAAGTCTGATATCTACTCTGTTAAATCATGTTTTGATAAGTTGGAAGGTGGGAGACAACATCGCATGTTAAGATCTTTGTGGAATCACATTTGTTCCCTTCCAAGTGGTGTTTTTACTTGCAGGAAGTTTGGTGGGGCAAATTTTGTATGAATCATTTCGAAATGGGGTTTTCTATGGCAAGTAGGTGTCCGTTTGTGGGGAGAGAATTTGAAGAGGCTTTGGTGCATTTGCTAATCCAGCGCCCCGAATTTGGTGTATGTGGTGGCTTTATTCTCATTGTCGGGAGCTTGTTAGATTACGTCGCTTTTATGGTAAGATTTGTTTATGGATTGGCTTAGTTTCCCTTCGAAGAAAGTTTCGAGCTTTGAGGCGGTTCCTCACCTTGATGTGGGGCGATACAGGAAGAGGAATAGAGTAGTGTTCGAAGATGTTTGTTTCTCCATTTAAAGGCTAAAGGGTTGTTTTTCTTAGATCTTCACGCTCTTGGGCTAGCTTGATCCATGATATGTTTGAATCGGCATACACTAACGGCTGTTAATGTCGATATCTCTCATGGCCTTTGAAACGAGAATCTTTGCAGTAGTCTGCATGAGATATATTAGGATCCATTTGACGCTTCAGTGTAACTTACTGGATTATCCATGTACACGCTATGAGCTCATTGTGAAGCGATATACGAAGTCTTCTTCTTCGAAAAAGAATGGTGTCATCGCGCTCCCATGCCAACCTCCTCCATTTACTTAGTCTTTGTCCACGACACCTTCACCGACCTCACAGTCTTACAGCGTAAAACACATTCCATTTGTCCATGATAAATGCGGTAAGCTGGCCCGGAAGGTCTCATCCCAGCATCCAACCACAAGCTCTCCCCCGATCCACCCGCAGTCGGATCCGAGGGTGTATACAGGTATGGGCATGGAATACGTGCACACTCGACAAACTCGGTGGTAGCGCCAATGGAAATATCTAGCTGTGCCCTACTGTGTTCAAGCTTGTCACATACCTGCTTTTTGTTGATGTGTGCGGCGTCTAACGATGCTGAACCGGCCTTCTCACGATAAATCCTTTCTCATGGGATTGTCCTTGACTTTCTTATAGTCACGCTCCATCGTAACCGAGATGCAGATCTCATGAGCAGGCCCAGCAACCTGTGACGTATCTTCTAAACCTTTGCTGCATTTGGCACATCGCCACGTGCCTCTCCACTAGCGCTTATTCTTGACTTGCGCACTCACATTATAACAATTGCCTCAATTTTCTTTGCTTGACTCCCGAGTGCGATTTCTCGGAGCACCAACTATTTGGCTTGACATTCTCTCGGCTTCACGAAGGTCAGTATCTTAATGGCCCCTCTCGGCATGCTCATTCGTATTAACCCACGAAACTACACGCCGCTCATGCATTACTCTCTGCCTCCACAAGGTGTCTCTAATATTGTTTAGAGCTAGCTCACACTTGGGCTCCGTGCCGCGTGCTACTCATATATTATCGGTCGAGACTGCATTCACGATGCGTGATACCTGCGCGATCTCAATCACTCGCGCGCCGCCCAAAGTGCATGTCTCGCGCTTCAGCACTAAGGCCCCATCTTCTTGACATCTCTCATCCTTGCGGCCCCTCTTTCTAGTAGAAGGTAAGAACTCCCTATTAAAGCGAGTTCTACGCCTCTCGGCGTCTGTCCATCTGTTGAATAACATGCCCCATCGTGCCCTCGACTACATATGGGCGACATGCCTCGACACGATCATCGCCCCTCGTGAGAGGCTGTGTCTTTTCATCTTGTTGTGTTGATTGGTTTCGCCCTCCGGGCTCATCACGAGCGACCGGCTTAAGTATCGATCCACCTTCTCTGAAATTATCCACTGATCAAATCCCAGGACAGTGGAGGATCTCTCCTCTCACCTCCATCAAACAAATGGGAGATACCATGGCCTCCCCTGACAAAACCTCATAGGGCGTCGTGCGTATCACTCGCGATAGCTGTTGTTGTTGGCTGACTCTGTCGAGACAGGAGTGCTCATCGGCCGTATGAAGTCCGGGACGTATGCTCGGCATGTCATGAAAACCTGGATAGTCCTCTTTGGTGTCAGGTCCGTCCCTACGAGGATGAAACAACATGCTCATCCTCATCCACATTGTCCTCATGGCCCTCTGGAAACTCCCCTCCAATTAAGGCCCCGTGAATCGAGGATCATGATAGAGACCGACACCCATATAACCCGGACAATTTCCTTATATACAACCCGGTCGTAATTTCAAATGTGAAGGTCATCCGTACTATCAAGAAATGTGCTAACTTGGTGAGTCGGTCCATAATAACCCACACCGCGTCATGCCCTTACGATGTTCGTGGCAAGTGGGTCACAAAGTCCATCGTAACGTGCTCCCACTTCCACTCCGCTACCTCCAAAGCCTGGCAAATCTACGGCCTCCCAAAGTGTTCAAACTCCCTTGACCTGCTGACACGTGAGACATCTCCGTATAAAGTCCCCAGCGTGTTTTTCATTTCGCTTCCAAAGAAGATCGGGCGCGATCATTATACATCTTCATACACTGATGCACTGCGAAACGAGAGCAATGGAACTCCCTAAGGATCTCCTCTCTCAACTCTACCAACCGAGGAACCACCAATCCAGCCCCTCAGACCAAGACTACCATCCGTGTGAATGGCCCGTACCGCCACTGTATCTAATCGCATCTCGGTCCCTGATGGACGATATCTCTGTGTCCTCACCCTAGGACTCGATAACCCCCGTCGGGGCAGGGAAGCGCAGCCACCAAACTCCCTAAAATACCTCGAGCTCGCTTCACCGTACAGTCTCTAACCGGTCCGACGCCGAGCACCGCCACTCCCGGAATCCATCGCCAATACCCCGTGATTTCCAATCGAGTATCAACCACCACATTTGCCTTATCAGGATGGTAATGCAATGTGAAATCATAGCTTCAAGTACTCCTAATGCCTACCTCATGTTAAGATCCCGCCGTGAATACGTATTTCTAAGACTTTCGTGGGTCCGAGAACACTCGAATCGGCTTCTTGCCTCGCTTCCCTTACGACCAGCCTCGCATGACTTCGAGGGCGCCATCATCTATATCGACCCCAGCGGCATCCCCTCCATCGTCTCTCACTTTTCTCGATATGGTACCGAAAAGCTTCCCCAGACATTCCTCAGGAATGCGACCATTGCATAGGAAGCACTCAGCTTCGGGCGTACTCCCGTTTCTGCTTGCTGCCTTTATTCCTTCCTTTCGGAAGGTAGACACCTTGCCTTCCCATGCCCGGGCAATACTACTTCTGGGACCCCTTCTTCTCCCCCCATCCGTGCTGCAGCTATCTTCTAAACCCCTGGGGGACACCTCTTCTTCCCCACCCGAAGTCAGCAAGCACCCTTGAGCCCTCGTCATTAGAAGACATGCTTCTTGTAATCCATCAAGGATTCGCGACCGCTACTAAGATCCTCGCTTTCCCACTCGAACGTGTGGCTTTGGCACCTCCACCCTTGTGACTCGCGGAGTGGCCATAACCCGGAGCCGACAATGCTGTCTTTATAAATACACCATTTCACTTCTTCATGCTTCGGGTCAGACTTCCACCCGACTCCAAGCTATCGGCATTACCAAGACCTCGTCTAAACGCCACGAACTCCTCGTGTGACACCGCATGAATCAACGAAGGCATCCCTTCTTAGAAAGGCTCCTGGACTTCAAGACCTCAGATCCTCCACTACTCTCCATGCTTTGCTCCAAAAAGATCCATCCCCTTCTCGGGTGTCCCGCACACCCAAACTCTAACCTCGACGAATCGTCCTCAAGGCTAGAAATTAAGATCAAGACTTGTCCTTCCCACTCCCGTGTAGGAAGGACCAGAGTCCCACCTGACTCTGTCTCCTCGCCACCTCCTCCACATGAGAGCCCGCCATTGCTCCCTCTCGAACTGAACTCCGAATCGCTTCGACTATCTGCCGAACCACCGTGTATTAGATCACCTCTGTCGACAAACCGGAACCGCCGATAAAATTTCACTACTCACAAAATTCACTATTTATGTAAATAGTGACCTCGCCTGAAAATTGATAGAAAAAATAAGGCTCAAAAAATATTCTTTTCTGATGTGGAAGGTCGGGCCATCAAAGTTTGAACCACGAGCATACTAAGAACATCCCATTCCCTATAACCAAAGCTCCAGGCGCAAATCATCACAAAGGGCCAGTCCTATTCCGCCCGAATTAGTACGGTCATTATTAAACATTGGCTCGAAAATTCCAAGAATTTGGTCCCACTCAGATGGCTCAAACAGATGACCTTGTGGGCTTCTACCGCCCGTCGAATTTTTTTTTGCCTTGAACGAATTATTCGTCTGAACCCACCGTTTTTCTTGTGTGGCTGGGTCAATGGGTAAATGTTGGCCCGAAAAACGGCTGCTGGGAAATTAAAACACAATTTCTATCTTCCAGATTATCAGAAGTATGAATAAGTAAATCAAGCGCACACACACATTTACGTGGTCTCGAACAAACTTAGCTCTACTCCACCTGGCCGTCAGATCTTCACTGTGCTGAGAAAAATATAAATATTATTAACACCCAAATAAAATCGCTTCACCACTCACTTCACCTCTTCCTTCACCCACTCCCTTTCCTTCCATTTATGTGTGTGATGCTGGGAATGAGATGGATGTGGGATGACATAAACGGCGGTTAGACAGACAGCATAGAAGACATGTACCACTATTTCAATAAGATGTACCACCATTTCAATAAATGTACCACCTTCCAATAGCCGAGCCACCTTTCAGCACAAGATGTACCATCATTCCAATAGTATAGCCACCATTCCAACATTAACGTGCAATCAGCAATAGAAAATCTGCAAAAACAAGTTGAGTATGTGCACATCAATGTGTGCCCAAGTCTTTGCAACATGTTAAATTGACAAGTGTATTGGAGTTCAACATTAACAATTAAGGGAAAACGTACCTAGTCATTGAATACGACTTCTTATATCAGGATGATATTCCTTAATTCTTCCTTATCACCTAAGTTGTTTTCACATAGAGGATTATTAGAAGTGTTGAATGAGCAAAGGTATGGAAATCCTATGGTGGATGAGCTCTATAATTGTCGAGCACAACAACTTGCCTCATGAGTACTTGAATATCGGCTCCAATAGCAGAGAAAACATTGAAATGGAAAGCTAAGCCCAACAAGAAGAAGAAGCTCAGGACCTTTCTACCTATATCCTCACAACCTAGTCAAGCAAAAAAAAAAAAAAAACATAACAAAATATCATGTTGTTGGGTACGCATCCATCTCATGTTTAGCAGATTATAAACCAATTTTCAAGAGGCTGAGTAGTAAACTTTTTAGGCAAGGATTACTTCAATTTTCAAGATAGTTCTATAAATTGATTTATAGATAATATGGAATGGACCTATCCCATAGGACGGACTATTGGCCTTGTTACCATTATATGCAAAGTGCACATAGCGTCATTGTTTGCCTACTGATGGCATCAAAGACAAAATCAAGAAATTTCTTGAAAGCTACAAAAGCACTTGAACAGCCTAAAGAAATATTAAGCAACTGTTAGGAAAGACTATCAAATACAATGATTTTAAAAATGACATTTCCTTATTTGTGTGTCAAAATAGGTTCAACAAACAAATAAGCCAACAACAAAGCCAAATAAGCAACAATAAATCAACCACAATGAGACATAAGGTTTGGCCTTTCAATCTTCTTGCCAAAGATTCAAAACCCTAGTCCCATTCTCTTTCTCTCCCTAAACCCTCTCCCCTCTTTTCAAACTGCTAATACCCGACACTACTAGCAGCCCTCCTTTAGATTTTTTTGATTTCAAACTATGGGCTTAGCCCATTGGACCAGCCCACGAATGGGAGGACCCAACAGCAACTTATCGGTTTTCATGATCTGAATATCATATCTAAAGTTCAAATTTTGTGAGAAAACCATGTGGAGAATTTGTTGGAAATTTAGATTGAACATCAAAACTCTTTTCGAACTGTAACATCACATCCGTCCTTCCCAGTTACAAAAATTAGAAAAATAAATCAATTATATATGAAATTTACGTACATGTCTACAAGGGCATTCCAACATCTAAACAATTTAAAGGAGCCCGCCTTGATAGGGCCTTTTTGTAACATGGATTGGAGTATAGTTTTCCCACAAGCAAAAGTGACAGTTCTTCCAAAGTTGAATTCTGATCATGCCCCCAGTCAATATCAGTATGAGCAGTACGGCCAAGATGCAATCTCAGTCCAAATTCAGATTCCAAGCAGCAAGATAACTCACCAGGTCTTCAAGAAGGTTGTTCAAAAAGTCTGGAATAGCAATCTTAATCTTTCAGAAAATAGTAGGAAGGTCGCAGCCGGTCTCATGCAATGGAATCAGGATCAGTTTGGCCATATTGAGAAAAGGAAAAAACGAATATGGGCGAGGTTTAAACGATCCTTGCTGTATAATTAATATAACAACATTTATAAGAGTTGTTATATTAGTACTGTGACTCAAATAAAGGGTTCCAATGGGATGGGGTGATGGGAGGAGATATGAGACATGCACATTTATTTTCTTAATCATATATGACATGGATGGTGGGGCCACATGGAGGGTATTTTTGAATTAAAAATGGGTTTACTCTTATAAAGTGTGTTTGCTTTATTCTTGTGTGACTTATATGAGAAGCTAAATCCCGGTTTAGTTCACAAAAATTTATAACTCTATCCAAAATTTAGAATATACAAATTTTCAATGTATTATAATCGAGAAATTCTATTTACATCCTATTTATTTCTTTATACACCCCATTAAAAATACCCATAGAGGAAAATACAAATTTATACTTAAACCTATTTTTTCTATTTCTTTCTTCTTCTTCATCTCTCTCACAAGACCCAACTCTCTTTATTCCTCCGGCGGTTTCGTTTTGAAAAATAATGATAATGGCTGGTGAATTAAGCTTAAAATAGTGAGAATGATGTACTTCCTTTACAACAATTAACATTGCAGCGACGCATTTAGTAGCGAATTGGGATGTATTTAAACATGACGATTCACAACTTTAAATGATTTATATTGTAATTGATATGTATTATATTTAATTTATCTACATTAATTACTTAATAATGTAATTTATTTTTTTCATAACAAAGATCATTTTATTTATATTTAATTTAAATTAAATAAAAAATTAATGTAAAATTACTCCGGATTTCAAATCCCATCATAGAAGCTCTTCCTGATTTTCAAACTGACATTTAACATTTTCTGATTTACATTTCCGGTAAAGCGAAACTTTTCCTGAGATAGAAAAATGTACCAAAATTCCACTAATTCTCATTTTCGTACCGACCGCGCACGCTCTTAAACCCAATCTATTAAAGCTTATTGTTATGTCATCTACCTCATTTAGGGCTCATTGTCACATCACTTATGACACATACCTTAAAAAATGAAATATCTCACATGCAACATGAATAATTGAACCCATATCGTTTTTGTTGTAAGTAAACATTTTAAACCACTAGTTTATATTTTATTTTGTTTCAAACTTTTATCAGTTTTAAATAAGATTTATAACATCCTCAATTTTTATCAATTTTAACCTTATTTAATACTAACTTTCAAACAAATATTTTTATTATTATTTTAACTTGCACCCTATTACTTTTGTTATCTAAATAAAATAAAAAACCATCTTTAATTTCTAAAATAAAAATAAAAACAAATCATTTTCTTTAACTTTTTAATTTCAAAATCGTTTTCTTTAATTTCTAAAAAAACAATTTTCTTAAATTTCAAAAGAATAAAAAAAAATAATTTTCTTCAACTTCAAAATTTAATTATTTTCTTTAAAATTCAAAATCATTTTCTTTAATTTCAAAAAATTTAATTTTATTTTCTTTCATGTCTAAAAAAATTATTCAAAGTTTATAAATTCAAAAAAATCACTTTCTTTTAATTTTTCAAATCAAATATCCAAATTTCAAATCTCTTATTTTTCAAAATGACATTCTTATTTTCTGAATCCCAAATCAATTTTTCATATATCAAAATCACAAATTTCAACCTGATTTCAAAATTCTAAAAGCACGATTGATATATAATTCCAATAAAATTGAATCATATGGAGTCGGCTCACATGTTAAATAAATGGGTCTTGGTAGGGGCCTTACATCTCATGTATCATTTCATTAAATGATTCGGCGCTTAGTTTATAAGCCGATCTTCTAATTTAACCATTAATGTTTCTATATATGTTATTAGGCTAACCCTATTTTCTGTCGATAGTGCTCTCAATTCACCGCCAAATTACATATTTCTCCTATTTGACTTTGTTATTTATTATATATGTTCTTCTAGTATCATTGCTTGTTTCTTGGATATCATTTGATTGATTCATTAGTTGTCATATTAGTCTTAACTTGATTATTAGAGACATAACCTTTAGGGGCTTAAAGGGGTGTTATGGTTTATCCCCGTACCTTTCCAATAGGTAACTTGATCATCGAACTTATACTCAATTTTTCTCATACTTGCTTTTATATATTAGGAGTTACATTTAAAGTTTTATTTCTTATTTTGTTTTCTCTTAAATAAATAAAAATAAGTGACGACTCAAAAACTGCTTTCGAAATCAGTTTTTTGAAAATACAAAAACGAGTCTTGCCTTTGAATGAAAAACGCATCATAGCCAAAATACGGTATCCACATTTGCATTATGGGATTTGGCCAAAGGTATTTTTGAAAAAAAATAAAAAGAAAAAAAAAGGGAAAAAAATATTTTGGGATTTTGGCCGATGAAAGGTACATTTGATAAAATAAATAAATCATAAAGAAGAGAATAAAATCCAATAAAAATAAAAAATAAAAAATAAATAAAAATAATAGGAAATAAAAAAATAAATCAAATTTGAACTTAATCAATACCTTCTCCATTATTCTCCCATATTATCCATTTTTTCTTTTTATTTTCCTAATAAAAATGAAAAACTATAAGATTTAAATAATTTTCATTCTAAACTAAATAACAAAATACCAATCATGTCTAGCTCAAGTGGTATAAATCTTATCGTTTCAAATAGATAATAACCATGAGAGAGGAGTTCTAAATTTGAGTCACAATGAAAAACGTATTTTTAAAAAATAACAAAATTAGGTGACTTTTCTCTCCGGATGATCCAAACATAATGCAAAACCCAAAATAAAAAATAACAAACTCACTAAAACTTTTGGTGATAAGTTGAAACCCTGACTTTTGAATCAAATGAAACTTTGATACATTTAACATGAGAGTATAAAGTCATAATTTTGGTAAAGAGATAACTAAGATGGAATAAAGCTATGAGGTCGGATACCCAAGGGTTACATGTTCGAGTCTTTTTAGGGACACTGAGATATTTACCCAGACTGTTTGTTTCAGGACTTCGTGGAATTAGTCGAGGTACGTGTAATCTAGCCCGAACATTCATCATGGTTATAAAAAAAATAAAAAAAATATTGGATCTTTATCAAAATTGAAGATAATATAAAATGAAATTAGCTTAGTGAAATAGAGAGAAGAATCAAAATATGGAGATGTAAAATAAGGTGAGATGGTAACTTTCAAAACATTAATAAAAAATTAAATATTAGTTACACATTTATTACTAAAAGCATCCGTCATATACAGACTAAAAAAAATCTGTTACACATATACGACTTTTATATGCAGTATTTATTGATATGGATAATAAAATAAAATGTAAGAAATTTATTTAATTTTTTTTTTTCTCTTTCATAAATACCGCCAATGCCACCTTTAACCCGGCTTCGACGCTTTGTCCATACTCTCTTCACTTTCCCGCCAAACGAGAGTCAGAATCTCCATCACTTGCTGCAATCATTCTCCTTCCCACCTTCATTCATCAATGGATGCCGACATGTACATTCCCCAACCAGAAGAGCTGGAATGGCTGGAAGCCAATTCTCACCTCCACGAAGACCTCGAAGACTACGAAGACCAAGAACCACTAGAACCCTACCCTGAAAAAGAAGAAGAAGAAGAACAACTCCCTGAACCTCCTTCACCACTCTCCCCAACTCAAATCAATGCTCAGAAACGCCCTCTATCAGACGGCCAAGATGCCCCCAATCCCGGCAAGCGTAGTAAAGCCGATCTGCCTGAGGCCGGAGCCGATGAGGATTGGCTGCGGTACTCGCCGCCTCAGGAAACCGTCGCTGATTTGGAATGTATGGTCGTTGATGAGGAGAAAATCGTTTCGCGATACGCGTCGGAGATTGACGGTGATTGTGTTCCAGTGACGGGACCAGGTGGAGACAGAGTTTACTTGAAGATCAGCGCGACTGGGAGCGAGGGGAGGTCGAGGAAAGTGGAGTTACAGGGACACGCCAAGGGTGAGTCTAGATTTATTGTGTTGTTTGGTTGCCGAGAGAATGGCTGAAAATAAGAGTAAATGTGATTTATGGATTGTAGGGCGTATTTAACAGCTGACCACATAAAACAACTTTGTTTTTGAAAACTGTGTTAGAACCAAACATGTCCTTAGATTTTGCATTGTCTAGATCCTTAAAAAACAACAAAATCACCATGGCTCCACTTTCAATTCAGCCAATGTTTAGTTAAGAGTGGTGGTTTGAGTTTTTACCTTTTTATTTTCTCTTTCCTCATTTTCTTTGCAGCCAAACGAAGCTCGATTGTGGAATTCACTGTCACAATTGCTTGGATGCTGATGATATAGAAAGGGGAACTGTATTTGCACTATCATGTTAATTTGTCTAAGAATTTCATGGTTCTTCTTCTTTTTGTAATTCTGTGAAATACTGGCTTGAAATCTGATTTTTGATTAGATTTTATCTAGGGAACCTTCCAGTTCAAGTATATTAATCACTAGAAGACTAACTAATCATATTTCCTATTGTGTTTGGGAGTTTTGGTTATAGCTTCACCTGATGTGTAACAAAATAGTTTTATCACATTCGTCAAGATAGCTGAGTTCTAGCTTTAAGTGTTAAGAAACTGGTATTTTGGCTTCGAGAATTGACAAATTGGAATTTTGAGAAGGTCACATGATTTTAAAGGGAGGATATTACCTCCAGTAAGGGCAAGTTGCAAAACAGGATTTAAGTAACACTCCAAATTGTGAAGAGAAAAATAACTCTTTGATTTTCATTGATTAAAAAAGTGAGGGAATGTACATATTTATACTCTAAGTGTTAGAGAAAAGAAAGGAAACAAAATTAGAGTCTAATTAGGAGACTAAAGAGAAAAGAAAAGAAAGAAAGGATTCCTAAATGGATTGGGAAACTAATCCTTAACACAAATTATTTATTTATTTATTTATTTTTTGATAAGAAAGCTGGACAATATATTAACAAAATAGGGCCAAGCCCTAGAGTATACAGGTTGTAAAACAGAAAAAGAAAAAAAAAGCAGAACCTACCACCCAAAACAAAAAAGGGGGAAAAACTAAAGAATACACATTAATAAGTTAACTAGAGAGTACTCCCCTCATAGATAAGGCTTGCCCAAGAAGTAAGGGAGGTTATAAAGGAGAACCTATCTTTAGAGAAGTTTTCATTATCAAAAACCACCATATTTATTTCCTTCCAAATTGCCCAAAGAAGACTAGAGAGAGCTAGTCGCCTTTCACAGACTTTTTGCTTTCTTCCTTATAGGAAATGTTGTTCATCCCACCGTTAAGTCTTTTATCAGGAATGGGCATACCTAATCCAAACTTGGCAAGGAGATGAGAGCAGCCCAAAAACCCCAAACTGAGGGGCAATGAAGAAGTAGGTGGTCTATGTTTTCCTCCTCCTCTTTGAACAAAGGGAATCTACTTGGAAGCCGAAAGCCCCTTTTCTTTGGCTGATTTGCAAATATGACCTCGTCCCACTGCACCTTCCATGAACACACTCACTTGGGGCGGGGACAAACCACTCCAAATAAGGCTTGCTAGAACAATACCAGTAAGAACACCTTACAAATGCGTATAGTTGGCTTTGACCGTGTATTGGCCCTTCTTGTTCGCAAGCTAGAAGATTTTGTCCTTCTCCCCTTGACTGATTTTTCTAAAATTGATGAGATTGATCAGTCTCTGAGTTTCATCCATCTCCCAATCATTGAAAGGTTTGATAAATCTCAAATTCCACCCACCTTCACCTATTTTTCTACTCCTAATTATTAGAACTAAGGTTTCACTTAACCAAGTTCAGTGTTATTTTGCAGTTTTTATTATGTTGTGAGAGACCTATTTCTGAAAGTTATGTTGGATCTGCAGTAAGTCATGAAGTGATCCTTGTGTATTAAGCTATGCGTCACATGACTCTAGGAAATTAATTTATGGTGTTATGAATGTTTCTTGATATTTTCCTTGACACATGTCTTGAATTGGCTCACAAGCATTTAAACGTTGGTTATGGATGTAACTGTGTTCTTTGAATGCATGTCAATTTAGGGGCATGATAGAGTAAGTACTTGATTGCTTTTATGTTTATTCTCCTGGAAAGGAGATGCCGAGTTATTTGATGTTCTAAATGAAAGAAATTTGCAACAATTATGTTTTGGTCTTTTTGATAGGTAAGGACCTGTTGTATTAAAAGTGCCGACCAAAAGGGCACACATTAGTGTACATGGTGTATAGTATATACAGGCACTCAAGGGCAAACATGGTAGAGGGAAACACAAAAATCAACACACTTGCCTTATAGTTCAGCTATTGATAGAGTTGATCATTGGCAAAGAGATGTCTTATGTGCACCCTAACCAATTCTAAAAAATTGTATATAAATGATTATTTAAGTGCTTGACTCCTATTTCTTTACTTCACAAATTAATACAAAGGAACTACTCTCTGCACTTTTTTCCTATGAAGGGTTTGTGCTAGCTTAGGAGGACATCTCTAACTAAGGAGAGCATCACTTGCTAACACCATATAGAGTATAAATCAATTCCCATAGCATGGAGGAGGATATGGTCTGCTGTATAATCATTTCCTTTATACAAATAGCACTTATTAAGCTTCCCTAGCAAAAAAGTTAACTTTCACTGGAATCCATGGGTTTCATATAGTGCTGGATGGAAACACCTCCACTCTATGATTTGACAAGGAATAAAGTGATTTAACTATAAACTGTCCACTCATTGGTGTCCAACTAACTAATGATTTCCACTATATCCCCTTCTATTCATTTGCCCTTGCAATCTCTTGGAAAAAAAAAAAAAAGAACAAACAAACAAACAAAAAAAAAGAAAAAAGAAAAAAAAGGAAGAAAAACCCAATGCTTCTTCTAACACTTAGTCAATGTTCTATCTTGTGAACAAGGGATTCCAACAATCTATTTCCCTACTCTACTCCCACATATTAGCCAGCTAGGCATCTTTATTTGAGACTATAGAGAACAACTTAGGAAAAATCTCTTCTAGGGAATCAATGTCCTACCATAGATCCTTCCAAAATTTTATCCTTATACCATTTTCCTTCCTACACCCAATCTATTATGAAGGTTCTCTTACTTGCTCCCAAAAGCCTTCCACAAGTCCAGCCTATACCTTCTCTTTGGTGCTCTTGAGCACCATACCTTCTCTTCCTTATACTTAATTGATTTGCTTCCAAAAGGACTCATTCTTAGTTGCACATCTCTAATACCATTTTCTAAGGAGGGTCTTGTTTAGAACTGATGAATTTTTGAACCCTAAGCCTCCACCTTTTTTCTCCATGTATCCTGTCTACTAGTTCACATTTAAGGCCTTCTATGAGGCTCTCTTCCTGCTTAAAGGAAAACCGTTTGAATCTTTTCCAGTCTTAAACTTATCTTGCTTGGATTGAAAAATAGTTATGTGTAGTAATTGGTTAGCTAGACAAGGCTCTTTTTATTGAAGTCAATCTACTTTTTGTTGATAAATACTTTTACTTCCACATGGCAAGCTATTTTTCAAATCTTTCCTCCACCGCATCCCAAACTTGCATTGATTTGAAAGGAACTCCCAATGGGAGGCTTAGATGGCTTGTGCGGGAGAACCCACTTTACAATCCAAAAATTCAGCCAAATAATTGCAATCTACAACTCCCCTGCTAGTATCAACTTTTTTTTCTCCAAGTTGACTTTTGAACTTGAGATTGCCTCAAACAACATGATTGCCCAACTTAAGTACTCCATATGCCCTTTGCTGGAATTATAAAGAATTAGGGAATCATTAGCAAATAAAAAAAATGAGATACTTTCATACCCTCTCCTCTTTGAGTGGTTAACTATAAAACTCCCTCCCGTTTCCTTTTTTAGGCGACAAGAGAGCCACCTATGAAGGCAAGATGGATATCAACCCTCATTGTCTAATTATAGACCAAGGCTTTTAGGAAGGAAGAAATAGGGTCTCGCCTGAGACCTTAACCCATCTCCCCATTAAACACCGATTGAAGGCTTGAATTTTGTTCAAAACAGTACAAACCTCAAAATTGAAGCCACAAAACATTGCCCACACCCCTCCAACCATCTTTTACTACATCTAAAAAGATTTTCCTCTTTGATGCTCTAGGCTATACAATGTGAGGTGAGGGAATTGTTGACTTTGGCTACCTTGGAATGCAGGGCAAGCTTTATACCAAGGGCTCTTAACTTTCTGGCTAGCACCATCTGACACCCTTATACTCCCTTTTGGAAATACGAGGAAAAATCTCTTTGCCTCCGCTGAGCAAACAAAACACATTAAGTAATGTGCCAGCTATGTTGCTCCGAGCTCCAAGTTGAAACTTCTTTCTCTTGTCAAGGCCTTTCTGAAGCTATTTAGATTTACATCTTGACAAACCTATCAAAGAAAAGAAAAAAAAAAAAAGAAAAAAAGCAACCTGGCACTATTCTTCCACCCCTTAGAACAGCAAAGACAAACACTTAGCTCCAAGCTTGATCCACTCTGAGAATCCTCTGCTTCTCTTTATGGTCTTCCAGCACCTTAGTTCCTAGTTGATGATCAAAATGTCAAAAGACTTTGTGTTACACTGCAAATCAACATCTATTTTCTTCCATTCCATTCTTCAATCTCAGTAGAGCCAATGATTGTGGCATGGTCTTATGACTAGGTGCTATTAGTTTGTATCAACTGTTGGAGGACTTCATGCTTTACCCTGGTAAGACAATAATAGATAGTGAGCTTTCGAGAGGACATTGCTTGGCTACTCAAGCTCCTGATGTGTTGCGATTATGTTATTTTTTATCTGTCACATGGAGTGATGTCTGTGGTACTCTTCCTTCCATGAATGCGATTCAAGGCCATTTTATTTCACAGCTTAAGTCCTTTAGACATTGCTCATTTCGTATAATTCCAATATTCTGAAGATATCCTTATTAATTTGCATATGATTCCAGGCCTTTGATCTTTTCCTAATCTATCCAATTTGCAGGTCTTATTTTGGAACCCATTAGTGTTCTAATGCAAAGAGTGGAACAAGATGCTTTCACAAAGGTATACCATTTTTTTTTCTTTGGGCAATGACATAATTTTAGAGTTCTATTTGTGAAAACAACTTCTAATGATTCGTCCTTGATGTCAACGCTCCTTCATTAATATGTCAGAATCGCACGAAGCTTTCCCGTCACCTTTACAATATATATATATATATATATATATATATATATATATATATATATATATATATGTTAAACAACCAACTCTCCTAAAAGCTCAAGCTTGTAGGATTTGTGTTTAATATGAATATCATGCCTTTAACACCCTCCCTCACGTGCAGTCCCATACTCGTGGAGAGTCAAATAAACAAAAAGATAAACAAATAGAATCCTCCACGGACTTTCAAATTAACAAATGGGGAATAAATTGCAAAGAGGTGGCTCAAACCTAGGACCTCCAGCCAAACCAAGTTCTGATACCATGTTAAATGACTAACTTTCCTAAAAGTTTAAGCTTGTAAGATTTTGGTTTAATATGAATATCATGCCTTTAACAATATAAATATTTCTTTTTATTTTTTATTTTATTTTTTTCTGTTCTCACTTGATTCATAAACTACTTTGCCTGTCCAAAAAAAAAAAAAAAAGATTCATAAACTGCTTCTGTTCACATCAGTGACATCACTATTTCACAAAATCAGGTTGACATTATAGAAGCTTCTGTTTTGTCTATATTGGTTACACATCATCTTTTGATTTGAATCCAATGAGGGCATGGACACGAGACATGAGTACATCATCCTTGGAAGAGGTTAAGTTTTAATCTCATGGATTGGACCTAAGACACAAGCACAACATGTGACATCAATTTACGACATGTTAAATTTTAAAGGACTTATATGTGAAAAATATATTATTGTGATTCTTATTTAACTATTGGAAAAAGATAGTATTTTCAATTTTATATAATAATAAAAATATTAGTAAATTTATTTAAATTTGTAAAACTTACAATTGCATAACCAGGAAGAAAAAACTTAGCAAATTTTGTAGGTTATTGCTCCTCTTCAGTAGACTCTCTCTTCCAAACTATATTATTTTTCTTTATTTAGGAAATACCTTCTACTTTTCTACTGAATGTTTGATTTAGGCCATGAAAAAATTGTTCAAAATTTTGGACACATCTGAAAAATGTCTGAAACATGTATGAGATTATAGTGCCCAACCTAACCACAACTCATTTTGAAGTGTCTGCTGCATAACTGAAGTTTCTGATGACTTTTATTATTAAAAGTTCGTATGAAGTCTGATGTTATGGGATCTTCTTTTGGCCATTACTGATTCTAACTGGGTGTTCCCCCGAACGGTTTGACAACTTCTCCTTGCTTGGCAAAGCGCTAGTGTCGGTAAAAAACGGAAGAGAGTTTGGCTATGCCCTCTTTTGTATATTCGATCGCTTGTGGGATGGAAAGGAATAGGGTGGTTGAGAATGAGGCCCCCTCCATTCAGATGAAAACATTTTTTTGTTTACCTTGTGGTCGGGCTAAGTTGTGAGCAGTGTTGATAACTTAAATTTTTGGTGGGGTTTCTTGACTTGATGGGGTATAGGTGAGTGGTTGGTGTTTCCTTTGTACTTCATGGTGTACTCTTGGGTGCTCAGGCTCATTTTTCATCTATATACTGCTTTTTACCGATAAAAAAAAAATGAAGTCTTATTTAATAGGCCATATGAATCACCATATTTTCACTAAAGAAAAATCCAGAAATTAACC
Organism: Tetrastigma voinierianum; assembly: GCA_016808115.1. Lineage (NCBI taxonomy): Eukaryota > Viridiplantae > Streptophyta > Magnoliopsida > Vitales > Vitaceae > Tetrastigma > Tetrastigma voinierianum. Next base: position 917,735 of record JAEQBH010004491.1, on the reverse strand, counting down.
CTTGTATCAATTCATATATAAAGTTGGAATTTATCTTAGATTTTATTATGCCATGTGATGTACAATATTAATTTTTAGGGTTGGGAATATTGAAGTTGTTTCCCTGTTAGAAAATATTTTCTATGCATTGTAACGTTTCTTTCGAATATTCTTGCATGCCTAGGCTTTGCAAGCAAGCTCTGAAATGCAGAATGATACAATCCTGCCTGAAACACAAGTGGTCAAAGAACAGCTTTGGGTGGATAAATATGCTCCAAATTCATTTACAGAACTTCTCAGTGATGAACAGACAAATCGTGAGGTGGACATTTTTTATTGTGTTAGTTTGAGGCTCCTACACAGCCAAGACCTTAGAAGGCTTATTTACATTTGGATTTTCTGTTTATTTGACTTTCTTTTTTCCCATCATTAATTAATCTATAATGTTGTCCAGCAGGTCCTCTTGTGGTTGAAACAGTGGGATTCATGTGTTTTTGGATCTGAAATTAGGAGCACAAAAGAGGAGGTCTTGTCTGCTTTGAGACGGCATTCTTCCATTGCTCAGCATCAAAAGCCCTCCTTTATAAGCTTTCTCACGAAGAATAAAGGACAGCGATTCAGTGATGGAAACTTTGGATACTCTAATAATTTGGATGAGGAAAATGAGAATTTGAAAGACCTTCAGGAGTTGTGGAATAAAAAGTCAAGGGGTGCTGGTCCTCCGGAACAAAAGGTTGCTTTTGTACTTCATAAAAAAATTTCTTTTATTTATTTATTTTATTTGATAGATGTTTAGTTTGCCTTTCACTTCAAATAATTTGCAAGCAGATGCACGTTTGTTTGAAAATTACTTATCTTTTAATTTCAAAGTGTCTAAATAGTTCACTCCATGTATTGGTAAGAAGCAACAAATTTTTTTTTGATTAGTGTGAAAGGATAGAAGAAAAGAATGATTTTCTTATTGAATGGATGTATAAAGTGATACAATCTCTACGTATATATAGAGGAGATAATACAATGAAAAAGGAAGCAAGATAAAATGTACAAGGAAGGAAAAACATACAAGGAATAAAATACAAACATGGCAGGAATTATGAAAGAAGATCCATTGGACATTCCTTCTATGTTACTCAACACTCCAACTCAAGCTGGAGCATATAGGTTATATGCACCAAGCTTGTTACATGTGTACTTAATCTTATCCGATGGGTAGATCTGGGGTTGTTGGAAAAGTAGTCGAATGCCGACGACAATGTGGAATTCTGACATTGTCAAGAGCTCTTGGGGTGTTCCGCAATGGAGTTGATGTGACTAGAGTAAGACACGGTCACTTGTCGGAATCGACTACATGACGAGTTGATGTGACCGGAGTGAGATACGGTCACTAGATGGGTTGTCAGAATTGACTACATGGCGAGTTGATGTGACCGGAGTGAGACTCGGTTACTAGATGGGTCGTCGGAATTGACTACACGACGAGTTGATGTAACCAGAGTGAGACATGGCCTCTAGATGCATCGCCGGAATTGACTACACAACAAGTTGATGTGACCAAAGTGAGACACGACCACTAGATGGGTTGCTGGAAAAGAAAACACGGCGAAATCCTAATTCAAACCTTTCATGACTTTGATACCATGTGAAAGGATAGAAGAAAAAAATACTTTTCTTATCAAATTGATGTATAAAGTGATACAATCTCTACGTATATATAGAGGAGAGATTACAATGAAAAAGGAAGCAAGATAGAATGTAAAAGGAAGGAAAAACATACAAGGAATATAATACAAACATGGAAGGAACTATGAAAGGAAGGTCCATTGGATATTCTTTCTATGTTACTAAAAAATAAGTAAGAGTAAATATATTAAGAAAATACGCTAAAATTGCGGCTTAAAAGAATAGTAAGTGTGAAATGAGAGAAGAAAAAAATGCTTTTCTTTATTGAATGAATGTGTAAAATACAGTATAGGTCTTATCTATTTATATACATCAGGAAGACACAAAAAGGAAACAAATAAAGTACAAAAAGGAACGAAACTAATGTACAAGAAAGGAAGGAGATAAACCAAAGAATATCCTATGATTCTCAACTCTCCCCCTCAAGTTGGAGCATATAGGTCATATGCACCAAGCTTGTTACAAAAGTACTGAATTCTTGGACCTTGGAGAGACTTAGTGAATGTTATAGTATTGTAGAATTAGAAACTAGTTGAAAAAAGGAAACTTGCATTCATGTAGAGTTAGAAAACTTCATATTCTTTCCTATTTGGTTTGGGATTGTCTTGTATATATATAGGTGGTTTGTGATCAATGAAAGATACAAATTTTCCTTCAATTATCTTTGATTACATGGTATCAGAGCCCAGGGCTTAATTTGTTTAGAAAAAAAAGGCAAATGTTTTGGAAAGATCTCAAGCAGAATCTGTCATTGCCTGGAGGGCCGTGACTTGATCTATTCACCGGCAGAAGGAGCTTCGGCAACAAGCCCCCATACGCCGCCACACTGTCATTGCATTATCAAGCCACACGCCGCACGCATCGCCACGCACCGCGCGTGATGGCGCAGACGCACTTTCTGACGCGCGCCTCCTCCTCCAGCATCATCGGTTGTCGACAATCCTCCCCAGCCACCTGCTTCCATTGTCCAATGCTTGCAATAGTGTTTTTCAAATGATTTTGTGTCTGACAACCATGTTTTCCTAGGGTTTCTTCCTACTTTCCTTGATTCTTTCGAGATTCAGTAACATTAAGAGGTGATTTGTGGTTTTTGGGACTTAAATACCTTAAGGTGTGTTGGAACCCTATCTTTCTTCGATCCTTTAATGATTGGGAAATGAAGGAGGTGGATAGGTTTTTACAAGTCCTGCATAGAAAACAAATCAGACCCTTCATGGAGGACAAAATCCTCTTCAAAGGCTCCAGGAATGATGCATTTACTGCGGAAGATTATGCAAGGATTGTTCTCCTCAAGTGGTCTTTCCGTCCCACAACTGAATCCACCATCCCGCCAGAACTGGCTTCTTCGCTGGGAGGCTTCCCCTGGGAAAAAGTGCTCATACTGGTCGTACCAAATGGCCAGAGAGCTCTCGCCTCAATCGTTTCTTTGCAAAGAGGATTTAGGAGGACATAAACTATCTCGTTAGTTCACCGCAGCGCTTAATGCTTGTGGGACCTTTTCTTGTCGATAGTCGGGAACAAGTCGGGTTTTTCGATCTCTGCTTATTCAAACGCTTCCTCTCTCGCAAGCCGTGGGTAAAAACGTAAAACATATGGCTAGCAAATTTCCATTATGTTTATTCGGATCATGCGGGCGTAATAGGAACATGGTGGTTTTTGAAAACATGCCACTTTGACAAGACAAAATTATCTGGCGCAAGTTATGGTTGTTGCAAATATTCATGTTGTCGATAACACAAATTTTTCGTGGATTTTTCGCCCGGGTCGTGTAGTTTGTTTTTGTTGCTTTCTACTTCCGGCCATTCGCCTTCGGGCGGTGGCTTATTCTTCCTGTCTTTTTGCCCTTCTGTCTCCTTTTTCGAGTACTTCCCGTATGTCTCTGGAACCGTTGTTTTTCAATATATTTACTTTTTATCGATAAAAAAAAAATAAAAAATTAAGGTGTGGTGTTTTTCGTGGAAAGGTGTGTCGTCTTCCTTGCAAGATCCTATTTTTTGGTATTTTTTGGACTTTTAGAGACTTGTTTGAGTTAGATCTGCTTCTATGAATTCAATCGAAAACCTCAGATATTAAAGGGCTATTGTCATAATCCAGTATGTACGCTTGAACAGAGAAGTTGTAGAATAAAAATCAAAACTTTCAATCATCTCATTATCAGAAATCACTTAAGTCTGCATCTACTTCTATCACTACACTCGTTGAGTCAGGTAAAACCAACACATGTTTTATTTCCTCTTCCTTCACATGGGTCATTGACTTTGGAGCCACCAATCACATGACATGTAACTCCGCTTTATTACTTATGTTTCGCCTCACCTTCTACTCTATTACATCTCTTTCGGGACACAACATCTTGTGTTCTTGGGTTAGAGACAATTCATCTGACTCCTCTAATCACTTTGACCTCTGTTATGAGTTTACTACAATTATCTTTTAATTTAATTTTTGTGAGTAAACCCACTCAGATAATTTAATCGGCAAAGATCTCATTCTTCTTAATTATTGTCCGATTCAAGATCTTTCACAAAACGATTATCGTGTAGGACGCGAGTCCTGGGGTCTCTCGACTAGAGTCTTTCCCGCTTAGGATTCCTAATGCCAGAACCCCAGGTCGACTTTCGCTGCACTTCGCTTAGAACTTGCCCCCAAGGCTCTCAGGCTCATATATGCGCACTTCGCACTCCGATCTCATTTTGCTTCAAGTGCGCCGAGTCTAAGCCCTCTATCGGAGTGTCAGCGACACTACTACCGTAGCGCCGCCCCAATTGATTGCTTGCTTGCCTTCCTCATGTGCGCAGCCGCTTCACGCGACTATCGCCGAGCTTCTCATCCCGTGCCAACACTTGCTTCCTATATTTGCCTTTTGATCTCCTTCCCTGATGCGTGCATGGGGCTCAGGCAACGCCCTCATGCCGCATTGAACTAGGGCCATCTAGTTGAGGGGCTAACACATACCTTTAGCCTTCTTGTGCCCTAAGAAACCTTGAAGTTGACTAGGCTACAAAATCTCTTCATAAAAATTATATTTTTCCTCCTTGATCTTGTACTTGCCAATACCTTCCATCAAGCTCTCCAAACACCAGGATCTTCATAAAGCCTCAAACGTTGTTGTAGATATTGAACAAGAGTCTCAAGATTAGCAATATGCTTTTGCTTTGTAGTTTGTGAACAACTTGAACCATAATTATAACTCTTGTATTTAAAACCATAGATTTTGATCAGCCATCAAACCATGAGCTTTGATACCGCTTTGATGTAAGGATGAGGCCGTGATGGATGATCTAGGGGGTGTAGGTAAGTTAGGGTTATGGGGTAGAACTTAGACGGGTAAGGGATAGGTCTGGTTTCAAAGGTAATAGGGCTTATTTGGGATTTATATATGATGGAATAAAGGTTTTGAATGAAGGATTTTAGGTTTGGAAAGGTTCAGGTTCGATTTGATGCAAACCAACCTTGTTTTGAGCTAGTTTGCGGTTTTCAGGTTTTTATAAGGTAGGCTAGGGCTATGTACGAATCTGGGGCTTCTCAAAGGTTAGGGATGGTGATATTTATGCTTTTTAAGATGACACAAAGTATATGGAAAGGGTGTAGACATCAAACGAGATTTGGAAAGTTTAGTCAGGGGTCAATGACTGATATGGAAAGTTAAAAGAGAAGATGATGAAATAAGTAGATGTATAGAAGGGGAGGTACTTACTTCATAACTCAAGGAATCCACCAAGAGATAAGAAGCTACAGACTCGCCACTCAAGGGAATCCACCCAAGAGATTAGAGAACAAGAGACATACTTTGCCACCTAAGGAATCCACCTAGGGATAAGAAGCAACAAACTCGTCACTCAAGGGAATCCACCTAAGAGATAAGAGAACAAGAGAGAACTTTTAAAAAGAGAAATCTGAAAATATTATTAAACTTGAACTCCTTGTTAAAAGACTACATTAGGGGGGTATATATAGCCCCAAACTTTCTAAATCCAATAAAGAAACTCCTACTTTGACTTAAAAAACAAAACTTTCTACTAGGAAAACAAACTTTCTAAATTAAATGAAGGAACTTCTACTTTGACTTGAAGAACAAATCTTTCTAAAATAAAACAACTCAAAATCAAAATAGTAACAAGACTCAAATACTTGGATTTAGAAACATATTTGGTGTCTCCAAGGTTTCACAGCCTCCTGAATCTAAATTTTCCAGAATTAAGATCGAATTTTCAATGTATCTTGTAGAAGCTCTTACATCATACTGGTAGTGTATGTGGATGATATTGTCATCATCGGAAGTTATTCTAAAGATATATTATCTCTTAAATCCTTTCTTCACAGTTAGTTTCACACAAAGGATTTAAGAATGTTGAAGTATTTCTTGGGTATTGAAGTCATGAGAAGTAAGCAGAGAATTTTGTTATCTCAAGGAAAATATGTGCTCGATTTGTTAACTGAGACAGGTAAATTAGGTGCCAAACCTTGTAGTACTCCTATGACTCATAATGTGCAGATCACTAAGGAAGGAAACCTATTTGAAGACCCTGAGAGTTACAGAAGATTGGTTGGAAAATTGAATTATCTTACAAGAATCCTTGCTCGACATTTACTTATTCAAGAAGTACGAGTCGGTATGTGTCATCTCCCATACGCCTATCAAGTATCTGGGTGGAGCATATCCTATGCTACTTGAAAGAAGCCCCTATGGAATATTGTATAAGAAGCATGAACATACGTAATTGAGGCTTTTCGCATACGTATCAGGATCTAAGGAAGATAGAAGATCCACCTCGTGATATTGTGTCTGAGGAAACTGACATCATGGAAAAAGTAAGAAGAAAAGTGTCAGCTCGAGGTTCAGACGGTCGAGTATCGCACAGACAATCCGCCAGATGTAGATCATGTGGATACTACAATTATCGATAGTGGCATTGAAAACTTCACACAAAGAAAGCTTGTGCGAGAACTGCTGCCATGCATATAGCTTCTCTAACTTATTTCATGAACGAACTAAACATTATCAAGACAGATTGTCATTTTGTCTATGACAAGATCTAGTCAGGTTGACTTCTCTACAAGATACGAAACACCGGAAAACGCTAGGGAGATATTTTCACAAAACTCGAGTGGAGATCGTTATTATCTTTGTAATAAGTCGCGCATTTATCAACATCTACGCTCAAACTCGGCGCGTTGCTATCAGACAGAGGAATTAGAAACTAGTTCGAGAAAGGAAACTTGCATTCATGTGCAGTTAGAAACTTCATATTCTTTCCTATTCGTTCGGTATCGTTTCAGATATAACAGTGGATTCGTGATCAATGAAAGATACAAATTTTCCTTAAATTATCTCTGATTATAGTGAAAATGCCTGCTAGTTTGGTCACTCAAGTTGACGAAACTAGTAGTCATGCATCCTAAGGCAATCTTCTCTCGAATGAAGCGATAAATTCACATTAATATGTTCGCTCCCTCTCATGGAAAGATCGGGTCGAGGCAATGTGTGGTCAAGCCAGTTATCACACACAAGTGCATTTCTTCATTCTTCTCGAATCTTAGCTTCTGAAGAAGCTGTTTGAGCCATATGAGTTCACAAGTTGTCAAAGCCATAGCTCAATATTCAGCTTCAGCACTACATCCTATTTCTTACTCTTCTAGGATATTAAGTCATTCCAATAAATACACACATCTCTGCTGGAGCTATTCATGGGAGGAGCCTACCGTACCAGATCACAATATTCAATAACGGTACATGACTGCTTATATAACACCCCTTGGCTCGGTGTTCATTTGATATAACGGAGGATACGAATCACAACATCCTAGTGGCTATCACATGGTGACTCGGGGCAGTAGAATCGACCAACTATGCTCACAGTGAGCGCAGTCCTGGTTAGTCGATGGTGAGGTAGTTCAGTCTCCCCACTAGTCGTCGATATCTCTTTGGATCTCGTAAAGGCTCCTCCTATCCAGGTACAAGCTTGACATTTGAATCCATAGGAGTGTCTATAGGTTTATAGTCCAACATACCTGTTTCCTCCAATATATCCAAAACATACTTCCTTTGAGACGTAACCACACCGGGAATTAATCGAGCCATCTCCACCTGTGAGGTCCTTGGTTTCCTGTTTTGCTTGAGCTACCAAGAGACGCCGCTTAAGTTTCCAAATACCATTTTAATTACTGCCTGTTATAACAATGTCGTCCACATAAACAATTAGATAGATGCACTATCCTGAGGATGTATGATTATAAAAGACAAAGTTGTTTGATGTACTCCGAGTCATACCAAACTCCCGCATCATTATCCAAAGCTAAACCAGTTTCGGTGGGACCGGCTTAGGGGCCATATAATAACGTCGTATTCGTATATCAAACCGCACTCTTAAACAACAAATCTGTGGTTGCTTCATATATACCTCCTCGACGGTTGCTACGTAAGAACGTGACTCACGCCCAATCGATATATACTTAAGATCTCATAGGGGCCAAGATCTCATAGCAGTCATAAATAAGAGAAGAACAGAATCCATCTTGGCAACAGGAGAAAAATTGTCATAGTAGGAGCCATATACTTCAGTATACCCCTTAGCAATTAAACGAGCTTTAAGATTGTCTACCCTACTCATCCGTACTCAATCTTAATCTGTGATAAACCCAATGATAACCAGTAGGAGACTTGTCAGCAGGTAAGGTGACTAGGTCCCATGTGCCAATAGAATGCAGAGCAACCATTTCTTCAACCATTGCCTGTTTCTAGCTCGGATGAGAGAGGGTTTCATGCACAGTTTTAGGAAGAGAAACAGAAGACAAGGTGGAAATAAAAGCAGAATATGGTGAAGATAAGCAGTGATAAGTCAGGAAATTATAAATAGGATGTGGGTTACGAGAGGAACAAGTACTTTTTTGAATGGCAATGGGAAGACGATTGTGAGATCTATAGTGACTGGCACTGCAGGAGGGCTACGATAGAGATGAGCCGTACCGAAGGGGCCTAGTGTTATTATGCGGGCAACAAGTATAAACTTGTAATGGTCGAGGTGGAGTAGCTGGATGTACAAATGAGGTATCCGGGATGGGATAAAGAAGGGTTAAAGATATGACATCAGAACTAGGAGGGTGGATGGTAGGGAACATAGAAGAATTCTCAAAAAAGGTGACATTGGCAGATACAAAGTATCGATGTGTATCAGGAAAGTAGCAACGATCACCTTGTTGAAGTTGGGAATAACCGAGGAAGACGCACTTTGTGGCTTTGGCTAAGAGCTTGTCTTGTCCAGGAGTAAGAATATGGACAAAACAAACATAATCAAAGACACGAGGGGGAAGACATAAGAGGGGTTGGTTTGGAAAAAAGATGGAATGAGGGATTTGATTATGTAAGACGGATGATGACATATGATTAATCAAATAACAAGCGGCTAAGGTAGCATCCTCCCAAAAATGTTGAGAAACCTTATGATGGAGTAGAAAAGTGCGAACGATTTCAACTAAATGACGGATCTTATGCTCATCAACTTCGTTATGTTGAGGAGTGTAAGTATAAGAGGATTGATGAAAAATCCCATGTGAGGACATAAAAGAGCAAAATGGTCTAGAAAGATATTCCTTGGCATTATCACTTCGTAGGATATGAATTGAAGTATTAAATTGAGTTTGAACTTCAACATGGAACTTTTAGAAAATAGAGAATAACTCCGCTCAAGTTTTCATTAAAAATAGCCAAGTACAACGAGAATAATCATCTATAAAAGTGACAAAATATCGAAACCCCAATGTAGACTTAGTTCAGGAAGGACCCCAAACATCAGTGTGGACAAGCTCGAAAGGAGACTTTATCCGTTGATCTAGGCGCTTGGGGAATGGGACATGAGTATGTTTCCCAAGCTGACATGGCTCACACTCAGTTAAGGACAAACTAGAAAAACGAGGAACCATTTTCTAAAACTTGGAAATGTTCGGATGACTAAGATGATTGTGAATAAAGAGAGGAGTATCCATGGAAGTACAAACAATGGAAGATGAAGGCGAGCTGGGATGAAAGAGGCCTTGAGACTCATTTCCTATGCCAATCGTCCTCCCCGTACTTTAGTCCTGCAATGTGATAGAGTTATTAGAAAAGGTAATCAAATAATTAAGCTTACGAGTCAACTTACTGAGGAAATCAGATTAAAAGGAGAATCAGGAACATATAAGATAGAAGTAAGAGGTAAGGAAGGAATAGGTCATGCTGAGTCGATTCCTTTAGCTATGGTTTGTGATCCATTAGCTAAGTAACTGTTTGCCCTTCGACTAAATGACCCGTGCTCAATGCGGCTCGGTGGGAATCGCCGTCCCATGCACACATCGTGGTAGAGATCAAGGCAGATCGTGAAGCGAGCTTCAAGGTGGATGAGAAGCTTGGTAGCACAGTGCGTGAGCCAAGCATGCACAAGAGGGAAGGCAAGCATGCAGTCTAGCTGGGGCACATATAGTAGCAGTAGTGACACTCACAATTTGTAGGGGGCCTAGTGGCTCTGCGACTTCAGCGGCGGATCGAGTGGGGAAGCCTCGCTTTATATAGGCACGGAAGCCTGACGCCAAGGCATTGTTTGGGAGCCAAAGCACACCGCTGGGTGCTATGTCAGTTCGGGGCAACAAGTCTCCTAATTGCGCAACAAGGGAGTCAGGCACATGGAGACTCGATCGTGCAAGGACCCTAGTCCAAGAGGGATTCACGCGGGTTTTCGCTAGAGTCTCTGATCACCAAAGACTCGAGTCCAGAAGGATTCTCACGTCAGAGGACAAGACTTAGAGTTATAGGACTCTAGTTAGAATTTTAATAGATTGCCCTGTAGCTCACAGCATTAAGATGCCCACTGGGCTAAATAATTGAGAATGATCCATCGAGTACTGAGCATCCCGATCATGTGGGAGTTCAGATGAATGTTCAGATTTTAAAGAGTTAATAAAATACGAGTCGAGAGCCTCTATATCGTCTGTGTCTTCAGGAGACACGGCATTGAGAAGGCTAGCTCAATGGTTCCCAGCGCCGCATGCGAGCCAAATATTAGGTGTGTGACAAGCCAGTATTAGAGCCACTGATGGTTGGTTTAGAGATGACCACGATACAACAGGAGAGTAAGTGGCAAGAATAGAAGCTGAAGTGTGCACTAGCGTTCACGACCGAGTCAAGCACAACAACCGAGGTAAACACGACTGGCCGACTCTCCGGGCCGAAGCCTTCTATTGCTCGCTCACAAAGGATTTGATGGAGATGCTAGAGAAGGCATTTGAAGAGTGGATGGACACCCTCCGCTACAAAGTGCTTGTCATGACCGAGGAGTTCCAGCGCAAATTAGCCAGGGGGAGATCAGACACGGCAATCAATGGTGCATGTGACACCATCCGCCCCGGAGCCCGCTCCCGCAAAGGTCCGAGTGTCTGAGCCTAAGCCTTTGTGTACACTAATGCCAAAGACTCGAGAACTTCCTTCAGGGCAGCGGAAATATTTTGTTGCCCCCGAATAATCGCCGGCGAACAGCGACGATAACCACCATGTATCCGTCGCGACGCGGTTCGTGGCGGACTGTGATCAAGTGATGATGTCGCTTCCGGGCTCGACCAAAGATCGATGGAGACCGAAGAAAGAGTCAAGGACCAATTCCTTCCAACGAACACGGCGTGGATGGCTAGAGAGTCCCTGAAGAAGCTCAAGCGGGCGGGCTCGGTTAGAGACTATGTGAATGAGTTTAGCTCATTGATCCTTGACATCAAGGACATGTCCGAAGTCGACAAGCTGTTCAACTTCATGTCCGGGTTGCAAGGATTTGCTCAAACCGAGCTGAGAAGGCATGGTGTTCAAGACTTACCCTTAGCCATGGCAGCAGTGGACTGCCTAGTCGACTACAAGCTGACCTCTTCTCATACTCCCACCTAAAAAGGGAAAGGCCAGAAAGCCAAAGTCGAGTTGGAAGTCGGAATCAAAGACTTTCAAGAAAAATGGAGGCAAAGTGTGGAAGAAGCCTAATGCACAGGCCAAAGTAGGGGAGAGCGATTTCACAAGCCACGACCATCGATGCTTTATTCGCACAAATTTCACATCGAGCGAGGGACTGCCCAAGAAAGGAGAAGCTCAATGCAATCATAGCCGAAGATGGGGAGAACAATGGGTTGGAAGCCCCCACGAGAGCCAACCCTCTTTAGCTATTGAATGCCATTCGAGCTGAGGCAACTCATAAGGGGTTGATGTACGTTGAGTTGCTGACTGGTGGGCAAAAGATCGGCATCGCAGATGGGCAACCCACAACTCGCCATATCAAGGAGAGACAACCGCACTTGACAAAAGCTTGCTAAAGATGACAACAAGCGCAAAGTCGTGAACATCCAAGCATACAAGAGACGACGGTCAGAACGTGGAATTCGGACGTGAGACCGGAAAGGTACAAATGTATTTCCTTAGCCTTCGATTATTTTGATTTTATTTTCGGGGCAACGACTTCTTCCAGCGGCCAAGGTACGCGCACGCTGGCCCTGAATGGACTATTGATCATGGACGAGAAGCAGCCATGCTTTGTGGCTAGCATCAACAAGCCACCTAAGAGACTTACGGGGGAGAAGACCTTGTCGGCCTTGTAGCTGGACAAAGGACTTAGGAAAGGCGAGCACTCATATGTCGCGACACCGACGAGATCGGGTTTACAAGCATGTCAAGTATCGATGGTAAACTGGCGCCGAAAAGATTGAGGACGGATGCCTCCTCGAAGGTCAAGAAGTCGCCATAGGAAGCGCGTGCGATCTGGCAGACAGCTCGTGATGAGGTTGAGACCACCTGCTCAAGCTCCTTATCGGATGACTCCATTAGAATTGATTGCGCTGTGGAAGCAATTGACGAAGTTGTTGGATGTGGGCTTGGTCCAACCCTCTAAAGCATCAGTGCTGGTTTAGAAGAAGCAAGATGACTCACTTCGGATGTGTATCGATTATCGAGCTTTGAACAAAGTCACCATCAAGAATAAGTATCCGATACCGTTGGTTGTAGAATTGTTCGATCGATTGAGTAAGACCGAGTACTTCGCCAAGCTTGACTCGCGATCCGGATATTGGCAAGTGCGCGTGGCTAAAGGGGAGGAGGCCAAGACTGCATGTATGACGCGATATGGAAGCTTTAGTTCGGGTTGACTAATGCCCTTGCGACATTTTGTAACCTTATGAATAATGTCTTATTCGACTTCCTGGACTCATTCATGGTGGTCTACTCGCAACATATCAGGATCTATGTACCGACCCTTAAGATCGCCGCACCTTGAGAAGGTGTTTGATAGACTGAGGCAGAACCAATTGTATGTCAAGAAGGAGAAGTGTGAGTTTGCTTAGATTGAGATCAAGTTCTTGGGGCACTTGATTTCCAGGTCTCATTCTGATGGATGTGAGTAGAAGGTGGCAAGAATTAAGATTTGGGTTTCATTTCTACCAAGGTGACGTAATCCTCGCCATCCTTCCTCGGTTTAGCAAACTACTACATAAGATTCATCAAGGGCTATTCCAAGGTAGCTTGTTGTTAGCCCCTCGACTAGATGACCCTAGTTCAATGCGGTATGAGGGAGTTGCCTTGGCCCCATGCGCACATCAGGGAAGGAGATCAAGGCAAATTAAGGAAGCAAGTGCTGGCACAGGATGAGATGCTCAACAACATAGTGTGTGAGCCAAGCACGCACATGAGGGAAGGCAAGGCCGATCTAGCTCCGGACGCGATGCAGTAGTCGCTAAGACCACTCGCTGGGGGAGGAGCTCGGGGGCGCGCACTCAAGTAAAACGAGATAAGAGTGGGAGAAGCCTGCCTTATATAGACATGGAAGCCTTGGGCAGCAAGTTCCTAATTGGAGTGCAACAAGGAGTCCTGCAACACAAGGAGTCCTGCAGCATAAGGATTCCTATGGCATTAGGAATCCTAAGCAGGAAAGACTCCTGGGCCTAAGAAGGACCATTGGCCGCGGCATGTGGAGTCCCGATATGGCAAGACTTTGTCCGGGAAGAATTTTCATGCTGGCTTGCAATTGAAGACTTAGGCAGCCAGAGCAAAGACCTTAGCCCATCTGAGCTCAGATTTGCCATCAAGCCTATATAAAAGGGCTCTATGTGCCCACTCGCACGAATCGAGAATCGGATCCAAAGAGAGCATTGAGCATCCCGACTATGTGGGAGCCTTTGCAAAAGAGTCTTGCATTTTAAGAGTAAATAAAATACGAAGCCGGGAGAGAGCCAGACGCCTTGTGGTTCAGGAGTAACGTGAGGCATAGAGAAGGCCTACTAATCGGTTCCTAGTGCCGCACACAAGCCAAAAAATCATGTGATGCTGCATCAGCTACGATGGTTGTCATGAGAGTGACGACCCATACCGCAGGAGTGTAAGCAAGGATGTGGTTTCCAGTAGGCACGCAAGGTCCAAAGCCAGACGCGAGATAGGCAACGGCGCTGCGCTAACACAACCCTTTCACCCAGCTCACGCCTTCACGCTTCCGCCACAAATGAGATTTGATGGAAACACGCGAGAGGGCCTTTGAAGAACGAATGGAAACACTTCGTGACAAAGTGCTGGTCGTGACCAAGGAGTTCCAGGAGCGAACAAGATCTTTAGAAGGCGAGATCGTATCAGCCGGTTACAATGGTGCGTGGGACACCATCCGCCTCGTGATTCGCCTCCCGCAAGGTGCGAGTGCCTCACCTCAAGCCTCAGCGGTCCGCGTGAATGCCAGACTTAGAGAACTTCCTTTGGGACATGGAGCACATTTCATCAAGCACCGAATACCTATATCGTGAACAAGGATGATAACCATCATGTATTTCCGACGGTGATGCGGCTTTGGTGGCGGACTGCATCGAAAGCCACGATGCCACCGCCGGTCGACCAAAGATCGAGAGGTGGAGACCACGAACACGACAACATGGCTGTGAGAGTCTCCGAAGAAGCCCAAGGCACGGCCCTAAGCAGAGATCCAAGCGAAGGAGTTTAGTTTCATCGATCCCCGACATCATGGACATGTCCGAAGTCGACGTTGCTCAACTCATGTCCGCGTGACACACGGCTCAAACATAACCGAGGAGGCAAAAAAAAAAAAAAAAAAAAAAAAAAAAAAAAAAAAAAAAAATTTCATGACTACCTAGCCATGGTAGCAACGAACCGCCATTCGCGACTATTAAAGTGACCTCTCTTCCCCTACTCAGCGTGGGGCTACAAGAGTCGAGTCAATGTCTAATCAAAGACCCTAAGTCGAGCGAGGCAAGGGCTGGAAGAAGTCGATACACAAAGCAAAGCCGTAGGGAGAGTGTTACTTTCTCACAAGCTATTAGACCATCGAGATGCTAAATCTGCGATGGGCCACATCGAGTGAGAGACTGCCCCAGGAAGGAGAAGCTCAATGCAATCATAGCTGAAGAACGGGAAAACATCGGGTCAGAGGTCAATACGAGGGCGAACCCTCTTCAACTATTAAATGCCATTCGAGCCGAGGCAACACATAAGGGGTTGATGTACGTTGTGTTGCTAACTGGTGGGTAGAAAATCGTGGTATCGGGTAGATTAAATGGCAACCCACAATTTCATCGACCAGCAGACAACCGACTGATCAAAGCTCACTAAAGACGACAAAGAAGCTTCCAAGGCCGTAAACAAATTCAAGCACAAGAGACGACGGCCCGGCAAAAAGAACATGGTAATTTTAGATGGGACTGAAAGCCGATAGACTTCCTTAGTGTTTCTTTGGATGATTTTGACTTCATTTTAGGCAACAATTTCTTCCAAAGAGCCAAGGTAGCCTTGTTGCCACACTTGAATGGACTGCTGATTATGGATGAGAAGCAACCATGCTTTGTGGTCGACATCAGCAAGCCGCTTAAGAGACCTTCGGGGGAGAAGACCTTGTTTGCCCTGCAGTTAGAGAACGGACTTAGGAAAGGTGAGCACACATATGTCGCGACACTGATCGAGATTAAGCCGGACAAGCACGTTGAAGTACTAGATGCCAAACCTATGCCGAGAAGATTCGCACGTGATGTCTCGAATCGCTTCAAGAAACTCCGCCACCGAGAAGGCGTATGGATCATCATATGCAGCTCGTGCTGTGATCGAGACCTCCCGCCCGCCCCATCTGATGATTCCACCAAAATTGATAGAGTCAAGGAAGCAATCGACCTGAGTTTCTTAACGCTGGTCAGTCCAACCTTCAGTTGACCATAACACCCAGATCGTTTCTGGCTGAAGCAAGACGGCCTTCTACGAGTGTTGATTACCGGGCAATGAACAAAGTCATGATCAAGAACAAGCGATCCAAATATCACGTCGTTAAACCGCTTGATCGATCGGTTAAATGAGCACTTCATGAAGATAAAATTTTGCTGACCGGATATCGCAAGCGCGTACGGCCGGCGGACGAGGTGAAGACTACCCTCGCACGACACCTGGCATGGCTTTCGAGTTCTTACCATGCCTTCGATCGAATTAACGCCCTCGCTGACATTAGAAATCATGAATGATGTCCTATTCGACTTCCCCGGACCCATTCGTGGTGGTATACTCGACGAAGCATCATGATCTACAACCCGACCGTAAGAGCACTGCACAACCAAGAAGGTATTTGACGCATTTGCGTTAATCAAATAGATGCCAGAAGGAGAAGTGTGAGTTTGCTCAAACCGAAATCAAGTTTTTGGGTCACCTGATTTCCAAGTCCCAAATTCGGATGGATGGTGTGAAGGTGGTAGCAATTCGAGATCACAACTCGACCAAGGTGACGTAACCCTTTGACTTTTATCTACTTAGCAAACTACTACGTGAGATCTAATACGGGTTATTCTATGATAAATTTCGTCCTCCTCACGCACCTTTCAAAAAAGAGAGGAAGTGGGAATGGGATGTAGAGTGCCAAGCTGCCTTCCAAAAGCTCAAGGATGCGATCACCTCTCAAAGCCACTTAGACTCCGCCTAACTCGAGTCGCTTTCAAGTGTACACAGGCATTCGACGTGAGCCTCGGGTGGTGTGGCCGTGCAAGAGGGGCAACCGATAGCATTCGAGTCGGGTTACGACAGTAAAGCGTACAACATCCACGGTAAGCAGAGCGACCGCGTCATCCATCGCTTTCTGCAGACGTGGGAAACACTACTTGATGGGAACGCAATTCGTAGTAGTGACTGGCAATGTAGCTAACACCTTCTTCAAACTCAAAAGAAGCTTACTGCCAAGCAAGCTTGATGACAAGAGTTCTCGGGTCACTCTTGACTTCGCGCTGGTGCACGTCGTCGACACAATGAAGTGGTATGTGCTGAAAGTAGAAGGAAGCTCTCTGAGCTACATGGGATCATTGTCGAAACAGGCGTACTCACGTGAGTTTAGCAAGACAAGAAGCTCCACAAGACTCGACATATCAAAAACGGGTTGAGCAGGTGAGAGATGGCATCACGAGGCGATACTGGCTAGAGAATGAGTTGTTTTACTTCATAGGAGGGGAGCTATATGTTCCTCCAAGTAAGTTGAGACGAGAGTTGCTGAAGGAGACACATGATACAAAGTGGGCTAGTCACCTAGGAGAAGAGAGAACATTGGTGTTTCTCGCATGGTCTTTTCACGCCTAAGATGGCAGACGGCAAGCCTATGCAGATGCCACGTCGGCTAAGTCGACAAGACTGAGCTAAGGAAGCAGGTTTGGCTGGAGTAGCCCCGCCCATTCCAAAAGACCATAGCAAAGGTTTATCGATGTACTCATTAGCGGGTTTCCAAAGTCGAGGGTCGTGATCGCTTGCAAGGGTACTGTGCCTCTAAGTATACTCTTCATACCAAATTTCGAACAGTGTCCAACCTAAGAAGTAAGGCGATCTTCCAAAGAACGCAGTGAAGCATTCGGGGATGCCCGATGGCTATAGTAAGCAATCGAGATACGCGGGTTCACATGTGTTTTGGGTCGAGTCGCTCAAGATGTGGGGCAATGGAGTGCAAGTTCTTCGATCGCTAATCAAATTTCGTAATCGATTAGACCGAGTGAATCGATGCTCGAGGAGTACCGCGCTAATTATGACAACCACTCAAACAAACTCGGTGGAACTCGAGCTCACGCAGCTTGCCTCACACCGCAAAGAAGTCAATCCACGGAACGAGCCCTTTGAGTAGCAATCGGTTTTAACCCCGCACGCCGACTGTCGTTTAGCGAAAGCAACCCGACAATGTGAGCTCCCACCGCATACAAGCTAATGGGTCTCCGTAGATTTACTGATGAAGCTCAGATAGCCTGAGAAGCAAGGGCGGCACGATGAAGAAAACATGATAAAGCGCGTGAGACCTTGGAATTGAGGAAGGGGAGAAGGTCGAAGTTAACCTCAAATTTGGAAGAACCAAATAAAGTGGGCCAAAGAGGTCATCCTGTAAATGGTGGTCCTTGAAATCGTGGAAGGGCATTAGAACGTAGCCTACAAGTTGAAGCTACTTGAGAGATTAAAGCTTCACCTGACATTCTATGTAAGCTTCAAGTTCAGATTATCATGATCCTAGTCCCATGCAGTGCAAGCAAAGCTTTAAATCCACCCTATGATCGTGGTCGAGTTCCTAAGAAAGAGATTGCACATCTCGCAGGATGCGAAGACGGGCAACCTGGAAGAAGAAGTGGACTGAGTACTTAATTCATTGCGCGGGGACGCCGCCAAATGGCAAGCTAGAGAAGGGTGCCACTTCAGGCGCTTGTAAGACTAGATCAATGAGCATGCGCCATTGAATTCGAAGGAGGACGACGACCACTCTAGTGTTGGGAGGGTTTGAACAACTCGACTAGATGACCCTAGTTCAATGCAAAGACGAGGGTACCGTCGCCCTATGCACATCGTGAAGGAGATCAAGGAAAATCGAGGAAGCAAGCAAGATAATGAAGTTTCAGAAGAGCAGGCGCAGCCTGCGTACGCATACGGTGGCGGCGCACAAGTGATCTAGCTGACGCGCACAAAGAGCGCTGCACTCACAAATTTAGAGGGAGCTTAGGTCGCGGCACTTGAAGCAAATCGGATCGAGCGGAGAAGTCGGGCTTTATATAGCAGCCTTGGGCAACAAGTTCCTAATCGAGTGCAACAAGGAGTCCCAGAGGAACTGTGGAGTTTTCAGAAGACTAGAGCCTGGCAGGACAAGGAGTCCTCGCCGCACAGATTCCTTTCTGCATTAGGAATACCAACTAAAAGAAAGATTCCTAGCCAAGGACTCAGACGCCGTGTGTGGGAGTCCCGATCAGCAAGACCCTAATCCTAAGGATTCCCGTTGGCTCAGATTGAAGACTTAGAGGCAGAGGTAATTTTAACTCGTATTTGTACTAAAACCCGCCCTCGAGCGTACCTCTATATAAAGGGCTTCATGCGCCCACTCGCTAATGAATTGAGAATTGGATCCAAAGAGTGGATTGAGCATCCCGACCATGTGGGAGCCTTTGCAAAAGAGTCTTGTATTTTAAGAGTAAATAAAATACCAGTTGGGGAGAGCCTCGTACATTTTGTGTTTGTGAGAACGTGAGGCATAGAGAGAAGGTCGACCTAATGTAATCTAGGGCACCGCATACACGTAGTTTCAAAATCGTGTGACACTTGTCCTCTCACGGACCAGTCAAGAAAGAGGAAGGAATGGGATGCAAGAGTGCCAAGCTACCTTAAAAAGCTCATGGATGCGATCACTGCCGGTCTGACTCCGCCTCGACTTAGAGTTGCCACTGGGCACAATACGGATGCTAGCCAAACAGAGCCCTGTGTGGTGTCATAAAGAGGGCACCTGGTAGCATCCAAGAGTCGGAAGTTGGATGCAACAGAGCAAAGGTACATCACCCATGAGAAAGAGATGATTGCGGTCATCCATTGCCTAGAGACATGGAAGTATTACTTGATGGGGACTTGGTTTATAGTAGTGACTAACAATGTAGCCAACACATTCTTCAAAACTCAGGAGAAGCTCATTGCCAAGCAAGCTTGATGGCAAGAGTTCTTAGCCGACTTTGACTTCGTGTGGGTACACAAGTCGGGTCGACACAACCAAGTGGTAGATGCTTTGAGTAGGGAAGAGGTTGTGAACTATGTGGGATCATTGAGTCGAGTAATGGCAGACTTCATAGAGCGAGTAAGACGAGAAGCTCCATAAGACTCGACTTATCAAAAGTTGGTTAAGGGTGAAAGAGGGTGCACTACGAGGCTACCGCTAGAAACGAAAGGCTTTACTTCAAGGTGAGGAAAGCTTTATGAGCCTTCTAGCAAGTTGAGACGAGAATTGCTGAAGGAGATACATGATACAAAGTGGGCTTATCACCCTGGAGAAAAGAGGACACTGGCATTGCTTGCACGGTCATTCCATTGACTCAAGATGAAGGAAGACGCGGTGTCATGTCAAGACATGCCATGTTCATTAAGTCGATGACCGCCAAGAAGGAAGCGGGCTTGCTCCTACCCATTCCGGAGAGACCATGGCGGTGCTTATCTATGGACTTCATCAGTGGGTTCCCGAAGGTTAAGGGCTTTAGATCTGTTTTGGTAGTGGTGGGTAGGTTCTCTAAGTACATTGTCTTCATACCGGCCCTAAGTGAATGTCCAACTGAAGAAGCAGCGCGGATCGTCTTCAGCAACGTTATGAAACATTTTTGGATGCTTGAGGACATAGTGAGTGATCGAGACACACGGTTCATAGGCAGATTTTGGCTTGAGTTGTTCAAGATGTGGGGCATCGAGTGCAAGTTCTCTACAACTAATCACCCTCAGACCGATGGTCAGACTGAGCGAGTGAATCAGATGCTTGAGGAGTACTTGCGCCACTATGTGACAGCCGCTCAAACAAACTGGTTGGAACTTTGAGCCTGCGCAATTGTCTTGGCTAACTGCAGACCGTTCACGCATGGAATGAACCCTTTTTGAGGTAGCAATCGTTCCCAACCTCGCACGCCGACGTGCCGGGTTTCGAGCAACCTGATGCAAAGATGAGCTCATTGCAGATACAAGCTTGCAAAGACTCCGACATGATTTTACTCGATGAGTCTGAACAAATTGAGAAGGCAGACGCATGAAGAAATATGCTAACAAAGGGAGGAGGCCTTTGGAATTTGAGGAAGGGGAGAAGGGGCTACTCAAGCTAACTCCCCAAATATGTAAGAAAATTCGAAATAAACAGTTTCAAAGAGGCTTGATCTCGAAGTATGATGGCCCATTTGAAATTGTGAAGCGCATTGGGAACGAGGCCTATGTCAAGCTACCAAAGAGGTCAGTTTCACTGGCATTCCATGTGAGCTAAGCCTTATCAATCATGATCCTGGGGCCGATGTAGTGCAACAAAGCGAACTCGCTTTATGATCAAGGTCGAAGCCTGGGTGAGATTTGCGAGCATCCCAAGACAGAAGACGGGCACTGAAGAACAAGTGGATCGAAAGTACTGATTCATCGGGTAGGGACGCCGCCAATGAAGCAAGTCGGAGTAAGGGTGCCACCCGCGGGCAACCAAGACTAGATTAATGAGTATGCCGCTGGTCGGGGTCAACGAGGACGACGACCACCCTAACTGGGAGGGTTTGAGCAATTTCGACTAGATATTCAGCCTCAATGCGGCTTACAGGCACTGCCTTGGCCCCATCTACGCATTAGGGAAGGAGATCAAGGTAGATCGAGGGAAGCGAGTGTTGACACGTGATGAGAAACTCGGTAGCACAATGCGTGAGCCAAGCACGCACAAGGGGGAAGGCAAGCATGCGGCCTGGGATTCAGCCGCGACAAGAATAGCTGCGACACTCACTCTTGGGAGGCGGCTCGGGGGCACGACACTCTGAAGCAAAGCGGATCGAGTGGGGAAACCTCGACTTTATATAGGCACTAAGCCTCGGGGGCTAAGTCACACCGCCAGCGCCATGTTATTACTGCTGGGCGCCCAGCACACCGCTGACGCCTAAGGCACACCGCTTGATGCTAAGGCAAGTCGCTTGGGCAACAAGTCTCCTAACTTGAGTGCAACAAGGAGTCGTGTGGCATAAGGAGACTTTGATCAGGCAAGGACTCCTAGTCCAAGAGGGATTCACGTGGCTTTGCTTAGGAGTTCTGATCAGTCCAAGACTCCTAGTCCAAGAAGGATTCGTGTTGGCTTGCTATTCAAGACTTAGATTTAGAGTAGGACTCTTAGTTAGAATTGTAATGTGTGACCGCTAATCGCAACCTATATAAGCGGCTCACGTGTCTTACCGAACTAAATAATTGAGAATTGGATCCATTGAGTGCATTGAGCATCTCTCGACCATGTGGGAGCCTTTGCATGAGTGTCTTGTATTTTAAAGAGTTAATAAAATACGAGTTGGGGAGAGCCCTACATGTTCTTGTGTCTTGTGAGACGTGGGGCATGGAGAAGGCTAGCCTAGTGGGTTCCTAGGCGCCACACACACGAGCCAAAAATTAGGCGTGTGATAGTAACCATGGTCAAAGGAGAAGTAAATGTAAGAGAAGAAAAAATGTCCTTATTATCGGAAAGATGATCAAAGACTCTAGAATCAAGAATCGAGGGTCTAGATGAATGTGAAAGACAAGCGAAAGACATTACCGGCTTGGGCAATAGACGAAATGGAAGCGGATTTGGCTGCCTAAGTGAGGTGGAGGTACTCCTTATACTCGTTGGACGTAAGAATAACTTTCGAATGTGTGGATGAGCTCCCTTTGGCAACCATAGAAGTGAAAAATCAACAAAATCAATTGAATCAACAAGAAAACAAGAGTTACTTGGAGTAAACACAACTACTAAAGGTGAGAGAAGCTTGTGGAGGGTGTTGGACTGTCGGAAAAAGCCAAAACAAATCAGAAAAATCCAGAGAAGCGGAGTGCACGAGACAAAAATGGGCAAAACACGAAGATAGAGGCTTAAGATGGAAGAACCAGGGAGTTAGGAAGCACCGGTTTCTATGGGAGACGAGCCAAGGAGTAAGTCGGCGGTCGAGGGTCACTCACGCGCCTTCACGCAGCGCCCACGCGCCGGCGCCGTGGCAGTTACACTCACAGGCAGGTAAAGAACAAATAACAAATAATGGGTACAGGCATGCGTGACGTCATGCGGGAGCTCGATTGTTGAGTTCAAGCTCCACGATGCATTAGCCAACGACTCCAATGGTGGTCGCCACCGTAAACAATGTCATCGAAATTCTTCCTAGGGATGCAATGATAGAGGGTTTTGAAGCTTCCTGCGATTAAGGTGGGGTGACCAGAGTGAAGCACGATTACTAGATGGGTTGTCGGAATTGAAAACACGGCAAAACTCTAACCCGAACCTTCCATGGCTCTGATACCATGTTAATGAAGAAAGAAAATAATGCTTTTCTTTATTGAATGGATGTGTAAAATATAGTATAGGTCATACCAATTTATATACATTAGGAAGACACAAAAAGGAAACAAATAAAATACAAAAAGGAAGGAAAATAATGTACAAGAAAGTAAGGAGATAAACAAGAGAATATCCTAAGAATATCTTATGATTCTCAACACTAATGAAAAGGAGCAATTACCCCCTCTACATTGCACACAAAACCAAACTATACAAAAAGTCCCATTCTCACGTATACCCCACCCAATCATTGGAGGCCACTAAAGTTGAAGGAGCATCCATTATTGACAACTTAGTCTCCGACCACTGAAAAAACACAAAAGAAGTTTTGAGTTTTTGTATGGACAACACTTCATCCCTAAAAGCTATCCTATTCTTAGCCTTTCAAACCGTCCAAAACAAAAAAGATAATATCGCTTGCCACTCCTTTTGCTTCTTGACAACCAAAAAACTGCTCCAGCTTAATAGAGTATCCTTCACTAACTCCGAGATCACCCATGTGGGGCCAAATATAGAGAACAATAGATCCCACAACAATTTGTCTTTGCACTGGGGTAGGAGAAGATGATCCAGTTCCCTCATACTTAAGACAAAGGTAGCATGTATTGGCAAGAGCAAAACCCCTCTTTTGAAGTTTATATCAAGCGCCAAGATCTTGCCCTAAGTTGTTTCCCAAGTGAAAAAGCTTACCTTAAGCTTCACAGAAGACCTCCCCCATAAGATCTCCACTCAATATGCGAGGAAGGAAGCATTCGAGGGGCTTAGTATGGGCTCGATATATCCAACTACTTGAAATATTTACCTTTTGTCGATTTCAACATACGCATGCTTCAACAATAGCCTCTTCATCCTCCGCTCCTAATCCTTTAAAATCTAGTGATAGACGGTTCCAACCACTCTCCACCATGGGGCCACTCACATGATGAGTCACCCATTGCCTCGTTAAATAAGCCAAAGCAATTAAGGATGGGAAAGAAACACACAAAGGTGTAACCACACACCACACGTCCCTCCCAAATTTCACACTAATCCCATTTCCAATCACATAGAAAGTCACGATCGGCAAGAGGTAAGAAGCAATAAAAAATTAATTTGGAATTGTAAGGACTTGAAACAGAAAGGACGTGAAAGGTAAGTAATTATAGTATGCTAAATGACCTTAAAAGACTGATCAGTCTGTTTGCAGGCGAGCCTAACTAGTCTGCATCACAGTATCCAACAAGTGACCTTTGTTTTCATATAACACCCCCTGGCTTGATGTTCCTTTGATATAGCGGAGGATACGAATCATAGCATTCCATTGACTATCACATGGTGACTGCAGGAACTAACTAACTACACTCACAGGAAAGGAAATGTCTGGTTAGGTGATGGCGAGGTAGTTCAGTCTCCCCACTAGTCGTTGATATCTCCTTAGATCTCGTAGGGAAACCCACACATCCAGTCTGAGCTTGACATTGGGATCCATACGAGTGTGCAAGTTTCTGGTCAGCATACTAGGTTCCTCGAATATATCAAACATACTTATTTGAGACATATGCACGCCAGATTAGGGCCGAGGCTATCTAGGTCCTTAGAAACCTTGAGTTTCCCCGAGTCTTTTGTAAAGTGATTGAAGGAATGTTGTTCACAGTTTAGAATACCATCGTGATCATTTCAGCATTATAACGATATCGTGCGTAAACAATCGGATAGATGCCTTGTCACGATGATATATGATGATAGAAGGCAGAGTGGTCACAGTACTTTGAGTCATGTCGAAGACTACGTACCCACGAATCATGACGAGCCGAGAGCACGAGGGTCTGTTTTAGGCCATATAAGGAACGACGTAGCTTGCATACCAAACCAGACTCCCCCTAAGCAACAAATCCAAGTGGTTGCTTCATATATACCTCCTCGGTGAGGTTGCCATGAAGAGATGCATTCTTGATGTCGATCGTCTGGGGCTACAAGTCTCATCAGTAGCCATAGATAAGAGAAGGCCGACAGAGGCTATGTTGTAATGGGAGAAAAGTGTCATAGTGTCGAGCCATATACCTAGGTATGCCCCTTGGTAACGAATGGGCACTTAAGAGCTTGATTGCTCGGCCATCACGGATAATCTGCCAGGTATAAACCCAACGGCTTGACTAATAGGGAGACTTGCTAGTAGGTAAGGGGGCTGAGGTCCCGTAGAAAAATCACGGCGTGATTTTCAAACATTGCTGTTTTGAAACCCCGGATGAAGAGGGTCTCATGTGGGCCCGGTGTTAGGAAGAGAAACAGAAGAGAAGGTGGAAATAAAAGCATAATATGGTGAAGATAAACGGTGATAAGTCAGGAAATTATAAATAGGATGAAGATTACGAGAGGAATGAGTACCTTTCCAAATGGGAATGATAGGATCAGCGGGAGATGACAAGACCGACGTCGTGGAGGGAGGGCGCCATAGGAGATGAGTCATTTGGCCCCGGTGTCGATGCCGTGAGCGGCAGTATAAACTTATAATGGTGAGTTGGAGTAAGTGAGGACTTAGATGGTATGGCCCGGAAGGAAAGATGAGGTAGAGATAAGACCTCGAGTTGGAAGGGGTAAGGAATTAGAAGATAGAAGAATGTTGAAAAAGGTGACATCATGGAAACAAAGTATCGGCGTGTATTAGGAGGTAGCATCGATAACTGGGTTGAGTGTGGGAATAACTTGAGGAAGATGCACTTCGTGGCCTCAACGGAAAGTTTATCTTGGCTAGGAGTGAGTATGTGGACAAAACAAGTGCATCCGAAAACATGCGGAGGGAGACAAAAAAGAGGTTGATTAGGAAAAAGAAGAAAATGAGGAACCTGATCACCCAGTATAGAAAGGTCATGCGATTGATCAAATAGTAGATAGTTATGATAGCATTCCCCAAAAAATGTTGAGGAACTGTATGTTGGAAGAGAAGAGTGCGTTTGTCTCGGCCCCAAGTCACGATTCTTGTGTTGACCACGTTTGTTGTGGAGTGTAAGCCTGAAGGCGATGGAAATCCAATGGGATATAAAGGCGGGAAAGAGTAGGAGTATTCCAGGCATTATCAACTACGTAAGATCTGGATAGAGTGTTAAATTGATTGTGGATCTTATGAAAATTTTGGAATCTGGAAAATAGCTCATTTCGACTCTCATTTAAAATAGCGAGTATATAACAGGAAAAATCATCAATAAATGTAACAAAATCTAGAAAACCTACTAAAGTAGATGCGATTCGGGCTGAACCTAAGCATCGGTGTGGATGAGGCTTAAAAGGAGACTTAGTCGAGGCTGGCTGTTTAGGGAACGAAACACGAGTATGTTTTCCAAGCTGACATGACTCACACTCTAGTGAAGATAAGTTGGAAAAGCGGGAAACCATCTTCCGGAGCTTGGAAATGTTCGGATGACCTAGACGATGGTGGACGAGAAGAGGTGCATCAGTTGGAAGTGCGAGCGATTGGAAGATGGGGTCAATTTGAGATCGATATAGGCCTTGGACTCATATCTTATGCTGATACGTCACTCCCAGTACTCAGATCAAAATTAACAAAAAAGTGAGAAAGGTAATGTCGAACTGACTAAGGTCATGGATTAATTTGCTGATAGAAATAAGATTAAATGGAGAATCAGGCACATAGAGAACAGAAGTAAGAGGTAAAGAGCGAAGGGGACATGTAGAGTCGATTCCATTAGCCATGGTTTGAGTCCCATTAGCCAAAGTAATCATAGGTAAGGGTGAAGTGATAGTAAGGGAAGAGAAGAGATCCTTATTACTAGAACGATGATCAGATGCATTGGAATCGAGAATCCATGGACCAAGAGAGGTGTGTAAGATAGGCGGGGAGGCATTGATGACGACGGAAGCTTGATGACGGTTGGCGGCGTTAGTAAGGCGAAGAAACTCCTTATATTCCCCAGGTGTAAGAGTCACTCCCTGAGTTGGAGGTGGAAGGGTGAGACCTTAGGTGGGAGGCTGGTTCGAGAAGTTTGGGCCGCCTGGCGGTGTGAGGCGGACGACCTTGGCAGTATCATCGGTCACCGAGATGTGCTTTGATCGATTCACCGGTAAGTGCAATCTGAGTCAACGCTGTGCCTTAGTGGCCACCACAAACACCACAGGGAATCAGCGAGGGGTGAGGATGGAAAGCATCCTGAGTGTACATGGAAACCTCGTAGTGCAGAGGATTGGTCGCGGTGGATGCATGTTGCGATAGCAGGCCAAAAAATGTCATCAAAGGTTGGGATGGCAGAGCTAGTGAGGATTTGTTCTCGAATGTTATCAAAATTACTGCCAAGTTTAATAAGAGTGAGGATAATAAAGATTTGATCCATGTTGAGTAGTAGGTCCTCTTGACATGTTAACTTTGGCGGGACGGATAAGAGCTCGTTTTTCAATGCGGACATTCGCCCAATGAGGAAGATAATTCATACAGGACTTCTCCAGGCTATCGACGGAGGAGATGGCAGAGTAGGCGTTGAATATAATTAGTATACATATTCTTTGCTTAGGTCCAAAGAGGTTGATAGGTATGATAATCCCTAAGGTTGTCAAGGGTTTTGGCTCTATGGATTGCTGGAGAATGTTACAGAGTAAAGTGTCATGTTTTTGCCATTGAGAACGTTTATCTTTAGGAAACTAACAGACTCAGGTGGAGTCGGATGGTCATGACACCATTGCCCGATGACATCAATTTGCGAGTTAGCCCGTGGCGATGGTTGTCTCCTTCCCTTGAGTCAATTTATAGTTATCATAGGAGTTCTAGACAAATACGAATAAAAGCTCGGAGCTTTGTTAGCATAGTGGGAACAATCAATAAAATCAGCAAAGAGGACAAGAGTAATAGAGCAAAATGCAACTGTTGAAGGTGAGAGAAGCCTGTGGATGGAGTTGAGGCTCGGGAAAAATAGAGAAAGTCACAGTAGCAGTAGGTAGGCCGCAGAATCTCTCCTAAAAATCTAGGGTTTCACACCCTGTTGGAGAGAAAAGAGGGAAAAAGTCACAGATGCATGCCTAAAATGGAGAAACGAGAATTTGGGAGTGATTGTCGGGACTTAAGGGAAGAAGCGACCGGGGGTAGGAGAGGGTGTTTGGAATGTCGTATGCCAGGCGTGGTGGGCTGCTTGCATGAGGAGAGAATCACGTGCATGGGTAACCTTTGTCGGATGGAGTGGTAGGCGAGTTGAGGCTGGGCTCGTCGAGCGAGAAACAAACGTCCTTTGGAAGAATTTTTTTGGGTAGGCTGAGGTGAAGTGATGGCGACGATTCCCGGGAGAATGAAGGTGGGGTGGTCGGAGTGCGATATGACCATTAGATGGGTTGCCAGAGTTGGAATCGTGGCAAAACCCTAACCCGAGCCTTCCATGGCTTTGATACTAT
The DNA here is from genome assembly GCA_016808115.1 of Tetrastigma voinierianum. NCBI lineage: Eukaryota > Viridiplantae > Streptophyta > Magnoliopsida > Vitales > Vitaceae > Tetrastigma > Tetrastigma voinierianum. Next base: position 889,398 of record JAEQBH010004491.1, on the reverse strand, counting down.
GTGAAGAGATATAAGAAAATGATGCTTTTCTTATTGATTGGATGATAAGAACAATATAGGTCCTACCTACTTATATACATTAGGAAGACATAAAAACGAAACAAATAAAGTACAAAAAGGAAGGAAAAATATTGTACAAGAAAGGAAGGGAATAAACCAGATAATATTCTAAGAATATCCTATGATTCTCAACATTTACAATTGTAGACCTTGAAGTAAGAGTAACAACATCACTTCTATGAATCTCACTTAGAGCACCGTGTATTTTGATTTGTTAAAGTCTTTTCAAAAGAGTGAGGTCTTGAGTTATTAAAAAATACTAACTAATGATGCATCTTCAGGTTGTCTCATATGATCACGAACCTATGGATGAGGTTTCAAGTGGGGCCCTTTGGATTGAAGATTCATATTGGTATTCACCTTTTGTTATGAGCTATTGATCATGTAAGAGCTTAGATTGATAGGGAACAACCTTGGAAATATCTTATGAAGATGTAAAAAGAGGGGGAAAGACGGGTTCCGTTGCATAAGCCTTAATTGGGGATATTGATGATGATCTAAATTCATCTTGCAACTTGTTATAGTTATTTGGTAAATTTTCATTTTAGATAGTAGTTAGACTTTTTAACAAGTTTTTATTTCTTTTGTTCTTTTTATGCGCGTTAGTTAACACATGTTGGAGTATATACAATTTAGAACTATGGACCTAGATAATCTAGTGGCAAGGTAGAATTCATATAGTCTATATGTTACTAGAGCAATGGCTTGTGATATACTTTAATTACTTGGTAATTTATCCCTTTATTCCTTATTATTCTTGTAATCTAATGAAGGCCCTTTGTAAATGAAACTCTTGTCTATTGCAGATCCTCTTGCTTTGTGGTCCCCCTGGACTTGGGAAGACAACACTCGCACATGTTGTTGCTAAGCATTGTGGATACCGTGTGGTGGAGGTTTTGGTTTCTATCCTTTCTTTTTTAAAAAATCAAGTAAAATATTTGCGTGCATGTTACATGTGCATATTATTTTTTTTGTTTCATATCTTTTATGAATGATTGCTCTGGGTTTTATATGTCACTAATCAATAAATTGACATCTCAGTTTAGAAATCGAGTTTTATTTATTTATGATCAGAAACAAAATATATGTTGATAATAATACTAAGGTTCATAAGAAGGATAAGAGATCCTTCCCATAATACAAAGCTTGATCAAAATAAGACTTCACTATACAATGATTATTATAGAAAAAGCGCCTTCTATCCAACTTATCGAAGATTATTATACCAAAAATTGTGGATGACAACACCTCTCTGTCTCATATGGGCAATTTGATAGGCTAAAGAACTCTTTCATTAGCTCATTTTCTTCTTGGGTTGGTCTCTTAGTTTTGGGAGAGGATTCTTTTGTAAGTGTTAAACAACTTGATTCTCTAAAGCTCGAAGCTTATAGGATTTAGTTCTTCACCAGATATCATGCTTTTTAACACTTGCCTCCGTGACCCATTACTTGCATATAGAAGTCAAAACAAAGCCAAATAGATTAGCACTATCGACTTTCAAATAAACAAATAAGGATTCAAATTGCAAAGAGGTGACTTGAACTCATGAGCTCCCGCCAAACCAAACTTTGATAACATGTTAAACAACCAACTCTCCTAAAAGTTAAAGCTTGTAGGATTTGGGTTTAATATATTCATGCTTCGTAACAGTAAGAATTCTTTTGTGCATTCTCTAAGATTGTTTTTTGGGGTGGTAGGTTTTTTGCAGCCCTTCTCTTTTTTGTATAGGCTGGGTTTCTTCCTGTATACTTTTTGTGTATCGTGGGGTAACTTGGTCTCTCCTCTTTTTGTTAATAATATTTGCTATGTTTTTATCGATAAAAAAATGATTATTATAGATAAAGACATAAAATCTATTTAACAAGAAACCAAAATTAAACTCTCTCAGCCATTATCCACCCCTTGGGAATTATCAACTAATGCTAACTTAGTCTAAAAGCAACAGTACAAAAGACTCGAAAGGAGTAGAAGTGAAGAAGATCCCACATCATCCCTTCTATTTTGTACTTATCCTACAAGATCCTATAATTTTGTTCTTACCACATAATCCATAGTATAATGAAGCACATATTACACTAAAGAGTCGTGCCTTTGATTGAATTCAACAACCTTCGAAGCAAAATAACCATCATATCACCAATGCCCTAAGGGGAATCGAACCCAAATTAGCTAGCGCAAAGAGCTTACACCCAAGCCCTAATGTAAATGGCAATGCAAGAAAAGGGGGGTTAATTGATTTTCCACTCCTTTTGCAAAGAATGCACTAATGAAGATTGGGAGAATTGTAGAGTCTTCTCTCTTGTAGTATGCCATTAGGATTTACTTTCTTATGCACCACTAATTAGGAGACCTTGACTTTTGAAGGGGCTTTTGATTTCTGAATGAAATTAGTTGCAAGGAATGGTATTGGATTTAAGGACTTAGACAAGACCATGAAAAAGAGTTTACTGAGAATAAACTAGAGGAAGATAAGGACCAAGTTGTTGTATGTGCCGTGGAAAGAGACAAGTGCAATGAGGTGAGTGAAGACACGAGTCTTTCGAGAAGGAAAATATTTGAATTAGTGAGCTTGCATTGGAAGTTAAATTGATTTTTCTAAATTGATTTAAGATCTCCTACGGGTTGAATGGAGCTTGCTAGAAAAATTCAAGATTGTTGAGAATCATAGGATATTCTTAGAATATCCTCTGGTTTGTTCTCTATCTTTATGTCATCCTTATGTATATAAGTAGATAGGACTTGTAATGTTTAATTCATTCAATCAATAAGAAAAACATCATTTTCTTATATTTATTCACATGGTATTAGAGCCATGGAAGACTTAGGTTAGGGTTTTGTCATGGTTCATTCTGTGACCCATCTGGGTCGTAGCCGCGCCTTGACTGACCCGCTATCTTTGGAGATCCTCGCCCGTCGTCGGACCACGCCCAGTTGTCGGAAAAATTTGCTGGTGACTTTTCCGACAGCTGCATTACAGTCGGCAATTTTCGGCAACTCTATTTACGGTGTATGACCCCACCTATGGAATGGCCTTGGCTCGATCTACCCATCGGCGAAAACATCTCTAGCAGAAGGTCATCCATGTGCCCACATGCACGTGATTTCCTCTCCGTGGTAGCCACCACTCGCCGGTTCGTGGGTGGCGCGTGAGGGCATTTGAGGTTTCCACCGGCGACCCGGACTTCTTTGCTGGCTCGTTAGGTGTCGATGTTCCTTCTATCCACCCTCTTCGCGGTTTTGAGACACAGGTTGCCCACTTATCGAGTTTCTAACGTTCGATTGGCACTTTTCTTTGAGATTTCCTCTTGTTTCCCGAGCACCAGTCGCTACTACAATCTCTTCCAAGATCCTGAGACCTTGTTGTCTTCACTGGCAATCTTGTTTTGTTGTTTGAGTTGACTTTGTTGCTTTTCTCACTTCTATGGCTGGCAAAGGGAGCTCATCCACACCTCCGGGTGTTATTCTTACGCCCAACGAGTATAAGGAGTACATCCACCTCATTCAGGCAGTCAAATCCGCATCCATTTCGTTTGTTGCCCAGACCGGTAATGCCTCTGCTTGTCTTTCACATTCATTTGGTCCATGGATTCTCAATTCTAGAGCCTTTGATCACCTCTTTGATAATAAGGATTTTTTTTCTTCCCTTACTGTTACATCCCTTTTACTTATGATTACTTTAACTAACGGATCTCAAACCATATGGCTAAAAGGAATCGAGTTCAAACATGTCTCTTCCTTAAATTGCCACCCCATACATCTTTTATGTTCACGATTGTCATACGTTGATTTCTATGTCCCATCTTACATGATCAAATCCCTTATTCCATCCTTTTTCCAAAACAACTCATTTTTGCCTTCACCCTCGTGTCTTTGGTTATCTGTTTTGTCCATATTCTTACTCCTGGACAAGGCAAGCTCTCGGCCAAAGCCATAAAGTGTGTCTTCCTCATTAATTCCGACTTGATATGGTTGCTCGGCTGCTACTCTCTGATACACATGATGCTGTCTTTGTCGATGTCACTTCTTTTGAGGACCCTTCTATGTTCCCTACCACCCACCCTCCCCGTTCTGATGTCATATCTCTGCTCTTTCTTTATCCCTTCCTAGATACCTCATCTGTAACTCCGGCTACTCCACCTTGACCATTGCAGGTTTATACTCGTGCGTGTGACACTGTGGGAAGCTCTGACGGCTCTCTCCTATAGGCGCTCTCCTCCGGCCGGTCTTGCCGTCTCCTACTGATCCTCTTATCGCCATTCGGAAATGTACTCGTTCCTCTCGTAATCCCCATCCTATTTATACTTTCTTATCTTATCATCGTTTATCTTCATCATATTATGTTTTTATTTCCACCTTGTCATACATTTCTCTTCTGCTCTTGTACATGAGGCCCGTCTCTCTTCTAGTGGGAAAGCAGACAATGGTTGAAGAAATGACTGCTTTGCATTCTACCGGCACATAGGACCTAGTCCCCTTGCCTGCTGGAACATCCCCTGTTGGTTGTTGTTGGGTTTATACTGTTAGGATTGGTCCAAATGGTTAGGTGGATCTTCTTAAGGCTCGTTTGGTTGCTAATGGATATACTAAGATATATAGCTCTGATTACTATGACACTTTCTCCCTTGTTGCCAAGATGACTTCCGTTCGTCTTCTCTTATCTATGGCCGCTATGAGCTCTTGGCCCCTGTTTTAGTTGGATATCAAGAATGCCTTTCTCACATGCTTAACCTCGTGAGGCGGTATATATGGGCTTGACCAGATTCTTTAACTCAGGGGAGTTTGGGTTTAGTTTGTGCTATAGCTAAAATAGTCCCCTCGAGGCTTGATTTGGCGCTTCAGTTATGTCGTACATGAGTTCGAATTATGACTCGAGAGTACATTAGACCACGTTGTCTTCTATCGTCGTATCGTCGGAATGATGCATCTATCGATTGTTTTATGGACCGATATTGTTATAGCGGTGGTGATCGAGATGGTATTCGAGCTTAATCATCTCTTTGGCCATTTTAGGATAACAGGAGCAGGAAGGCTCAAGTACTTTTTGGGGATTGAGATAACTCAGTCTAATGCTGATGTGGTTATGTCTCAGAGGAAGTATGTCTTGGATATATTGGAGGAAAATGGTTGCTAGGTACATCAAACTGTAGACACTCATATGGATCCAGATATGACTTATGCACGAACGGGGAAACTGCAGAGATCGGGGAGATATCGGCAGTAGTGGGAAGATTAAATTACCTCACCATCATCCGTATTCTCCGTTATATCAAAATATCACCAGGTCAAGGGATGTTATATGAAAATAGAGTCACGCACTTTGGGTGTTGAATATTGTGATCACAGTTAGGTAGCCTTGCACAGCCGACCAGGCCTTTCGACTTAGGGATATTGTGTATTTATTGGAAACGAAACAATATCTGGAAGATTAAAGAAACGAGTGTAGTGGGTAGTCTAGTCTTGAAGCTTAGTGTTGAAATTTATGACTTTGTGACTTGTGAACTATATGACTAAAACAACTTCTTTAGGAGCTAAGATCGGGAAGGACTGACGAATGAGTGCTTGTGTGTATGTGATAGCAGCGTAGCACAGTGCTTGACCAGTCTTTAATGAGAGGACCAGGCTTATATTAGAGTGGATTGTCACTTCATTTGAGAGAAGATTGCCTCAGGATGCATGATTACTAGTTTTGTCAACTTGAGTGACCAACTAACACACATTTTCACTAAGTCTCTCCGAGGTCCAAGGATTCAGTTAATTTGTTACAAACTTGGTGCATATAACTTATATGCTTTAGCTTTAGGGGGAGTGTTGAGAATCATAAGATATTCTTCAAATATATTCTAGTTTCTTCCCTTGAACATTCTTAGAATATCCTATCCTATGGTTTATTTCCTAGGACATTCTTAGAATATTTTCTGGTTTATTCCCTACCTTTATGCCATCCTTATGCATATAAGTAGATAAGACCTGTAATGTTTAATTCATTCAATCAATAAGAAAAACATAAATTTCTTAAATTTCTTCACAAAGATCTCCTTTGAAATAACTTCCATGTTATTTAGAATTACACCTTCTTCAAACTCTAAAGGTTCAATTTTTGCTTTATGAAAGAACTTATAGGTGCAATTTCGTTCTTTAAGTCATTTAACTCTAGATTTTTGCTTTAGTGGATCTGTTCCTTTACTAGAGATCCCTCTCTTGAGGTTCTCAAAGTTGAGACATGTTTCCTTCCTGCTCAAACAAGTAAATCCATTAAATGTAAAAAAGAATGTCATTGTTTTCCTCTTTCAAAATTCCAAGCGGCTCTTTGTTTCACTCATCAACTTAAATTTAACAAACTTCAGTTTTGTCATAAATCTCCTTTCTAACTGTAATCAGAGATAATTGAAGGAAAAATTGTATATTTCATTGATCACTAATAACCTATTTATATACAAGACAATCCCTAAACCGAATATGAAGTTTCTTAACTCTACATGTTTCCTTTTCCAAACTTGTTTCTAATTCTATAATACTATAACACTCCCCCTCAAGTTGGAGTATAAATGTTGATCATACTTGACTTATTCTGATCGATCCAGCTCAAGGTTTTGTGAAGATATCTCTTAATAATTCTCAATTCTTTATATCACTTGTGGAGATCAGTGCGTGAATCTTACCAGCGAACGAAATGACAATCTATCTCAATATGTTTGGTCCGTTCATGAAATATTGGGTTAGAAGTTATATGCATGGCAGCTTGGTTATCACACTAGAGCTTTGCTGATACTGAAGTTTCGATGCTCACTTCTATCAATAAATGACGTATTCACATGATCTCACATATAGATTATGCCATGGCTTTATACTTTGATTTCGTACTAGACCGCGAGACAACATTTTGCTTCTTACTCTTATATGAGATCAGATTTCCTCCAAAAAATTCACAATATCCTGAGGTGGATCTCCTATCTTCCTTAGATCTTGCCTAATCTACGTCAGAAAAGCACTCAATTATGGTTTGCCCATGCTTCTTATACAATATTCCATGTCTAGGAGCTTCTTTAAAATAACATAGGATGTGCTCTACAACTGCCCAATGACTGACTGTGGAAGATGACATGTACTGATTCAAAACACTTACATAATAAATAATATCCAGGCGTGTTACTGTAAGATAATTCAATTTCCCAACCAGTCTTCTATATCTCCCAGGGTCTTCAAATAGGTCTCCTTCTTTAGTGATCTACACATTAAGAGTCATAGAAGTACTACAGGGTTTGGCGCCCAATTTCCCTGTTTCAGATAACAAATCAAGGACATATTTCCGTTGAGATAACAAAATTCTCTGCTTACTTTTTATGACTTCAACATTCAAAAAATACGTCAACATTCCTAAATCCTTTGTGTGAAACTGACTGTGAAGAAAGGATTTAAGAGATAATATACCTTTGGAGTCGCTCTCAGTGATGACAATATCATCCACATACATTGCCAGTAGAATAATTTCAGAACTGGAATTTTTATAGAAGACAGAATGGTTAGACTTACTCTTCTGCATGGCAAATGTCTGTTACTTTGTCAGATTTTCCCAAACGAACATAAGGGTACATTTCAAACAATACATAGATTTTAAAAGAACTGACACACCTTCCTTATCTCATGAGCATGAGCATTGGAGACTGCTCCATGTAAAACTTCTTCCTTAAGATCTCCATGTGAAAGACAAATTTCTTTATATCAAGTTGATGCAAAGTCCGATCATATGAGTATCGAGATAAGTAAATGGGCGAGCAAATGTCGAGCAGCTATAGGAGAAAAGTAGAATGGTGTAAAAATTTAAGTCTTCGCATAGCCACTTATGAAGACAGGCCTTCAATCTAGCATTAGACCCCATCGAAGATTAAACTTTCTTGTAAACACCAGTAATGACCCTATAGCCTTCTTTCCATTAGGTAAAATACCAAGTCCCATGTACCATTTGTCATCACAAAACTTGCATTTATCCGCCGCAACACTATTAACTAAATTTGAGATAAAGCCTTACGAACTGATGTTGGAAAAGAGAGATAGAATCCAGGGATGCAATAAAGGAACAAGAGGAAGACCACAAATGATTATAGGAAACAAACGAAGATATTGGGTGAGCACACTGATGTTTACCGTTACGGAGAGCAATCGAAAGATCATCATTCTGGACAGGATCTGATGACGAAGCAGCTAGTGTTGGACTTGAGATTGAAGGGTTTTGGCGTTGAGAGTATACCTAAGTAATGGGAGGTTTACGAAGCAGGAGGCGATTCTAGTCGAATCATAAGAGCGACGGGGAGATGAAAAAGGACCAGATATCGGCTTTGTTGCTAGAAAATGTATTAGAATAATTAACTCCATAAGTTTGAGCTTAACCCTTAGCAATAAGACGGACCTTCAATCTAAAAACAGACCCATCGGGATTAAACTTTACTGCAAACACCCAACGACAACCAGTAGCCTTCTTTTCATTAGGTAAAGGCACCAAGTCCCATGTACCATTGTCATCAAAGCTTGCATTTTATCCACCATTGCATTATGCTAACCAAGGTGAGATAAAGTCTCACAGCCAATGTTGGAAAGAGAGATAGAATCTAGGGATGCAATAAAGGAACAAAAAGAAGATGACAAATGATTATTGGAAACAAACGAAGATATTGGGTGAGCACACTAACGTTTACCTTTACGGAAAGCAATCAAAAGATCATTATTCTGGACTGGATCTGATGATGAAGTAGCTAATGTTGGACTAGAGACTGGAGGGTTTTGGTTAGAGTTGGCAATTCGGGTGGGCTGATTGGGCTGGGCCAAGCCCACACCAGGCTAAGGGAAAAACCGGGCTGGGCCGGGCTTAATTTATATCAGCTGCCATTTTGTTGGCCCAGTCCAGCCCTACACCGGGCCAATGGGCTAGCGGGCCAACCTAGCTTATGTGTATAAAAAAAATTGCAAAAGATTGTCTGCAATTTAGAACATATAGCATGAAGCACATAAATGAGAACAAATTTTTCTAGTATGAAATAACTGCATCAACCTAACAGCGCAGACAATTTGTGATTCCCAAGCCATTCAACTTCACCCAACATGCTTTTGTTAGTAGGCGTGGTTGTGGTATCTGTGATAGATTCTACTATTTTATTTCCAGTTATTTGAAAGTCGAAAGTACCGCACCACCTAAGTCTATGCAAGTAAGAGTAAGCTTGGGATCTTATATTAGGTACTTGAAAGTGTGAAATTGGATAGAAATAAATGAAAAAGATAGATAAACATGGTACTCTAGATGCAACAAGAATAAAATCAATTTTCACATTTCAGTTTCAAAATATTTTAATCAACAGAAGCTTTTAACTAATAACAATATGAATCATGGCCCATTAGAGTGTACAAGGTTTTCACAAGCACAAAATTAGCTAGCTTGCTACATATTTACATACACCATTCAAATCAATATATAAGAGTTCCAATCACTCTATTTGAAAGAAAGCATCAACTAACTATATTGAAGTACTGTTAACTCACCATCTCTAAACCACCATGAGCAAGTTCCCTCCACAAAAAGCTATGTAGATTGAGCTTCTTTCCCCCAATAATTGGTATCCTACAATTGTGGGAGAGAATTTGAGAATATATATATATATATATATGTATATATATATATATATATATATATATATATATATATATATATATATATTTATTTATTTATAAAATGAGTAAAATCGGGAGACGAGCATCTTTTGCAATTACTAAAGTGCATTAAACGATATACGCGATTGTTATGGAACTCGTAAAGCACCCCATTAATCTATGACCTATATCATGTTTACTCTTTTCCTTTGCCACAGTCTCTATACTTTGCTTTTGCACCAAAGATCAATATATTTAGAAAGCTTGGCTTCCTTAAATACATTTGTCGGGAAGGAGGAATTCAAGTCTTTCTAAGCAATATAGAATTTAGGTTAGAGCTTCCGCTTTTGATGATTCAAGTGTCTAATTCTATTGGTCATTGATGGAAAATGATGCTCTATTTCTGAGAACACGGGGCGTGGCCCATCCTCGTCAAAGTCTCTGCCCCGAGTCTTCTTGTATCTTATTTCCAAGCAGATTAAGGTGGGAGGGAAAACAATTTAATGTTTTTAAGGGAGAGGAGTACCATGTTCCCATTGCCACTGCTTCTATTATTGAATTAAAGACTCGGGGTTATGTTTCCTTTCGTTCTATTTCTTCTCTATCTAAGCTGTCTTCTTTTCTCATTGAAGAAGAATTGGAAACACCTCAGTTACATCTGTATTTGGTTGTAGAAAAACTTGGAATTGGCTTCCTTTCCATGATGAATCAAACCTAGATTGCAGGTTTTTCGAAGCAGTAAACTACGACGATATTGGGACTCCAAAGATCCAACTGGAAAGGGAAGGAAGATATTGTCGGTTGAAAAACAACTCTGAGGGTGATATGATTCTGGGCTAATGATTCCCTCAGGGAAATGAGAAATGGAGAATCATTGTCCTGGAGCAAGCTGGAGGTCGGCCGTCGACGAGAAGGAGAAGAGAATCCCTTTTGGCATTTTCAAAAGAAAATTAGTGTTTAAGTGGTTTTTTTTTTCTTATTATGGACTGAAACACAGTATCTGGAACTTTGGATAAGTAAGGTAAGGGAGCATTTTTTTTTTTTTTTAATTTGGCAATGGGGCCGGCCAAGAAAAATTGAGCATAGCTTTGACGATCTTTGAGTGACTCGATGGGAATTTGCTAAGTGAATTCGGACTGAATGCAAGCTCTAGTTACGGCGTTGAGGAATATACGAGTAATGGGAGGTATTCGGGAGTAGGTCAAGGAGCAAGAATAGTGTATACTAATAAATCATCGTCCTCCCTTTGACTAGTAACATGAGAAGAAAGGGAAAACGGTGTTGTCTCGAAGAATGTAACATCAGTAGACACAAAGTAACGTGGAAGAGTGGGACAATAACACCTATACCCTTTTTGAACACTGGAATAGCCCACAAAGATACACTTCTTGGGCGATTTCTCGACGTTTTTGCAGACTTCTACGACGGACATCTCAAACAAAGAATGTGCATCCAAATACTCGAGATCAATAGGTAAAGAACGACTATTCGTTCAACCTACGGTAAGGAGTAGGCCAATTAAGAACTGATGAGGGCATCCTATTAATAAAAAAACAAGCTATGGAGACTGCATCGGCCTAAAAATGTTTAGGGACATTCATCTGGAATAAAAGGGCTCGAGTAGTTTCAAGAAGATGTCTATTCTTTCTCTTAGCTACCTCATTTTGAGAGAGTGTATTAACACATGAGGCCTGATGGAGAATCCCATGTTGTAACATGAATGACTTAAAAGTTTATGACAAATATTACTTGAAATTATCACTTCACAAAGTTTGAACATAGACATGGAATTGTGTTTGAATTTTAGCACAAAAGACACTAAAATGAGAAAAAAACTCAAAACAAAGATAAAGGCAAGTGACATGAGAGAAATCATCAACAAAAGTAACGAAATACTTAAACCCAGTGGGAGACATAATTGGACAAGGAACCTAAACATTGGAATGAACTAACTCAAAAGTGAAATTAAGTCGTTTATCGCACTTAGGACTCAAATGCACATATAAAATTTACATATCATTACCCACTACGCTCAATGAGGATAGACTAGAAAACTGAGGATATAGCTTCTTCAATAGAGAGAAGGATAGCCCATGCGACAATGTAATTCGAATGAGGTAACAACTTCAGAACAAGCAATGTGACTTCGCACCTTTTCTTGTGTCAAGGATGCAGACCCCCGTACTCACGCCCTCTACTAATAATCCGTCACAAGACCCTACATCAAATAATAATCAGAAAGAAACGATATCGTAGCTATATAGATGAAAGTGGAGTTTACTCACAAAAATTAAATTAAAAGAGAATTGTGGTAAACTTAGAACAGAGGTTAAAGTGATTAGAGGTGAAAAATGAATAGAAGGAATTTCTTCTCATTTAATTATTCTGGAAGTAGAAATACTCTCCCTTTTTGTAGATACAATATAACCTATGAAATAGGAAAGAAATCTACAACTATGTAAAGTAAATATACAATTGTACAATTCTGACTAAGCTACAATTATGTAAGGAAACAAACAATTATGACTTTTAGGAAATTACTAGGATCCCTATAATTACAAAAATATGCAACCAAGTTTCAGGAGACTGATTTGCCCTCTTGATATCTGGTTGACTCTTGATATACAACCTACTTATGTTTGCGTAAGGGAGATTGATTCTCCATACTCTCAAGTCGGGTCGAAGATGTCGTCCATGGCCAACTTGCTTACCAAACTATCAAACTCGCTTCTTGGTGCACTTCATTAGTGAGAAATGTCTCTGTGGACTGCTTAGAGTGTGGGAATGTGGCATGATAATTTACCCATTTTCTAGTTTTTCCTTGATAAAGTGTTTGTCGACTTCAACATGTTTAGCTCTCACATGGAGTAATCGATCAGGTGAGATTACAATAGCAAATTTTGTTATCACAAAACTTTCATGTGCAAGGGACTAGTAGTTTTAAGCTTTCAAGTAATCAAGTTGATCCCACAAAACATCACAGATACCATGTGCCATTGCTCTAAACTCAACTTCTGCGCTACTTCTAGCCACCACATTTTGTTTTTTACTACGCTAAGTTACAAGATTTCCCCCACCAAAGGCACAATATCTGGAAGTTGATCTTCTGTCTGAGACACTTCCTGCCCAATCTGCATTAGTAAACACTTCAACTTTGTTAAGGTTTAGTCTCCTAATCCATTTAGAATTTTTTTCCTTCTCTCTTGAGTCTCCTAATTAGACTTTAACTATTCTTTTCTTTTTCCCATAACACTAGAGTATAAATATGTTTGTTTCCTCCTTTGGTAAATTAATGAGAATCAATGTATTCATTTTATCTCAACATGGTATCGTGAGCCATAAAGAGTTTGGAAAATACCAGGTTAGGTTTCTACTGCGGTGGTCAATTCCGACAACCCATCCAAAGACCGTGTCGCCAATCCGACGTATTACGCCTTCACGGCTTCTCACACGAAAGCCAAACCATCGGTCTGAGAACTCGCCCAACTTCACCCGGCGATTTTCTCCTACGACTCCTTTCTACCGAAGAGCACACCAACAGGAGCGTCTCCCTCCGATCTACCTTCCGGTGAAATCCTCGTCGGAAAATAACATCACATGCGCCAACACGTGCCCATACCCTCCGATCTCCGGTTCGGCGCGTGAATTCACGCGCCGACGCGTGTGGAACTTTTTTTAAACGCCAAGATCCTCCAAAGAAAAGGCTCGCCGCCAACAAGCTCCTTCCATCCACTCTACGCGCCGTCGCCTAAAGCCTTCTTTAGTTTTTCTCCTACCACTATTACCGGGTCCACCGACGCCTCGAATCTCCTTGCTTTTGTGTTTTCTAGAGCTCTACCGACATTTTCGTGACCTCGGGAGCCGATTCTACCAATTTCTCATCTCTATGGACTCGAAAAAGACTTCTATGGTCAGTGCTGCTAAACTTTTAATTCTTTCAGACCGAACTCCTATGATCACCTCGATAAACTCACGGAGAAAACACGTCATGGCGCACTGACTCATTTATCGTAATGGATGTGAAGATCATCTTACCACCGCGGGACACAGTATTCCCAAGATAAACGCATTCAATGGAAAATCGATGATTTACTTTGCAATATTCTTCAAATTCATCGATGCCAAGACTCTATATAATATCGGCCTATAAAACTTGCTACTTCCTCTGAATCGTAAAAGAACCGTACACTAATGATATTCAGCGTCTCTACCGGCTAATATCCTCCATCGCTAATTTGAAACAAATTTCGTATGAATATATTCTCTTAGCGGTGGACTTAATGTTCGCTCTTGTTGATGAACTTATCTCTATTTCACTAAAGTCTACTAATACCGAGACTTCCCCGTCCAAGATGGATCGAGCCCGATAATTTCGCTTAACTCTCGAGCCGATTTTGAGAATGACCGGAACAGATACCACCGGAGGCTATTCCAAACTTTCGACGAGGCTCGGCTTACATTTCCTCGGCCACACTCCACCGCCACTAATCCATGCGACCGAGATTACACCCACACTTAGTGTAATGGTTTCGCCTTCTTTCGAGGTGATTCCAGAGGTGGACGCAGAGCACCGAGGTGAGGACAACGCCCTCACGCCACATACCGCTACAGTTTCGACACACCGATCGATGCTATCGCTACATGGGCCGACTTTGTAATCGCTTATTCGCTCCGCCTTCGATCATTCAATATGTTCAAATTGGCTCCTGAGCTCATCCACACCTCGTGGTCATTCTACGCCAGCTGAATACGAGGAGTAATTTTGTCACACTCAAGCGTGCCCAAATCTTCCTCCATCGCCGTCAGTCTGCACTTAATGTCTCGGCTGGCCTTTACACATTCATCAGCACTGATCCTTTACACTGAGCCTCTGATCATATCTCTAATAATAAAGACCTTTTTTCTTCTCTTACCTTTCCGTCTCCTTTACCTACAATTACACCTTAGCTAATGGTTCTCAAACCATAGCTAAAGGTATTGGCTCGGTTTGTCCCCTCCCTTCCTTGCCCCTTACCTTTGTACTTTATGTTCATAATTTTCTTTTTAATCTTATTTCCATTAGTGTTGACTTGTGATCTTCATTGTGTACTTACTTTTTCCCATAACTCAGAACTCGCAGATCGGGCGCATTTCGGGAAGACGACGATGACTGACATGAGTCACAAGGCCTCTTTCACCTCGCCGCCTGTCTAATCGCTGCACCCTACCAAGCCTCTCCCCTCCCTTCATAGTCGTCCCTAGCCATCCAAGCTTCTCAAAGTTTCGGTGCTGGTCCCCCTCACTCTTCTAATTTATCTTCGTCTTTCGAGTACGAGTCCCTCGTTAGATCAAAACATACCGTGTCCTGGGTTCCTAGCGCGAGATCCCTCTGACAAAGTCTCCTCAGCCAGTTCGACACCAACCTTCCTGGCCTAACACTCACTTCAGATTCTCGTTATTTTGCTTTTATGAGCGATATTCTCACGTATTTCTCGTTATTTTTAATGAAAACCGAGTCGTGCTATTTTCATCTTGGGTGGCATGCCTAGCCTCGCACTCAATTCAATACTTCTATTCGTGATTTCTAAGAAGTGATAATGCAAAAGAATATTGCACGCCATTATCTTCTTTATGTTCTTTCCCATGGCATTCTTCAATATCATTCGCGCCACTCCTCAACGTAACGGGAGTGGCCGAAGCTGTATAAATCGCCATTTAGTTACAGCCACTCCATCATAAGGTTCTCAACGCTGGGATGTTATCGGCTGCTTGTTATTTGATTAATCGATGCCTTCGATCCGCTTTCAGAGATGTATCCCTCATTCTATTCCATTATTTCACCAACCTCTCTTTATTGCGTTCGTCGTATTTGTTTTCGTTTTAGCTCACTTCTGGCAAGACAAACTCTCCGCTAAAGCCACTAAGTGTTCGCTTCTCGCCTCGTGAGGTTATCGTTGTTATTCTCCCGATACTAATCGCTACTTTATCTTCTTTTTTGATGTCACCTCTTCGAAGATTCTTCTCCTCCAGAAATTGCCCTTTCCTCGCTCTTCGCATGTCTTATCTATTCCTCTTGTTTTTTACTCTTTCCGATTTCCCCTCTCCCACCTCCAAATGTGACTTAATCGCTCAGTTCATATCGCCGTTCCTTCTGCCCTCCTACAAGGCCCGTACTCATCTCGCCGCAGTTATCTTCTCGCCGTTCTCAATCGCTCGATGATATCTACAGAGTCACATTCTCCTAGTGGTAATTTCTACTTATCCATATCTCGCTTATAATTTGCTTACGCTATTTCGTTTGTTTCACCTGCCTGCCTCGGTTTCTAAAAGGTTATCTTCCAGGCCGAACAGCATCGGCCGAGGAAATGGATGCTTTACCCACAGCGGAATTACACCGGGTAGTCTCCCGCGTTTCATTGCCGCTGGGTTTATACTGCGGAAGGTGGGACCTCGATGGTCGACGACGCTAGGTTCGCTTAGCTGCAAAGTACATTCAAATATCAGTGGCTTAGGACTATTGCGCCACATTTTCGCGGCCAAGGCCATTTATGTTCGCTGCGTTTCTACGGTCAGCATGCTCATGGCTGTTTTCGCCGATATCGCACGCTCTTTTCACCATGAGGATCTCGCCGACGAGTGTTTATATGGAGCGTTTTGTTGTCAGGAGTCCGCCTGCATGTAACGCGTCGCCTTCATATGAACCGGCAGTCGCCTTCTTTCAACTCGGGTTTAGTTCGCTTAGCTCGCTGGTTCAGATTTGGCATGATTCGGCAAAGAGATTCATTCCGCTTTTTATCAATATCATTCATCTACCAAAAGTGTATTTACTTGATTGTTTGTGCATGATATTGTCATTACGTATTATCACCAGATGGTCGAACTAAATAACACTTTTCAGCTCATCTTTCGCACAAAGACTTGAACTAAGAGTTTTAGCATCGAGCAGCAGCTGCATCATACCTCGAAAGGGTTATTCAGAGGAGTACTGATATAGCTTGATAGCACTGCACGCCAGATTTGCCGTAGCCACTTCCTATGGGATGTCCGGTCGCCAAACTCGCATCAAGTCGTGGGAGTTACGATCGCGGATATCGATGACTTCTGTAAAATCGGCTATCTTCACCATCACTTCGCTTCGACATCTTCGCTTTCTCGCAGCCGCAGTTAGCCGGGCCAGCCTTCCTGCAATCGCCCGCGATAATCATCGGGATGCCGTGAGCCGCGTTTCTCCGCTATATCGTGCAGAACACCGTGCCGCGGGCGCCAGTATGAGAACGCGGTCGCACCCGTCAGCCGGGATACCGAGCGGAAATGGGCGCTCACCGCATATATGTTTTCTACATCAGTATCGCGGTGTTCATCGAGGTAACTAACATCCTCGAGCTGAGGCAGAAACAGGTGATAGTGAGCCAGATCCAGCTGTCGACTTAGTACGAAGCATGTCTTAGCAACATGCGGAATCCTCCCCATATGGTTGAAACATCTTCTTCCAAGAGCCAAGACTGTAGCCGACGTAGGTCAAATGAAGTTTTCAGTAAAGTGCCTGCGATAAGCCGCCTTGCATATTTCATCTAACCTGCTTTTCCATATATAACCAAATTACTGAAAGTGGATCGCCATTTCTATCGTATAGGTGCATCGCACGGATGTGATACATTCATTGTTTTGTCAACTTAACATCAACTAGTAGATATCTTCACTAAGTCTTAGGTCCCAGATAAAGTATACTTCCAGATAAAACTCGCAAGCCACCTTTCGCTTCCAAACAGGGGAGCAGTTAAGGTTTGGCCCCAATCCACGCAGATTCTTTTCCTTCTCTCTTTAGTCTCTTAATTAGACTCTTAACTATTCTTTTCTTTTTCCCATAACACTAGAGTATAAATATGTATGTTTCCTCATTTTGTAAATTAATGAGAATCAATGTATTCCTTTTCTCTCAACAAACTTGAAGATGTCCCTTATTTTCATATAGAATTCCCTTTCTTGGTGTCTCTTTCAAGTACCTTAAAATTCTGTATACAACATCAAAATGTCCCTGATTAGGTGAGTGAATGACTTGACTTACCACACTCATTGCAAGTGCAATATCAAGACGTGTATGGGAGAGATAGATCAATCTCCCAACTAAGCGTTGGTACCTCTCTTTATTAACCATTTCTTCTAGACTTGCCGGTTGAAGCTTCAAATTTGGTTCTTTAGGGATTTCTGTTGCTTTGCAATCGAGTAAACCGGTCACTCCTAGCAAATCAAGTATATACTTTCTTTGAGGGATAAAAATACCTTTCTTGGATCTCTCAAACTCTATTTTAAGAAAGTATTTTAGAGGTCCTAAGTCTTTGATTTCAAACTCACAAGCCACGACTTTCTTTAGTCTATCAAGCTCAGCGACATCATCTCCATCTCCAATCAAAATGATGTCATCCACATAAACTATTAATATTGTCACCTCTTTCACTCGAAAGTACTCAGAGAAATATCAGATGATTGGCCTGGCTTTCAGACATACCCTGCTTTGATGACCTTTGCAAACCTATCAAACTAGGTTCTATGAGATTGCTTAAGACCATAAAATGACTTTTTTAATTGACAAACTTTATTTTCTTGAAATTTTTCTTCAAAGCCTAGTGGTATGTCCATAAACTCTTCTTCCTCCAAATCAGCATTTATGAAAGCATTATTTACATCTAATTGTTGCAAAGGCCAATTAAAATGTACTACAAGAGAAAGTAATACTCGGATGGAATTGATTTTTGCAATAGGTGCAAAGGTTTCTTGGTAGTCAATTCCATAAGTTTATGTGAAACCTTTAGCAACTAACCTTGCCTTATATCTTTCAATGCTATCGTCAGACTTACATTTGATTGTGAAAACCCACTTGCACCCTACTGTCTTCTTCTCCCTAGGTAGATCAACAATTTCCCAGGTTTTATTTCTTTGAAGTGCCCTCATCTCTTCATACATTGTTGACGTCCACTCTGAGTGTCCTGGAGCTTCTTTTTTGTTTCTAGGTACAAACAGGTGAGAAATATTTGTTGTGAAGACTTTGTATTTTTCTGAAAGTCTATGGTAGGACAAATATTTGACAATAGGATAATTGGTACGGTTCCTAACACCTTTACGATTGGCAATAGGAACATCAAGATCAGAAGAAGATAAAGGAGTAGATTTATGTGAAGATTAATGTGAATCTGAGAATTAGAGATGATGATCGCTTCATGCTCGTAGATAGATCGGGTAGATTCTCAATATTGGATTAAACCCGTCTGAAGTGTAGTTAATAGCTCAAAGGACATGTAGAGTTTCTCCCCCTGTTTGTGATACAATTTTACTAGATCAGTATTTTCCGCATTTTCTCTAGGCAAAGTATCCACTTCCTGATTTATTTCAGGGAAAAAAGTGTTGGTTTTGGTTGTTCTTCTTGTCGCCAAAACAGATATTCATTCAGATTCTCCCCTTGAAAAGAGGTTTTGGTATAAAATGGAATTTTTTTAAGAAATTGAACATCCATACTAACATGGATTTTTTTATTGATTGGATTGAAACACTTATAACCTTTTTTATTAGGAGAATATCCTAAAAAAAATACATTTTTTAGCTCGTGGATCAAATTTGAATCGATGATGGGATGGAACATGAACAAACACAGTACAACCAAAAAGTTTTAAAGGGAGATTATTGACGAGGCATGTGTTTGGAAAAGACTTAAGAGCCAAAGAGTTTCATAATTCAAAACCTTAGTAGGCATTCTATTAATTAGATAACAACTTGTTAAGATTGCATCTCCCTAAAGATATTTAGGAACATTCACATGAAAGATTAGAGCCCTAGCTACTTCAAGCAAGTGCCTATTTTTACGTTCTGTAATTCCATTTTGTTGAGGAGTATCTGTACAAGTAGATTGATGTACAATACATTTTTCTTGAAAAAAAATCTCCTCAACATTCATTAAAATTTTTTGTTCCATTGTCACTTTGAAGGATGCTTATTTTAGCTTGAAATTGGTTTTCAACCAAAGAGTAAAAACCTTTAAAGAGTCTTGCAACCTCATTTTTTGAATTCATTAGATAAAGCCAACATAGATGTGTATGATCATTAATAAATGTCACAAACCATTTTTTCCCAATTAAAGTAGAGATCTTAGAAGGACCCCAAACATCACTATGTATTTGATAAAAAAGGCTTTGAAGCCAAATATGGTCTAATTTTATAAACACTTCAATGGCTTTAAGCCAAGAAACAAGTTTCATAAAATAAGGAGTTGCATTCCACTCCTTTAAATAAATATGGAAATAAGTACTTTAAATAGGAAAAACTAGGATGTCCTAGTCTATTATGCCATAGTATTATTTGCTCAAGAACAGGGAGTGAACAAACATTATCAATAAAACCCTGAGCTTGTTTATTCCTAGCATGGTTTTCATCAAAATAGTAGAGATCTTCTATCATTCTAGCATTGCCAATCATCGTCCCTATGTTCAAATCTTGGAATTCACAACCAGAGGCACCAAAGATAATATGACAATTAGAATCTTTAGGTAAACAACTCACTGACAAAAGACTACAAGAGAGTTTGGGACATGCAAAACAGATTTTAGAATAATATTTTCTGACAAATGAATTGAACCTTGGCCAGTTATGGGAGATAAGCTTCCATCTGCAATACACACTTTTTTATTTCCAAAAAGGGGTTCATATGATATGTTGAGAGAAAATGAATTCTGTATTCTCATTAATTTACAAAGGAGGAAAAATACATATATATACTCTAGTGTTAGGGCAAAAAGAAAATAAAGCTAGAGTCTAATTAGGAGACTAAAGAGAGAAGGAAAAGAATCCTAAATGGATTAGGAGAGTAATCCTTAACACTCCCCCTGTCGCATACAGATCAAAAAGCACCCACTGGTCACATATACTTTATCCTGTGACTCTAAGAGACTTAGCGAAGATATCCGCTTGTTTGTCATTAGAGCTGACAAAATCCAGCCATTACGCATCCCACACTATGATAAAGTGACAATCCACTTTGATGTGCTTGATCCTCTCATGGAAAATTGGGTTAGATGAAATATGCAAGGTGGTTTGATTATCACATATAAGCTTCAGCTGTTCATCCTTCCCAAATCTTAGCTATGGAGAAGATGCTTCAACCATATGAGTTCACATGTTGCTAAGGCCATAGCTCGATACTTGGCTTCAGCACTAGATCTGGCTACTACATCTTGTTTCTTACTTTTCCAAGATATTTAATTACCTCTAGTGAACACACAATACCCTGATGTAAAACGCTATCAAACGCGTAGCTCGCCTCAATCTCGTATCAATGTACCTAACAATTCGTACGACCTCCTGCTCTCATACAATACCCCTTGACCTGGTGTTCCTTTGACATAACAGAGAATACAAACTACAACATCCCAATGACCATCACAAGGTGATTATAGGAATTGACTAACTATGCTCACAAGAAAAGAAATGTCGAGTCGAGTGATAGTGGGATAGTTTAGTTTACCTACAAGTCGTCGATATCTCCCTAGATCTTGTAGAGGCTCTCCTTGTCTCGTACCGCTGACATTCGATCCATAGAAGTGTCTACTGTGTTTACAAATTCAACATACCATGTTTGCCAATGATATCCAAAGTATACTGAGAAATAACCACTTCAATTAGACCAGCGCCTCAATGCTTAGAAATAACGGTGTTCCCAAGTCTGTCTCAAAGTGGTCAAGAGGTGTCGCTTGAAGTTTTTTGAATACCAACTTGTTCACTGTTTATAATAAAAATGTCATTCTCATAAACAATCAAGTAAATACACCGCCAAGTAGGCATGATGATAAAACCGAATGGTCTCATTGTGCTTCGAATCACGCTAAACCTTGTTGACTGAGCTAACCCACTAAACCAAGCTCGAAGAGACTGCTTCTGCACCATATATGAACGACGAGCTTCATACCAAAACCGTGACTTCCCCGAAAGCAACAAAACCAAGCTACAGCTCCATATATACCCCTACGATCACCATGAAGGAAGACATTCTTGATATCCAACTAAAAAAGGGACCATGAGTGCATAGCAGCCATAGAGAGAAGCAAGCGAACAGAGGCGATCTTGGCCACTGGAGAAAAGCTATCATAATAGTTCAAGCCATATTGCTGAGGATACCCCTTGGCAACCAAACGGGCCTTAAGTCGATCTACTTGGCCATCAGGTCCTACCTTTACCATATAAATCCAACAATAACCAACTGGAGACTTGCCAGAAGGAAGAGTGACAAGCTCCTATGTGCCATTGGAGGAAAAAACATCCATTTCCTCAACCATTACCAGTTTCCAACCCAGATGAGAGCTTCTCACAAGATTGTGAAGGATGAGGACAAGACAAGTGGAAACAAAGGCAAAGTACCCAGAAAGATAAACGATGATAGCTTAGAAAATTATAAACAGGATGTGAGTTACAAGTGTGTTTTTTGCAGCACCTTCCGAACGACAATAGGTGATCATCGCTATTGAGGAACCAGAGCAGAGATGACTTTTTCCGCGGGCATATGAAGACGACCGTTAGCAGGCCTGGTCGAGGACAAGGAAGCACGAGTAGAAATCATGGTCGTAGTCATAGCATCCATTGGTGGAGAAGGGAAATCTAGAGGTGGTAAGACAAGAGGGACATGTAAGACATTTGAAACATGAGGATTCTCTTCAGAGGAGAAGAAAAAGGAACCCTTAAAGAAAGTGACATCAGTAGAGATGAAATACCGACTGCGGCTCGCAGTATCAACATCTATAACTCCTCTCGAAATCGAGAATAATCTAAGAGATTAATATTTAGTCGCTAAGAGCTTATTCAAGCCAGAGTAAGAATATGAACAAAACAAACACAACCAAAGACACGAGGAGGAAGGCAGAAGAGAGGTTGATTAGGAAAAAGGATAGAATGAGGATTTGATCCTGCAAAACGGAGGATGACATATGATTTATCAAATAACAAGCAACTAAGATAGCATCCCCCCAAGAATGTTGAGGAACTTTATGATGGAGTAAGAGAGTGCGAGCGGTTTCAACTAAATGACGGTTTTTTCACTCAGCCATTCCATTATGTCGAGGAGTGTAAGCACAAGAGGACTAATGAAGAATCCCATGTGAGGACATAATGGAGGAGACTGATGCTGAAAGATATTCCTTGGCGTTATCACTTTGTAAGTTACAAATGGAAGTATTAAATTGAGTTCGAATTTCAGCTTGGAACTTTTGGAAAATAGAGAATAACTCAGCACGAGTTTTCATTAAAAATAGCCAAGTACATCGAGAATAATCATCTATAAAAGTAACAAAGTATTGAAACCTTAAGGTAGACTCATCCCGTGGAGAACCTCAAATATCAGTGTGGACAAGCTCGAAAGGAGAGTTTGTCCGTTGATCTAGATGCTTTGGGAATGAGACACGAGTATGTTTCCTAAGCTGACATGACTCACACTCAATTGAGGACAAACTAGAAAAACGAGGAACCATTTTATGAAGCTTTGAAATGTTCGGATGACCAAGACGATTGTGAATAAGGAGAGGAGTATCCATGGAAGCGCAAGCAATGGAAGTTGAAGGTGAGATAAGATGAAAGAGGCCCTGAGATTCACGTCGCCAATCGTTTGCCTTGTACTTCGGTCCTGTAATGTGACAGAGTGATCAGAAAAGGTAATCAAACAATTAAGATCACGTGTTAACTTACTAATATGGAAATAAAATGAAAAGGACAATCAGGAACATAAAGACAGAAGTAAGGGGTGGGGAAGGAAAATGGCATGCCGAACCGATTCCTTTAGGTATGGTTTGAGATCCATTAGCTAAAGTAACCATGGGTAAAGGAAAAGTAAAGGTAAGAGAAGAAAAATATCTTGCCACGAAAAGATGATCGTAGGCTCAAGAATCCAAGAATCAGTGGTCCGAGTATGTGAAAGGGCATGTGTAGGCATTACCGGCCCGGCAACAAACGAATGGATGTAGATTTGGATGCTTCGAGTGCAACAGGGTACGCAACTAATTCTTCTATGTGATAATGCATGCAGCCAAACGGGAGAGTGCAAGATTGACCTCCGCAGCCATAGAAACCAAAAAGTAAGAGATCACAACTATAAGAGATTTGAAGGATGAAACAGGGGGCTAGAGGGGGCAAAACAACTCCCAAAATCTTGTAGATGTCGTTAGGTGTTGGAAAAATCAAGAAAACCCAGAAAAGTACAGCTACCGGACACAAAACAAAGGAAAAAGTGTAGATGTAGGTGTTGGATTAGAAAACTAGGGACATAGGCTAGTAGATCGGCGGTAGGCGACTTAGGTGGTGAAGTCTAGCGATCGGAGAAGATGTCACGTGCCCTCATGCGTCGGCGCGTGAGGCACAACTGTGGCGCGTGAAGAACTTGATGCTGAAGATTTTTGCACCGGTGGGGAGCTTAGCCCCAGCGTTGATCCCGGTGGAGCACCTCACGGCTGAGTAAGGGTCACCGGAAAATCTCGTCGAATTTTTTTCCCAAGAATGTGCTTTTTCCAACCGTGGTTGTGGCTTTTGAGAGGCTTTGCGATGACTGGAGTGAGGCATAGTCGTTGGATGGGTAACCGGAATTGACCACATGACGAAACCCTATTTCTAATGTTCCCAAACTCTTCTGTGGCTTTGATATCATGTTGAGAGAAAAGGAATTTTGTATTCTCTTTAATTTACAAATGAGGAAAAATACATATATATACTCTAGTGTTAGGGAAAAAAGAAAACAAAGTTAGAGTCTAACTAGGAGACTAAAGACAAGGAAAAGAATCCTAAATGGATTAGGAGACTAATCCTTAACAAGATATAAACAAATGGGACAAATTAGTCATGTGATGAGAGGCACCCGAATCTATGATCCAAGATGCAGATAATGAAGAGGAGTAGGCGCACAAAGATCTACTTTTTTGAGCCAATGATGCTACATGAGTACTGGGAGGCAGCGGAGTAGATTTCAGTAGTTTCGGCAGTTGCTCTATCCGTTCTTTGCTCAAGGAGGTGGTCTTAGCAGTATTTGCTTTGGTTGGGGCACGATTCAGGTCATTTTGTTTATTCTTCCATTCTATAGGTTTCTAGTCAACATGTTGTCCATGTAACTTCCAGAAGGTTTCATGAGTATGTCGTGGTTTATTGAAAAAATCACACCAAACCTTTGGTTTGTCATCTTGGCGGCATTGTGTATTTGGAGCGCGATAGGTGGCAGCAGCAGCAGTCCCCATTAATGCTGAATTTTCCACCAGTCCAACAGTGCTTTTCTTGCCAAACATGACAGTTCTCCTGGTTTCTTCATGTCAAACTTCAGAAAAACTTCACCAAGGGAAGGAAGAGGTTGACGACCTAAAATCCTGCCTCGTACTTCATCAAAATCAACATTCAGCCTAGCTAAAAATTTGAAAACATGCAAGTTCTCCTTCTTCTTAAAGTAATTGCAATCATCCGTGTTCTTCCACTCATAAACATCATTGAATAAATCAAGATCTCTACATAGACACTGAGAATATGAAAATATTTTCGTGACGTAATTTTCACCTTTGACAAACTTCCAAGTTTGAGTTGTAACTCATATAGTCGACCGATTCCCAAGATCCGAATACATCAAGTTGACATTATCCAAAAGGGCTTTGGCAGAGGGATAACACATGTAATTTGCACTTATTTTCTCCTCCATAGAATTCAGTAACCAAGCCATTATCATGGAGTTTTCAGCAAAGCCAAACAGCAAAGTATCCGATTTTCCCTCCCTTTCTAATAATATACATATATTCAGATGTGACCGGGACCACTTGAGAAAAATTGTTCCTATCAGCGACCTGTGGTGATTTCGATGTAATGAGAAAGATTTAGTTGGAAGTTTAGAGGAGTTAATATTGGTAGTAGTGGTAGGAGTTGGTTTAGAAATTTCTGCCATGGTAATGGGGAGAAATAGAATCAGCTAGATGAGTACAGAAAAAAAGGAAGGAACAGAGGGAATAATGTCCAAAGGAAAGAAGAATAGTGGCCAATTAGGTTGGCTCTGATACCATGAAGAATGAATGGAAGGAATTTCTTCTCATTTAATTATTCGGGAAGTAGAAATACTCTCCCTTTTGTAGATACAATACAACCTATGAAATAGGAAAGAAAGCTACAACTATGTAAAGTAAATATACAACTGTACAATTATGACTAAGCTATATCTATGTAAGGAAACATATAATTAAGACTTTTAGGATATTAATAGGATCTCTATAATTACAAAAATATACAGCCAAGTTTCCCCGTGAGACTGACGGTCTCGATATCCGGTCGACTCGATATACAACCTACATAGCTTATAAGGAGACTCCATTCTCCATAAGAGGAGGTCGATGAACTGGCCCTCGACCCAAGGACATAGCATGTCGACCCAGCTATGCAAGCGGTAACAATGGGGAGGGTAGAAGGGTGAGACCGAACATGCAAATAAACTGTAGTTATCCGTCATGTGGTCATGGCTCCGCAGTTAACGCACTCCTATGTGGGAGGAAGATGAAATAAAACATATGTTAGTTTGACCTGACTCAACGAGTGTAGTGATAGAAGTAGATGCAGACTTAAGTGATTACTGATAATGAGATGACTGAAATCTTTGATTTTTATTATGCAACTTTCTACAATTCTGGCGTACATGTCCTGGATTATGGCAATAATGACACACAACGCCTCCTGAGGGTTTCTGAATAGTCATAGAAGCAGATCTAACTCAAATAGGTCTCTAAAAGACCGAAAAATACCAAAAAATAGGATCTTGCTAGGAAGACAACACACCTTTCCACAAAAAACACCACACCTGAATGTATTTAGGTCCTAAAAATTACAAATCACCTCTAAATCTCGAAGGAATCAAGGAAAATAGGAAGAAATCCTAGAAAAACATGGTTGTGGGACACAATCTTTTAAAACATCATCGCAGTGCATCTGACAAGGGAGGGCAAGTGGTCGAGGACGATCCCACGACCGACAAGGAGGAGGGGCAAGAGCCACGGATAAATACACACGCCACGACGGAGCGAAAGCAACAACGTAGTGACAATGTAAGGTGTGGGGGACTCCGCTGTTTCAGCCCTCACGGTGGATTTAGATCACGACTCCGCTGAGTGTGTGGCTCAGCCACGAATTTAAGTTGTCTAAAGCTCAATGAGTTTCCAGAAATACTTCATGACGATTTTGCTCGAGATTTTTCTAAAAAATTTGCCCTTTTTTCTTCTAAACAAATTAAGCCCTAGGCTTTGATACCATATAATTAGAGATAACCAAAGGAAAAATTGTATATTTCATTGATCATAAATAACCTATTTTTATACAAGACAATCCCTAAACTAAATAGGAAAGAATATGATGTTTCCTAACTCTACATGTTTCATTTTCCTAACTAGTTTCTAATTCTTTAATACTATAACACTAACCAACAACTTGATGCTCTTGCCACCATCAATTAAAACTATTGTTAAAATATGTGAAATGATAGAAGAAAAGAATACTTTTATTTATTGAATGAGTGAGTGAGTTAAATACAGTATATGTCCTATCTATTTATACAGTCGTGACATACAAAAAATAAAACAAATAAAATACAAAAATAAGGAAAATAATGTACAAGAAAGAAAGGAGATAAACCGTAGAACATCCTATTGATTCTCAAACACTCCCCTAAAGTCGAGCATATATGTCATATGCACCAAGCTTCATATATATGTACTTAACCTGAGAAGGTCCTCGTGGAGAAGGTCCACCAAGAAGGTCCGCTAAGCAGGTCCACAAAGAGGGTCTTTAAAGAAGGTTGCACGGCAAAGACTAAGTAGAGAAGGCTCATAAAAGGTTCACTATAGCGCCCGTCAGATCCGACGAAGAAGGTCCGTCTGAGAAGGTTCACAAGAAAACTGGCGAAAGAAGATCTACCCGAGAAGGTCCACTGAAGAAGGTCCAACGGAGAAGATCCGACAGAGAAGGCCCACTAGAGAAGGTCCATAGAAGATGGTCCGTCGGAGAAGATTGTGTCAGAAAAGAGGGCTCACTCTAGAACCAACCACGACTCTGATACGATGTGAAAGGATAGAAAAAAAGAATACTTTTGTTTATCGAATGAGTGAGTGTATAAAATGCAAGATGGGTCCTACTCATTTATATAAAGCTAGAAATATAAAAATAAAACAACAAATATAAAAAGGAAGAAAAAATGGGTCATACAAGAAAGGAAGGAGATAAACTAGAGAATATCCGAAGAATATCCTATGATTCTCAACAAAATCATTGTAGAACAACCACTTATTCTCAAATCAGAATGGAGAAGGGCCCCACTTAAAAGGGGTTGTATCGAGGCCAATTGGACTGTGATTTGAGGTTCACCAAGGGAGCACTTCTTGAAGACTTTGAGGAAGGAATGACCCCTCTCATTTGAGAACAAG
This sequence comes from Tetrastigma voinierianum, assembly GCA_016808115.1. Classification (NCBI taxonomy): domain Eukaryota; kingdom Viridiplantae; phylum Streptophyta; class Magnoliopsida; order Vitales; family Vitaceae; genus Tetrastigma; species Tetrastigma voinierianum. Next base: position 861,271 of record JAEQBH010004491.1, on the reverse strand, counting down.
AATATAACCAATCTAATATGTTCTAAAGAGGAGAAGGTTGCATATTTGCTTGAGTGAAATATCTAATCTCTCTTTGAAGGCCTTAGTGAAAATTTGAGGTTTCTATCTCTTCTCTTCATGTCCTCTTTCTCTATATTTTTCCAATTTTGTTCCTTATTCCTCTATTTAAACCCTAAAGATAAAAACCCTAGTCCACTTACTTTTAGCATATCTTAGGGTTTACTAATACCTACAAAAAAGGAGCACTGATATGCCCTTGAATTTTCGGATAAACCCCGATGACCTCTCAACTTTGAGGGCTCTTGGGAATGATCTAATGTTGAGAATCATAAAATATTATCTAGATATTCTTTGGTTTCTTTCCTACCTTTTGTGTACATTATCCTCCTTCATTTTATATTTTATTTTGTTTCCTTTTTGTTCCATTATTTAGTATATATATAAGTGTCTCTATACTATGTAATTTATCCATTCAATAAAGAAAAATATTCTTTTTTTCTATCATTTCACATGGTATCAGAGCCATGGAAGGTTCGTGTTGTGGTTTCATAGGTCTTTCAATTTCGACAACCCATCTGGTCAGTGATCTTTTTCTAGCCACTCCACCTCATCCTGCACGTATCGAATTCTTCGCTACTATCGATCCTCTCACCGTCTAAGATACTTCTTTTTCGCATCCGAACCCCCGGTCGACGTATTACCCCCACCACGACTCAAGCCGACGCTGATCCATCCATCGAAGGTAAGAACTTCGGCAATTGAGCTCCCACGCACCGTCATGCATGTGTTCTTCTCTCGGTAGTCATTCCATAAGTGTTTCACAAGTGGAGTGACCCTCTCTTCCTGGGCTTAGTAGATTCTCTCACCCGGCCTGCCTCCGCCGATAGAACTTGTAGCCCTCGGTTCTTCCACATGAAGTCTCCATCTTCGTGTTTCTGCCTTCGCAGCCCCTCGAACTTTTCCCTCGATTTGTCTTGGCTTTTTCCTGCAGCCCAAAACGCTCCATAGATTTCTCTCACCTTTAGCAGTTGTGTTTAGTTCTGGTACTCTTGTTTTCTTGCTGATTCAATTGATTTTGTTGGTTTTTCACTTCTATGGCCATCAAAGGGAGCTCATCCACACCTTTGGGAGTTATTCTTACACCCACCCCAGCATAAGAGGTACTCACCTCAATCAGTAATAAATCTTCATCCATTTCGTCATTACTAAACCTATCGCCTTTGTCACTTTCTTCACATTCATCCTGGTCCATGGATTTTGATTGAGCTCGATCATCTCTTTGGTAATAAGGATCTTTTTTCTTCCCTTACTATTACATCATCTTTACCCATAATTACTTCAGGTAATGGATCTCAAACCATGGTTAGAGGAATCACTTCGACATGTCCTCATCCTTCCAGTATCCCTTACTTTTGCCCTTTATGTTCTTGATTGTCCTTTTAATCTGATTTATGTCTGCAAGTTGACTCATGACCTTAATTGTTTGATCACCTTTTATGATAATTATGTCACATTGTAGGACCGGAGTACGGGGAGGACGATTGGCATAAGATGTGAGTTTCAAGGCCTCTTTCATCTTAGCTCGCCTTCATCTTCCACTGCTTGCACTTCTATGGATACTTGTCTCCTTATTCATAGTCGCCTTGGTCATCCGAATATTTCTAAGTTTCGGATAATGGTTCCTTGTTTTTCTAGTTTGTCCTCAATTGAATGAGTCATGTTAGCTTAGGAAACATACTCGTGTCCCATTCCCCAAGTTCCTAGATCAATGGACAAAGTCTCATTTCTCGAGTCATTCACACCGAATGTTTAGGTCTTTCCTAACTGAGTCTACCTGGGGTTCCTAAGACTTGTTACTTTATACGATTATTCTCGCTCTATTCGACTATTTTTAATGAAACTCGAACTCGAGTTAAATTTTTATTTTCCGTAAGTTCCATGTCAAGTTTGTATCAATTTAATACTTCACCAGATCCTACGAAGTGATAATGCCAAGAAATATCTTTTTGGATCATTCTCTTCTTTTGCCTTCAAATTGACTTTATCGCCCTTCCACGCTTTACACTCCTCACAACGTAACGGGAGTGGTTTGAGCAATAAAGAATCGACATTTGGTTGAAATCGCTCACACTCTCCTACTCCATCATAAGGTTACTCAACGTTTTTGGGGGGATGCTACCTCAGCCACTTGTTATTTGATCATTCATATGTCGTCATTCGTCTTACATGATAAAATAACTCATTCCATTCTTTTTCCAAACCAACCTCTCTTGTGCCTTCTTCCTCTTGTTTTTGGTTCCGTTTGTTTTGTCCATATTCTTACTCCTAGACAAGACAAGCTCGTGCAAAGCCACGGCGTGTCTTCCTTGCTATTCCCCGTCAACGAGGTTATCAAGCCGTTACTCTCCCGATACACATCGATGTTTAACTCACTGATGTCACATTTTTTGAGAACTCTTTTATGTTCCCTATCACCCACCCTCCCAGTTCTGATGTCATATCTCTACCCCTTATTTATCCCTTCTCGGATACCTCACCTGTAACTCTAGCTACTCCACCTCGACCATTGCAGGTTTATACTGCCCCTCGCTGCGACGACACCGGCCCTTCTTCACTCACATCTCCTATGGCGCCCCACGATTTGGCCTTGTTGCCCCATCGATTTTCCCATCGCTGCACCTAATGGTACTGCTTCTTCAGAACCCTCATTCTATTTGATACTTACACTGGTCATCACATTCCCATACTCGCCTTTGTTTTCACTTTGTCTTCAAGCTTCGTTGCTCCACAAATCAGGCCTCGCCCATCCTATCTGGACCGAATAAAGCATGGCCGAGGAAAGACCGCTCATATCTAAAGGGCACTGGGGACGGTTACCTTACCGCCGCAAAACATCCGCTTGACGCCGCTGGAGGTATTACAAGAAGATCAATCCCAATGGTCGGGTGGATCGTCTTAAGGCCCGATTAGTTGCAAAGGGGTACACTCAGGTCTATGGTTCCGAATACTATGATATCTTTCCGCGGCGATTGCCTCTCGCTTGTCTTCTCCTATCTACGGATGCTATGCACCTCGCTCTGTGAGACGCTAGATGACAATGCCTTTCTACATGCATGACCGGGCAGAGATAGAATCATATGGACAACAATCAGCCTTGTTTGCTAGAGGAGTCCACTGGTACACTGGCTATCGCTTCACGAGGCCGCCTGGCAACCGAGCTATGATGATCCATTAGTTTCATATGGTCTGAGTTTGATATGATTCGAGGTACGGCAGATCACTCGCTTTCTATCATCATAATGAAGTTCAGTGGCAAGATATTTACCTGATTATTTCATGTGGATACATCATCACGTAATGACCAGATGAATGAGCTAAACTGCATCTCTTCGACCACTTTCAAACTAAGGACTTAGGGAAACTCAAGTATTTTTTGGGGATTGAGATAACTCAATTTAAACTGGCGGTGGTTATGAATCGTGAGAAAGTATGCCTTGGAAATATTAGAAGAGACAGGTATGCTAGATTGCAAACCTGTTGACACTCTTATGGATCCGAATGACAAGATCGTACTAGGACAGGGGAAGTCTTTGCATGATTAAGGAAGATATCGACGATTCGTGTGAAAACTAAACTATCTCACCATCACCCCAATGTATTATCATTCAGAGTAGCTGATCTTGCATTTATGCATGGCGATTGATTTTGATTTATTTTTGCATATTTATAATACAGGTATAACAGAGGTCGCACCCAGATTGTTTATGATTTTGACGATTTGTGTGATTAACTTGCAAAGACAGCATGCTTTACTGCACGTGTATCGGTTGTGAAAATTAGGTGATCGGGCAGAGCGATGATGCCGGCACGTACCTGAACATAATATACATATTTCATGATGCGAGCCTACGCAGAGACTGTGGAGCCAGATTCGGAAGGATGAATGCACATGTGATAACTGCATCTCATCATCAAACCCATTTCTGTAGAGGACGGCGCATATCAGTGGATTACCATCGAGACAAGATCGTATCAGGATGTATGACTATTAGTTTTGTCAACTCGAGTGACCAACTACTAGACATGTTCACCAAATCTCTCAAAGGTCCTAGAATTAAGTACATTTGCAACAAGCTCGGGTGCATTGGGGAATTCCATATGCCCAAGCTCGAGGGAGTGTTGAGAATCATAGAATTTTCTGGGATATTCTTTCGTTTTATCTTCTACCTTGATGTACATTCATCTTCCTTCCTTACATTTTATTCTGCTTTCATTTTTGTTCCATTATTATATATATATATATATATATATATATATATATATATACATATAGGTGTCTCTATGCTATTTAATTAATCCATTCAATAAAGAAAAGTATTGTTTTCTTCTCTCATTTCACTTCTAAAAACCATTTAATCTTTTTTTTTCTCAAAACCCCTTGAAAAAGAAACTCCTCGACTGCTCAGACAACACTCATCCAAATTCCCATTCTCAACGTGTTGAGGCGACTTTTCCTCCTACGAAGACCTCGACACTATCCGTCCCCCGACTATCACCGGCTTCTTCATGTAGTTGTCTATTGTTGAGAGAAAAGGAATACTCTAATTCTCATTAATTACAAAGGAGGTAACCTACATATTTATACTATAGTGTTAGGGCAAAAAAGGAAACAAATTTTTAGTAGTCTAATTAGAGGACTAAAGAGAGAGTTTAGTTAATCCTAAATTGACAGGTACTAAACTTTTAACACTCCCCCTCAAGTTAGAGCATATAGGTCAAAAGCACTAAGTTTGTCACATATATACTTTATCCTAGGACCTTTAAGAGACTTAGTGAAGATATCTATTAGAGTTGACAAAAAAGTAGTAGTCATGCATCTCGATGCAATCTTCTCTCTGATAAAGTTGCAATCCACTTCAACGCGCGCTCGGGTCCTCTTATGTAAAACGGGTTACGAAATACGCATGACAACTGACATCTAAGCATATAAGTTTCATAAGGATCATCCTTCCCAAATCTTAGCTCTCGATGAAGATGCTTCAACCATATGAGTTCACATGTCATACATAAATATAGCTCAATCCTAATTTCCGCATGTGACCTAGCTACTACATCTCGTTTACTCTTCTGTGAGCCATTAAGTTACTCCAATGAACACACAATACCGATGTAGAACGCCTATCCGCGGTGAGCCCGCCCACCGCATCAGAGTAAAGAATCGCATGGTCTTGCTCTCATAACTTTGATCCGGTGTTCCTCGATATAACTGAATACGAACCACAACATCCCAATTGCTATCATAAGGTGATTTTAGGAACTCACTAACTACGCTCACAGAAAAAGAAATGTTAGGCTGAGTGATAGTGAGATAGTTTAGTTTACCTACAAGTCGTCAATATCTCCTTGGATCTCGTAGAGGCTCCCCATGACCTGGTACAGGTTTGACATTCGGATCTATAGGAGTGTCTACAGGCTTATACTCCAACATACCAGTGTTTGCTAATATATCCAAGGTATACTTCCTCTGAAAAATAACCTCTTCGGAATTAGATTGAGCTACCTCAATGCCTAGAAAATACTTGAGTTTCCCCAAGTCTTTTGTCTAAAAGTGGCTAAAGAGGTGTTGTTTGAGTTTTTGAATACCTTCATGGTCACTACTTGTAATGACAATGTCATCTACATAAATAATCAGGTAAATACAGTTTCCAGTAGAGGTATGATGATTAAAACCGGAATGGTCTATTGTGTTTCGAATCATGCCAAACTCTTGAACCATTGAGCTAAACCGACTAAACCAAGCTCGAGGGGACTGTTTCAAATCATATAAGAAACAACGTAGCTTGCATACCAAACTAGACTCCCCTTGAGCAACAAAAACAAGCAGTTGCTCCATATAAACCTCCTTGGCTAGATCATCATGAAGGAAGACATCCTTGATATCCAATTGAAAAGGGGGGGATGAGCGCATAGTGTTAGCGATTTTCCGCAAGTGCACAGGTCGCACAAGTAATACAGTGGACCAAAAGTCTAGATATTGATCCCTTGGGGAAGGAGTGGTTTTATCATGATCGAGCAATTACTAAAAGTCGTTTCACTATTCGAAAGGAGCCAGAGAGAGAGGAGAATGTTTTCTAATCTAAACTAAACTAAAAACAAAACGAAATAAAAGAAAACAAGGCGTGATTAATGTCCACTCACAATGAATGGAGTGATATTGGGAATATAACTTAAGGCATGGTTCTAGGGTTGATTGTCTCCATTGATGCATTTATGGTTTATATTCATTAAGCTACTGACAGTGAATGTACACTTCAGGTATGTCCAAGAACCATATGAGGTTTACACTCCTCGTGTCTCCCCTCAATTTCACCAACTCCCTATTCTCCTTCGATCCATCTAGCCATTAAATGTGATACTTTCTACAAGCGTTCTTTTCTGGGAATTTATCGTCACCTTCGACCCATACACAAAGACTAATTCGGACTATGTTCTGATCGACAATCTCTCAAATTCATACGATCTCTACATAATGTCGAGATAATGTTACTCTTAATGAAATCCATCTAAGACTAGGCATTTCTAATTTCCTTTGACTTCTTCGATTAGGTTAATTTAGTATTTCACTCAACTAATTCATACCTTAAGAGACTCGAGACTAGATTTCGGGCATAACTGCCGCCACCAAGGATGCCCTATCAGGGGGATCAAGACCCAATCCTCGCATGGATTCACGAAGTTAAAACCATAATAATCCTAAGAACTACACCAACTAACTTCCACACAAGCATGGATCCACAAAATCATGATAAAATATATATAAACCAAACATCAACTTCAAGAAATCAACCCTAGAGGATGTTTAGCTACTCATTGCAACCAAGTAATCCAACAAAATCATATTTAAGATGAATATAATAATGAAATATTTACAAATAGAGTAGAGTTTAGAGATACAAAACAAATAGAAGGTGAAATTCGTCCCCAACTCTACACCATAGCTGCAAGAGCTCCTGTAATGAGCTAGTTCTTCAATATCAACTCTAACAATGGCTCAAGAAGAAAGGAGGAAGGAGAAACCCTAAGAGGTGTCTTCTTCTCCCCAAAATCTCATTCCTAACATCAGATTTCAAATACATATATATATATATATATATATATATATATATATATATATATATATATATAACCCTAAGAGGGTACTCCCTCCCAAAATTCCGCACTCCTAAACATCAGATCAAATACATATATATATATATATATATATATATATATATATATATATATATATATATATATATATATATATATAAATGGAAATAAGCAAATGCGACGCTTTCGCTTCAAGCCCGATGTTCTTTTGCCGAGGGAGAATGGTCCTTCGCTTCAGCGGGCGGTAGGTGTCTTCAATCCGGATGCTCTTCCTTCACCTAGGCGAAGGCATGCTTCGCCTAAGCGAAGGCCTTTGCCTAAGCGAAAGCCTTCATCTAGGCGAACCCGAAGCTCGTCTTCTGATCAATGCCTCCTTCGCCTTGGCAAAGGGTTGCTTCGCCTTGGCGAACCCGAGGCCTCTTAAATTCTTTGTCTTTAGCTTCACCTCTAAGAAAACCGTTCTTCGCCTGAAGCTCATTTCCTTAGCGAACCGCTGCTTCCGGGCGTGCTTTGCTTTCGCTTCTTTTGCCATCTTTGCCGCTTACTTTCTATTCCTGCAAAACATAAGCAAATGGGGGATTAGTATAATCGTTAGGAATTGTGTGTGAATTCTAGCATTTGGGTTACATAAATACATGAAACTCATACTACAAATGCTAATAAGATTCACACCTATCACATAGCAGCCATAGAAAGAAGCAAGTGAACAAAGGCAATCTTAGCCATTGGAGAAAAAGTATCATAATAGTCCGAGCCATATTGCTGAGTGTACACCTTGGCAACCAAACGAGCCTTAAATCGATCAACCCGGCCATCAGGTCCCACCTTCATTGTCTAAACCCAACGACAACCAACAGGAGACTTGCTAGGAGGAAGAGCGACAAACTCCCATGTGCCATTTGAGTAAAAAACATCCATTTCTACTATTGCTCAAGCTTCCACTCCTGATCCGATAGAGCTCCTCACTATTGCTTTGGGTGGACGGAGGACTCCAAGACAAGGTGAAACAAAGACAAAGCAGTAGCGTAAACCACCGAAAGTCGAGAAAAATTATAAACAAGATGTGGTTAGAAGTAGAGCTAGCGTACTTTTTCGAATGACAAGACCACGATAATCATGAACCTGAGCAAGAGAGATGACTGTGGCATAGAAGATTATTCAACAAGAGGCCCTGTAGGAGGACGAGGACGGTGAGTATAAACTTGAAGTGGCCGAATCATGACATCCGTAGGTGGAAAAGGGAAATCTGGAGATGGTAAGACAATATAAGTAGATAAGACATCCGAAATAGGAGGACGCATTGCAGAGGAGAAGAAGGAGGAATCCTCAAAGAAGGTGACATCTGCAAAGATGAAGTAGTGATTAAAGTCAGGAGAATAAAAACCATAACCCTTCTGGAGGGGGGAATAACCCTAGAAGACACACTTCGTGGCTTTGGTTGAGAGTTTTTCTTGCCCAGGAGTGAAAATATGAACAAAACATACACAACCAAAGACACAAGGACGGAGGAAAAAGAGAGGTTGATTAGGTAGCAAGATAGAGTGAGAGATTTAATCATGTAAAACAGAGGATGACATACGATTAATCAAAAAACATGCGGTTAAGATAGCATCTCCCAAAAATGTTGAGGAACCTTATGATGGAGGAGAGTACGATTTGTCTAAACTAAATGACGGTTCTTACGCTTAGTCAATCCATTCAGTTGAGGAATGTAAGCACAAGAGGATTGGTGAAGAATCCTATGGGAAGACATAAAGGAAGAGAATGACATAGAAAAATATTCCTTTGCATTATCACTTCTTAAAATATGAATAGAAGTATTGAATTGAGTGCGAATTTCAGCATGAAATTTTTGAAAGATAGAAAATAATCACTGAAAGCCATTAAAAATAACCAAGCACATAAAGAATAAACGCTTCATAAAAGCAACAAAGTAACGAATCCTAAAGTAGATGTGCAGCCTAAAAGGACCCCAACACGCGGTGGACAAGCCCAAAAGAGGCCATTCGAGGGTCTAAACTTTGGAAACAAAGACGTGAGGCGTTTCCCAAACCGACATAACTCTTCACACCTGCCGAAGATAAACTTGAAAAACGAGGAACCAACTTTCTTAAACTCGCGCGTGGATGAATCGAGACGACTATAGATGGTGAGAGGAGCTTCCGTGCAAGTGTGCAAGCAAAGGAACAAAGAGAGGCGAGCCGCTGGTGGAAAGAGGCCTCATGGGACTCATGTCTTATGTCAATCGTCGTCCCTTACTCCCGTCCTTAAGGCAAGAGTCAGTGTGAAAAGTAAGTACACAATGAAAGTCACGGAGTCAATCCTCAAGCAATGGGAAATACAAGATTAAAAGGAAAATTCAGGAACATAAAGCAAAGAGGTATGCAAAGAAGTGAGGGACAAGCCAAGCCACGTTTTTAGCTATGGCTCAGAACCATTAGCTAAGGTACAGTGGGTAAAGGAGACGGAAAGGCAAGAGAAGAAAATACCCACATCGAGAGATATGATTAGAAACTCCAGTATTAAGGATCTAAGGTGTAGATGAATGTGTAAGGCAAACAGAGACATATCAACTCGGGGCAATAAGAATGGAGGGAAGATTTGCCGCTGAGCGGTATCTAAGGTACTCATATTCGTATGTAAGAATGACACTGGGTGGACAGCTCCCCGAGACAGAGCTTCAACTTGCCAATGATCAAAAGACTGAAATAAATAAGTCAGACAGGAGGTCTACTTATAACCGGGAGCAGCATCGATCACAGAAAGGTGTATCCAAGCTATGACAATACGTGCATTGAGGATGTCATTATCTACCTCGCTTCACCGCATCCACCTCCGAATCGCCGAGAATGAGACTCGAGAAACCATCACGCTTATGTTCAAATCTCGCATTGTACGGACTAGCGCGTAAAGGTATGGCGGGCGTAACCGAGCAAGAGCCTCATCAATACTGGGAATACCGCCTAATGAGTATTTCCGTTTCTGATGTTCTCAAAATTCGGGGCCCAAGGTTAAGAAGAATGATCATAAAGACTTGATCCATCTGACCGTGAAGTCTCAACGCAAGACACTTTGGCAAGATAGGATACAAGTTCATCCTGGGCGGTCGACAATCGTCCACCATAGAAGATATATCCATACCCGAGCTATTTCCAAATTAGCAATGGAGGATATTACTCTAGCAGGAGACGTCGAATATCATAGTGTACAGCTTCACCCGACCTAAGAGAGTGCAGCAAGTTTTATAGGCCCTAGTATTATATGTAGTCTGCATCAATAGACATTTGAGAATATTGCATAGTAAAGGTCGCTTACATCGAGGACGTTTGATTCATGATTCTTGTGTCCGTAGTTGTAAGATGATCCTCACAACCATTACCAATAAACCATAGGTCCACAGAATCTGTCTATGATAGATATTTTTGCTTCCCATAAGTTTATCCAAGGTAATCATAGGAGTTCCAGATACAAAGGAATTAAAAGTTTGACCTTTTGCAGCCATAGAGACATCTTTCTTTGCCATAGAGCTGAAAAATCGCAGAGTCACGTAATCACCGTAAGCAATACTTTGTATGAAAACAACCTGCATGGTGAAAGCCGAGTTTGCAGGTGTTGGACTTAGAAAAAAAATCAAGAAGAAGTTGAAAGCATATGTCGTAGGAGAGAAAAATGGACAAAATATGGTGATGTAGGTGTCAGATCAGAAAACTAGGTACCTAGGCTCAGATCTGGCCAGTTTAATTCAAGTGACGTAAGTCCTATGATCGAGGAAGAAGACGCCACCACGCGTGCCACGGCGGGATAGCCAGAAGGGAGAATCGCTGGTGGCTTCAAGTGGAGACTAAGGTCGAGATTCTTCCATCAACGGAGAGCGTGCTCCAATGATCCCGTGGAGTGTCCACGCATCGAGTCGGGGATGCCGGAAAATCTCGGGCTTCAAAAAGTTAACAGCGGGTGGTTCCGAAGGAGGCCGCGGGCACCGAGGCTTTATGACGATCGTTACCTCGACGGAGCGAGACACCTGGCCAGTTGATGGGTCGACGACTGAACACACGACGAAACCCTAACCTTAGTATTCCCAAACTCTTTTATGGCTCTGATACCATGTTGAGAGAAAAGGAATACTCTAGTTCTCATTAATTGACAAAGGAGGTAACATACATATTTATACTCTAGTGTTAGGGCAAAAAAGGAAACAAAGTTAGAGTATAATTAGGAGATTAAAGAGAGAAGGAAAAGAATCCTAAATGGATTAGGAGACTAAACCTTAACATCTATCATGTTGTCCTTGTTGCTGCTCTGGCTTTGTATCCACGTTATCCTCCATGGATTGTTAGCGGGTCTAGGCAGTGAGACATCAGTTAAAAGTAGTTTTTGGTTGACAAGAGTAAACCATTGGCACAAAAGTGCCTTTTTCTTGCAGCTTTTAACAACTTGTAGTCCATGGGATGCAAATATGAAACAAACCTGGTTGTAAGTTGATCTGACAAACAACATTGCAAGTGGACATCTAGTACGAACCCCACCAACTTGTGAGGAGACCCGTAATCGAATGAATCTCAAGAACCCTCTCTGTTCGCTGGATGGATGACTCGACCTAAGTTACTTATAGTAAGCAAGAACTTGGTGATAGATAGACGCTGTTAACGGCGGATGGAGATTCAATTGATAAGTTGTGATGAACCCCAAGGAATAACCGATAAATTCAAAAAAAGTTTTTTCAAGAACCAAAGAGAAATTTAACTCTCAATTTTATTCATCCCTAATTAAGATTGAATTCCCAATGTATGTTGTAGAAGCTCTTGCATCATGGATCCTTTGTGCTTTGATTCTCATCAACATCAACATGTTAATGCAAACCAATTGCAATTGATCCTAGACATTGGCTTGGAAAGAATGTATAAGGAACTCTGGATAAACTGAGTTTTATTATATCTTTTTTCTGTTTTCACACGTGATAGATTGCAGATAAAAAAAAAATTTCTTTATTATGGTGTTGAAGTATCAAGTTCAAAAGCCTTATGTTTTTTTTTTTTGGATAATTAAAAAAAAAAAAAGCCTTATGTTCTTGTTCACAAAAACCTCATTGTTGTAATTGTTTTAGTTTTTTTTTTCATGAATTTATTTTATTCTTAGGCTTTTATGTTCGGACTTTCAATTGTGTTCATTGTAGCTAAGGGCATTTTATGGAATTTCTATATTTTATTTTATTTTTAATTTAATTTAATTTTTCTTTTCCCCCCTTGATAGATAAATGCTAGTGATGATCGGTCATCTTCAACAATCGAAGCTAAAATCCTTGATGTGGTCCAGATGAATTCTGTCATGGCAGACTCGAAGCCCAAGTGTTTGGTGCATTTCATTTTTCAAGCCTTGAAGTTTGAAGATTATTTATGTAGTGTAAGGGAACCAAAAAATTAACTGCAATCTGAATGTAGGTGATTGATGAAATAGATGGAGCTCTTGGTGATGGAAAGGGTGCTGTGGAAGTTATTCTGAAAATGGTAATTGATATGGTTTTTCATTGTTAGACTGTTATTATTTTCAAGAATGTTTTCAAGACATGCATTTAATGGTTGGGTCTTTTATGGATTAGCTTACTCATCTTCTAATTTTGTTTTTCAGCGATCATGTTTTGTATATTGCTGCTGGTACATGCTGTTCCCTAGTGTGTGGATTGTAACTTTGAATTTGGAGGGCTGAAAGAACAGCTTGTGCATCATATTACTGTCATGATTGCATTGTTGGTAGTCAGTAACATGCATGTGAATTAGATGTGGTTATTTGATAAAGATGAAAAATAGAGAAAATTATGTATGAACCTGTTGAGTATTAATTTCCTAATAGGACTTGGATTCTTTTCCTTTTTTGATCCCTTTTCAGTTTCATTATTTTATTCTAATTTTGTTTTTATTTTTTGTTGTTTCCTTTTCTCATCCTCTTCTATTATGTATAAAATATGTGTAATCCTTTGTATTCCCAATTAATGAAATTCGAGAATTCTTTTTCTTTTAACATGGTATCAGAGCTAGAAATAGATTATGGAGATTAGGGTTTGAGTTTTAGCCGTGTAGTCAATTTCGGCGATCCATCTAACGACCGAGTCAAATCAAACTCGTCGTTAGGGTTTAGCTATGTAGTCAATTTCGGAAACCCATATGAAGTCTATGTCTCATTCTAATTTCATCAAACTCGTCATTAGGGTCTTACTGTGTAGTCAACTTCGATGACCCTTCTAGTGGCCGTGCTTTATTCCGGTCACATCAATCACACTTTGAAACCCTTTAGAATTAGCCACCATTGTCGGGACACCTCATAGCCAGCAACTTTTCCGGTTACCTACACTTTTTTTGGCAGCACAAGAAGTGTCAAAGGTTGCTCTTCCCGCTGGTGGCCACCACATTCCAAACCAATAGGACACGCACCTCTACACATTGCCACTCTTCTTGGCGCTAAACCTCACGTGCTGGCACATGAGGGCGTGTGGGCACTCTTCCAGCCACGCACTTCCACCGCCTGAGTTGCTTGCCGTTGTCCTCCTAGCCTCCTATCTTGCCTCTCCAACGCCTAAAAGGGAGACTTTTGCCCCTTTTTGTATCCAACCGTAGCTTCTCTAGGTTTTTTCGACACTTTCCGGCAACCATCTCTTGACCAAGAGCCCTGTAGGTGCCCCTCTCCAATTTGACATCTTTCATCCTTGTTTAGGTCACTGCAACATCAGTTCTCGTCCTCATCCTTCTCAACCTTAATCTGAAAGCCTTTTTCGGGTTCTCTTCAACCCAATGGCACTATTTGATGTGATTTCTTTAGTTGTTGAACTCTGTGATTGCTAGGATTAAGTATATCTGTAACAAGCTTAGTGCATATGATTTGTATGCTCTAGCTCGAGGGAGGGTGTTGAGGATTAGTTTCCTAAAAGCATTTGCATTCTTTTCCTTTTTTTTTGTCCCTCTTCAGTTTCCTTATTCTATTCTAATTTTGTTTCTATTTTTTGTTGTTTCCTTTTTTCATCATCTTCTATTGTGTATAAATATGTGCAATCCTTTGTATTCCTAATCAATGAAATTCAAGAATTCCTTTTCTCTTAACAGGATTTAATTTTTCTTCATTCTTTGCAAATTAATACCTTTTTATAATGGAAGTTTTGGGAAATATTACAAGTTTTTACTATTGTTTTATTACATTTATTTCCTTATTTTTTCTTTGGTAAAACAAACAAGAGGACATGAATTTCCTATAAGAGAAAATGAATTCTCGAATATCATTGATAAATAATACAAGGGAATACACATTTATGCACAATAAGAGAGGATGAGAAAGGAAACAAAATTGGAAAGGAAACAAAAATTAGAATAGATTAAGGAAAATAAAGGAGAATAGAAAAAGGAATAGAACCCAAGTGCTATTAGGAAACTAATCCTCAACACTCTCCCTTAAAGCCATGAATACAACTCCATATGCACCCCAAGCTTGTCACAAATGATACTTTTCTAATTTTTAAAGTGAGCTTATTAAGCCCCAAATCAGAACCAGAGAACTGGGCATATGGTAGTAAGATTGAGTTGAGGAGAACCTGAAAAAAGCTTTCAAATTAACGCCAAAGAGGGATGAAGATGAGAACTGATGTTGCAATGATCCTAACAGGGATGAAACTGTCGGAATGGAGAGGACACACTCCTGCTGGCATGCAAGTGTGGCTCTGTCAAGAGTCAGAAGGAAAAGTGCCGAAAAACCTAATGTTAAAGACCAAGCTCTAAAAGCTTAAGCTTGTGATCGGCTTAATGTGAATATCATGCCTTAACAACCCCCCAACACGCAAATTCTATACCCGTATGTGAAGAGTCAAATAAACCAAATAAAATTCTTCATAGACTTTAAAATCAACAAATTGAGAATAAATTGCAAAGAGGTAGCTCGAACCCAGGACTTCCTGCCAAACTAGGCTTTGATACCATGTTAAATGACCAACTCTCCTAAAAGCTCAAGCTTATAGGATTTAGGTTTAATGTGAATATCATGCCTTAACACTCGAGAAGTTGGCTCCGACACACAAAAGCAAAGAAAAGTATCCTTTGGGGTATCGAGAGGTGGGATAAATAGGAGGACTTATCATAGCACTTTGGCAAATATATTGAAAAAGTGCACTGTGCACCAAGAAGAGTAGCGGGCGGTGGAAGGAGCTCTGGTCTCACGTTTGGAATGGTGGCCATCGACGGGAAGAACAACCTCTAATACTTTTGGTAGATTCGTTTTTGGCTGGAAAAAGTGTAGTCGGGAATAGATTTCTGGAGAAGTTGTTGGCGATGAGATGTCCCAATGACGGTGGCTACTTCTAGAGGCTTTTGTAGTGCGTTTGATGTGATGAGTTTGATGAGATCGGAATGAGACACGGGGTCGTCAGATGGGTTGCCAGAATTGACTACACAACTAGCCCCTTAAACGAGTTTGATGAGATTGGAATGAGACACAGTCGTCAGATGGGTTGTCGGAATTAACTACACAGCTAAACCCTAACCCTAATCTCTCTAATCTCTTTATGGCTCTGATGCCATGTTAAGAGAAAATGAATTTTCGAATATCACTGATTAATGTTAAACGACCAACTTTCCTAAAAGTTCAAGCTTGTAAGATTTGAGTTTAATCTGAATATCATGCCTTTAACACCATCCCTCATGTGCAGCTCTGTACCCGCACGTGGAGAGTCAAACAAACCAAATAGTCCTCCATGGACTTTTCAAATCAGCAAATGAGGAATAAATTGCAAAGAGGTTGTTCGAACCCAGGACCTCCTGCTAAACTAGGCTCTGATACCATGTTAAATGACCAACTCTCCTAAAGCTCAAGTTTGTAATATTTGGGTTTAATATGAATATCATGCCTTTAACAATTAATAATACTAAGGAATACACATATTTATGCACAATAGAAAAGGACGAGAAATGAAACAAAATTAGAAAGGAAACAAAAATTAGAATAGAATAAGGAAATTAAAGGACAATAGAAAAAGGAAAAGAATCCAAGTGCTATTAGGAAACTAATCCTCAACACTAGTCCTAAATAGAAGGCTAGTTTCCTAGCTAATTTAAGAGTGGGCTGGGCAAGTTTTTCACTTCATATTAGTTGTTTGGTGCTGATTTGTAGAAATTAAAGTTATTCTTGTTTTGATGCTTTTGAATGTGATGTTTACTGTGTTGTTCTATGGAAGAAGGTTATTTTAGATAGAGTGATACATCTGCTTCTCATGCAGGTTTCTGCTGAAAGGAAGGCTCATAATAGGAAGGGAAATGTTGCTAAAATGGATGAGTCAGGACATATATCTTCAAAAAAGGGGCATAAAACCGCATCATTGTCAAGACCTGTAAAATCAGAATAATCATTTGTTGTAATTAATCAATTATCTTTATAAAACATTTACTGAATGGGTATCATTTGCAGGTGATTTGCATTTGCAATGATCTGTATACATCTGCCTTGAGGCCTTTGCGTCAAGTAGCAAAGTAAGTCTTTCTTACTTACTGCAAATAACATATCATTTTTTTGGATAATTAACAAATAACATATCATGTTAGCTTCTCTTTGCCAAAGTTGTATGAAGCTGTGATAGGGAACTCCAGGCCTCCTATTTATTGAGGATGGATTTGGGAAGGCAAAATTTAAAATAGCGGATAAAGGCACTACAATCGATACATTTTAGAATTGTAATTGTAGTTTATCGTTGTATGCAGCAAAAGTTAGGTTAGGTTCGTAATATGTGTTATGATTCAGCTGTGGGTTATGTTTTTCCTTCTAGTTTGTGTTTCGCCTAGCAGAAAATGTAAGCTTAATATAGTAGATTAAAGAAATATTTTGTCTAGTTCTCATTGTTTTGTGCTTGGAGCTCCATATTCATTTTGTTCCGTCTCACTGTTGATACGTTGAGGAAGTTCTGTGCTCAAACATTTAAAGTATGGTTGAAACAATGTCTGCAATTGGGTTCAAATGTCATCTCATGCCTTCCGCAATTGTGCTGTAGAGTGCTAGATCAGTTGATTATTCATATTAATGCTTCATCGCACAAGTTAATAGAAATAGTGGAAAGGATATCAATGTAGCTATGAAAGGAGTGGTGTGTCTTAAAAATGCCATCTTCGTATGATAAGATTATAGAAATTGATTCAAATAAACTGTAATAATTATTTATGGTTCATATTAATAATTGTTACCATTACAAGTGATTGCTATCATTACAGGGTTCACATTTTTGTTCAACCAACAGTGAGTCGTGTGGTCAGCAGGTAATGATTTACTAAAAGCCATTACTGTGCCACTCTCAAGTACTTTCAAGTTTATCTTTGTTCCTTCTTGTTGAACAACAAAGTTATTTATTTACTTGAGTTTAGCTTGTGATTCAATTGTGGCAAAGGTATCATCAGAATTCAGTATCAGTGCACTCCTCAGTTCATTTGTTATGAGTTATGAAATAGTGGTAAAATATGCAAAAAAAGGAAAATCCGAAACAAACTAAAACTGGTTAAGACTTTCAATCGACTATATGAAAGAGGAGTAAAAGGCTCTAAGTTATGCATTGTAATATTGATCTTCAATCGCTCTAGCACATAATATTTAGATAATGAATATTAGGTGTTATTTTTTTTTAGTAATGGGGGAATCTACCCTGGTGGCAAGGCATTTCTCGACTACTGGTGACTAAACTTTGGATGGCATTGGCTCACCCCTTTACACTACACCACTTAAATGTTGGGAGGCCTGAAGTCTGGATTTTGGTTCTGCCAGAGGGCACTATGGCTGAGCTATACTTTTAGAGGCTACCTCTTATCAGAATGTTTTCATGTGTGGCATTTGATTTTAAAAACTGAATTGACTTTCCTTTATTATCAATGCATCTTGTCTTTTTGCTCTTTTTTTGGTCTAAAATAATTTTTTATCTCAAGATTGGAGATCATTCTGTGAGAATGATGTTCGATTCTCTCAAAGAATTCTATTGTTCAATTTTATTTTCTTGTTTGAATTGTTTGAGGAGGAAATAGAATCTTACTTCAGGCATTTGGGGTTAAGTCATTGCTGCTCAGAAATCATCTATTGCTCCCAATATTTGTTTGGTTTTGCCATGTATCAGTAATGCCTTAGTGGATAATACTGGTATTTGCATTAAGTATTGACAACTTCTTTGAGTCATGCTCTCTCTCACTGTCTTTCCCTCCTTCTCTCTCTGCCTCTCTTCTTTCTGCTTATTATGTATGTATGTATGTATGTATATATGTACAAACACACACACACACACATATATATATGTATATATATATTTATATATATGTATGTATGTATGTATGTATGTATATATACATATAAATCTAAATCAGATCTTGTTAATACCAATATTTGTAAGGTGAACCATCTCGATTTTAGCTTATACTTAATCTATAATGTTTTTTTTTTTAAAGTTTTGTCTATTCCTCATTTTTACTGTCAATTTTGATTTGTTGAGAAATGGTGTTTTAGACTCAAATATATATGTAGCATGGAAGGGCTAAAGACAAGTTCCATGGTACTTACTGCACTTGCAGAGTATACTGGTGAGTTAGTATCTGCTTCCATTCTGGGTTTCCATTATCTGGTTTAGGCTATCAAGAGCTTGATGGGTTATCAAGTAATCTCTAATCTTCCCTTTGGTGTTGGGAACTCTATATTTGTGATTCTTATAGGATTGCTTCTTCATATGTTTGTTTTACTTTTCTTTACTATCTGCTGCCCTTGAGTCTTGCTTCAAGTGGTAAACAGATGGGAGGGTCTGTGTTTTGGGTTCAAGTCCTAGTGGGTACATAGATTGATAATTTTTTCCCCCATCTGAACTTTGTTTAATTTCAATCAAACTTTGTTTCTATTTTCCAGAATGTGACATCCGTTCATGCTTGAACACACTACAGTTTCTCAACAAGAAGAATCAAACCCTCAATGTGGTAAGAAATGATGCTGCTGTGTCTTGTGTAGTATTCATTGTTCAAGTAATCTCCCAGATGAAATAGAAGGTCTTGAAAAAGCCTCTGTTTTTCAGTTAAAAATAGGTGTACTAATTTATTTGTTAGTGATTTGTGGGTTGAGACCCATAACTTGGCCAAGGAGGAGTTAAATAACTTTCTAGAGTTGTAGCATGGAAAACAAAGATAATTTTCTGCTACACCCCTACCCTAGTTGTTCTCATCAGTTATTATCATTTCATTTCATGAGTATTGGAATGAGGACATGTTTAGCATAAGGGTTCTGCCTTGCTAAAAATGGCATGTGTTGAATTATGGAATAAGCAACTGAATTTTTCATTTCTTATTTTTACAATCCTAGGATCCCTTTAAATATGTGGCCGACATTCCAGTCCACAAAACAAGGAGAAAATCAGGAAAAATAAACTACCAATAACTACTAGTAAATACCAAAGCAACTATTTGATAGGTTACAACTTTTCATGCAACTATTTCATAGGTTACAACTATTCATGTAAACAACTATTTGATAGGTTACAACTATTCATATGAGATTTCCTACAATCCCCCTTAAGCTGGTGAATATAGATCTTCCATTCCTAGCTTGCTTACACTCATGAAACATGTTTTTACACAATCCCATTGGCATTTGATTTGTCTCTCTCTAGATTGATGTATAGGCTTGATCACAAAAATTTATAAACCTAGAAACATCAACTAAGGTAGCCTAATGTCACGTTCTCATTCTCTTGGACACACCCTCATATGGGAGGGATCTCTCCATGGGCACAAATGAGCCCCTCATGGCCTTACCTAAGGAGAGGGAAAGAATCTAGAGACTTACGGAGACCTCCTTGGCTACAAGAGTTTGAAAACTTCTAGAAGGTCCTAGAGGTCCACACTCCTCTACATATGTGTGGAAGACTCTCAAAGTTAGGAGAGTCACTTGAGTATCTAGAGAAGTCTCTGGGCACACCAGATGTAGACTAGTGTAGAAGATTCTAGGGAAGATCCTAAAGGTCACATACATGGAGTGGCTGGAGAGTATGGAAGACAGAGGAAGAGCCTAGGAGTCTCCATAGATTCTCTTGTAGCAGAATTTTGTGGCCAGGTAGAGTATTCAGAACCTCATGATTCAGAAGGAACCAACCAAGGTCTCAGAATTCCTATGTCATATATGCGTGAGGCCTCATTTGGCCAAACCACCCAACTAACCAAGCAAATGAGCCTCCCAGTTGGGAGGCAGAGCTTTACTTAGCTTGAAGATTCTTCCTTTTCTAAAGCATTATCTGTGAGTTTCTTTATTCCTCTTAATCCTCCCAACTTTGAGTGGAGTGCTATAAGGCTCACTTAGCAAAGTGAGGCCATGAACTTGATGGAAGGCCTAAAATGACAGAGCGTTTAGTGAAAAGGCTAAGTCCATGATAGTATCTTCTAGAAACTTCCCATAGCCTTTCGGCAGCGCGGGCGTCTCCAAGTCTCTAGAATCTCCCACCTCCACATAAAACCCTAGGGCTTGTTTGGCACCATATGATCAGAGGGCTACCGAAGAGAGATGGAGAGCCTTCTCCCACCAGTCAGAGGCGTCCCGTCGATCCTCTTGCCCAGTAACTTCGATCTACTCAATTGCCAACATGCGGTCGGTTTACCCAAGTTTGTCACACCCATGGTAACCTTCCATTTCAATTATAGCACGGCAAAGGAGGAATACCTTGTTGCCTCTATAACCTATTTTGCCATGATGTGGTTCATCCTAAATATTGACTGCGGAAGTGACTATCATTGCTGATGCCCTTTCTTATATAATTTGTTTAGATTTGCCCTGTCTTCATAATATGGTTTTAGATGGCTGACATGGAAGACAGGGTGAATCTTCAACCTTGTGAAATTAACCTTATAG
The DNA here is from genome assembly GCA_016808115.1 of Tetrastigma voinierianum. NCBI lineage: Eukaryota > Viridiplantae > Streptophyta > Magnoliopsida > Vitales > Vitaceae > Tetrastigma > Tetrastigma voinierianum. The sequence continues at coordinate 840,247 of JAEQBH010004491.1, read as the reverse complement.
ACACCTCCATTCACTCATCCGAAAGATAGGAGTGTTTCAGATTCCCATAAGCCTTCATGGCACCTTCCAGTCGACGAATCATGTAGTGCAGTTTACAAGGGACTAGATTCCCAACCTCAGAATTTTATACTTCTTCATTAGCCCACTTCATCTTTAGCGGCCTCTAATTGCGAGCGTGCAATGTCACCGCTCGTGCCATTCTCAAATAGTTTGTAGCTACTGACTCTCTTCCCCTGTGTACCCTTGGTTGCTTCCCATGACTATCTTAAACCCGACTCTTGTCCTGTCGCCTCACTCCTGCGTAGATGAAGAGAACTGGGCCAAGATTTAGCACCCTAGTCTGGTTGTCCATTGACACCAGCTAAAGTGTCAAGTATATTCCTGATAGATTCACCTGCTATGTCCAATTACATCTATTCGAGGGTGAAAGCTAGTAGAGAAGCCAAGTTCGATTCTAAACTAGAGCTCCATTCCAGATTTTCCAATGAAGCTACGTGTCTCTAGAACTAATGATGTACTTTGATAGAACCCCTAATGCTTCACCATGTTCTGATCAACTTTGCTCAAGAGTTCGACATAGTCCGAAGAGTCCGATTCATGTCTAAGCTAGTCCGTGAGGGAGTGAGACATGGGAGTAGGTTGAGGTAGCTAACCCACATGAGGACAAAATCCTTAAGGGCAAGGAGAAGTTAGTGGGCTAGAGGGGACGACACTCTAAGCTTTGAAAAGATGGCACAAGAAGGAGGAAGCCTCGCTGAGGTAAGGAGCAGGTGGAGACTCATCCCAGGCCGGGCCAGGTCACTAGGGACATGGGACTCTCCAAGATACTGCCTGTATGGCCTCACTGAGGTGCAGCCAGCTTGCACGTGAGGATGCGGCCTCTGACAAGCCTACAACTGATCTCAGCTGTTCAGTCTCAGGTATCGACTGAGTCACAGCTGGTACGGGGGAGAGTGTCAGCACTTTCATTCTCGACACACCCTCATATGGGAAGGATCCCTCCATGGGCACAAATGAGCCCCTTAAGGCCTTACTTAAGGAGAGGGGAATCTAGAGACTTATGGAGACCTCCTTGGTTATAATAGTTTGGAAACTTCTAGAATGCCCTAGAGAAGTCCACGCTCCTCTACATATGCGTGGAAGACTTGAGAAGCTAGAGAGTCACTGTGAGTATTCTATAGAAGTATTGAAAATACCTTGTATATAGACTTAGTGTAGAAGATTCTAGAAGATCCTAGAGGGGTTCACACATAAGTGGAAGACTATGGAGAGGTATGGAAGATGAGAGTTATCTAGATTCTTCCATGGATCTCTTGTTTATAACTTGTACATAGTAGAGTATTCTAGAACTCTCATGATTTGTAAGGAACCAACCAAGGTTCTAGAGAATTCCTATGTGCCTATAATGTGTGAAGGTCTCATTTACAAACCACCCAACCAACCAAGCAAATGAGTCAAAGAGTCATATAGAGCCCTACTCAACAAAGCATTCTTCCTTCTCAAAGAACATCTGTGAGTTATCTTATTCTCTTAGCTTCCAACTTTGAGTGTGAGTACTTACTAAGGCTAGATAGGCAAGTGGGGAGGCTGACTTAGCAACTTGAGCAGGAAAGTCTCAAGTGCTCAATAGAGCTTGTGAAGCAGTACACAAGTCCGTGATACCAAGCTAATGTAGTGATGGCTCTGTGGTCATTCACTGGATGAGTATTCTTAACCATGCCAAGCTCACAACCCAGAATGCTTGGTTGAGGTTTGACTAGGAATATGTGAATTTGGTAAAATGAGAACAAGATGCAAGAAAATAGGAAAAATAATCACAAAGACAAGCCTGTGACTGGGGGCTCACTGGGGTGTATCACTCAGTAACTTAAGAGCAATTTAGGCTCCAGACCGAATTTGGGGAACATTTTAGTTGTCCCTCCAAGCCCCCACCCAGGTTGTCCCTTACATCAGATCATCAAGCTTGAATTCTAGGGTATGGGTGGAATGGGTCTTAACCACTCGATCAAGATCCTGGTCCCAATCTAGGCCCTTCAGACTCAAAAGAGATAACCATTCAACACTCGCAGTGAAGGATGCAATCAACAGCTACTCGACGTACCTATTGAGATTACCAAGTTTTGAGCAAACTAAGTGACCTAGGGTGAGAAACTCCTTTTAGGGTCTGTTTAGAGGGTCCTGTCAATATCAATGGATGCTCTAGGATTAACCACCAAACATATTATGCACATCCTATTGCAACCCTAAATCCGCATCACCCCAAGAAAAGGGGTTAACTCACACATAATGAGGCTGGAAACAGTCATGATGTATGTAGAAAGCCAAAACATAGAAGAAAGAAAGAAAATAACCAAAGAGAAATGGAAAGTACAATTCTCCCACAACAAGGCATAATTCGTTTGATTTGCCCTAGCTTTATTTAAATGAGTAAAAATACATCTTAGGGGCATTTTAGACATGTTACAATGATCCCATACCCTTTACATAAAAAAAATAGGGCTAAACTCTGGATAAAATCGAAGAAAAGATTAAATTGGGCAAAGCAGTGTGATTTATCATTGCCTAAGGAGGCAGTGCGAAAATTTTGCACTACTTCCCTTCGGTAGTACGAAAATCACCATGGGGAAATTTCGAGCTTCCTAGTTAGGTAGTGCAGAAATTTCACACTCCTTAGACTAGGTAGTGCGAAAATCTTCACGAATGCTCCCCAAGCCTCCATTTTGTCTCCCGATCATGCTTCTAAGGTTTTGATTTGTCCAAATTGAATCCTGAAGCTTCCGAACTTGGATTAGAGATCCCAAGATCACCTCATTGTTCATCCTCATTAAAAGCACACCCAATACAAAAGTAAAGAAGAATAATTTGCTGTATTGATTTGCAAATGATATACTATATATAGATTTACAAGTTGTACAATAGTTAATAAATCACAAAATCAGGAATTAAAACACAATAGAGTGGAAGAAAAGATCAACTGACTACCATAATCACTCCCTAAATTTTGCCTCAATCAACCAAATTTAAATTTTCTAACTTTTACAATAAATAAGGTAATATACCTAAAATATTTTTTAATCTCCCTCAAGCTGTGGTTTGTAGATGTCATACAACCTCAGCTTGTATACCAAAAGATTCAAAAATCTATTCTGAGTAAGTCCCTTAGTAAAAATATCCACACTTGATCTTGATGGCACAAAGGCATGCACACGGTCCCATTTTCTGTACCTCCTTGATGAAACTGCTGGGATTGATTTCACATGCTTGGTTCGATCATGCTAGATTGGGTTGTTAGACGTGTTGATAGTTGCTTTGTTATCACAATACAGCTTCATAGGACCTTTTGTAGTAATCTTTAACTCCCCTAGCAATCTTTTTAGCCATAATAACTCGCATATTCCTAGAGCAATCGCTCTATATTCTGCTTCAGCACTACTTCTAGACACAACTGACTGTTTCATACTTCTCCAAGTGACTAGGTTTCCACCCACAAATGTGCACCACCCTGATGTAAACCTTATATCAGTAACTGACCCAACCTAATCAACATTAGTATAGGCTTCTATAGTTAGATCTCCCGAATTTTATTTGCACTTGACTGAGATGATGAGTTGGTTTGGCAATGAAGACTAGCGATTGTTACCCTATCTTCCTTAAAACTCTAGTCGTATAGCTTTGATACCATGTTGAATTATGGAATAAACAACTGAATTTTTCATTTCTAATTTTTACAATCCCAGGATCCCTTCAAATATGTGTCCGGCATTCCAGTCCACAGAACAAGAAGAAAATTTGGGAAAAATAAACTACCAATAACTATTAGTAACTACCGAAGCAACTAATTGATAGGTTACAAAATTTCATGTAGACAACTATTCATGTAAGCAACAATTTGATAGGTTACTACTATTCATATGAGATTTCCTACAGCATGCTTAATTGAATTTCACTACCCATTTAACTATCCCTTAGCATGGGGATCAGCAATTTGCATATTCTGTTATATAATTGTCTTCAACAACATTTTATCACTTTCAGGAAGACTTCCATTGACATCCTCAAATCATAACCATTTGAAGGCCATATTTTTATAGAATGCTTTCATTGTGAAAGTTTACCTAAGAATCCTGGTCCTGTTGTTGGTTATTCACTTTTGAGAATACCTATTCAGCTACCATTTCACTCTCGGTTTAGGGTTTCCAGGAATGGGGTAATCCATTTCACTGGAAGAATTTTTTTTTTTTTTTAATCAGAATTTCACTGGAAGAATTTAATGATGTGTGAATGGCAGTAGTCGTATTTCTGGAGAATTTCTAATCCATATTTCTTCTTTTTATGTGATTTCATGTAAATATGACATGCTCTCAGTTTGAGATCAGTTCCCAAGTGGTAGGTCAAAAGGACATGTCAAGAAGCATATTTGATATTTGGAAAGAGGTAAGTAAAAGTATCAAGCAATCTGTATCTTTGCTACTTTGGCATTCATTCCAGAATTCTTATCTTTGGGACTGTTATATAGATTTTTCAAAAGAGAAAGATAAAGCAAGCAAACAGATCTGATAGTTGCTGCAGTGGCATGTCCAATGGATTTGACTTTCTGCATCCTCTCATATCTAATCGGTAGGTTGTGAATTTTTGTGAATATTGCTTTCTTATCATTCACCCAAGGGATGGTTCATCCATCTTTTCGTGTTCAATGATTCTGCAGTGGTGACTATGATTTAATATTGGATGGAATCCATGAAAACATTTTGCAGCTTCATTATCATGACCCACTAATGCAGAAGACAGTAAGCCCCAAGCACATTCTATTTAATTTTAGGGCATTAGGTGAACTGTTATCACAACGCAATTGACTATTGAATCATGTGTGCTTGAAGGTCAAGTGCATAAACACTCTTGGCATTTCTGATCTAATGCACCAATATGTTATGCGTACACAACAAATGTCCCTTAATGGTAAATCATTGTAGTAGCTGTTCACTTTGACTTTCCAGTGTTTGCTAATAATTTTGATCCATTTCCCTTGTTCTTACTGTTAGCTTATCACGCCTCTACGTACTCATTTTACATCGCTTAGCAGCCTCCAAGTTCAAACCAATATTGAATGGCCAAAGTCTTTATGAGGTATGTTCATTACAAGAAATCCCGAACTTCTTTAATGAAAATGATTAGCATTTCGCCGCCTCTCTATACAAAACATTCAGATACCGAACAAATATCTCGCGGAAAGATGGATTCGAGGTTCTGCGCACAAAGAAAATCGCACTTCATGTATTTCAAGGCATTTGTCTACAAAGTCTTTTGTAGAAGAGTCGGTTTCTCCATTATTACATATTCTATCACCACCAACTCTATGACTGTAATCTCTTACATTTTACTTCATCGCTTCCATGGTAGTTCAGCTTTTCGAGCTTAGTAAGTTTCATAATACTTGACATGATGACACATGTACGCATAAATATAGAAAATGAATGTGAACACATGATGCATTCCATATTCTATGGCCGAGAATTTGCATATGTTGTATAAGCAATGAAGGGGGCTCCTGATTTGTTGCCGGGCCCATACACTGGTCGTAGCGGCTAAGGGCCCAATAAGAAAGCCCGTTCTCAAAAACCCATCGCGCCATTTTCCCTGGAGTGGTGTGCCCTCAAAAAGAAACCATAAAGCAAAACTGGAATAAGAAGAAAGGCTACCATCCCTAATAGAATACTCCCTAAACAAACTAGAACAAGGAGGCTACGAACTGGGGTGAAATCATAGTCCCATGTGCCTCTGAACAAAGCAGCATTTAAAAACCCATCAAAGGTCATAGTCGCCAACAACAAGATCATCAAAACCACCCATCTTAGTCACCCGACAAAATCAAAGGGTCATCTAAAAACTATTCAAATCAGCCAGGTACCAGTAAATGGAAGCAATTTGAGATATTGCTAGCCGCTGTATGCCGGGCTTCATGGTTTATCACAGGCAATGATGAATCCAACAAAGTCCACGTATCGCAAATCATGTTTAATGTCAAAACTCAAGCAAAAGCCTTATAAAGCTGAATCAACCGGAGTCCTGGTTGAAAGAACTAAAAAGAACGTATGGAAGCCCAGAGGTATCGCTTTACAATGCTATCTCACAGTTCTGATCTTCAAAGAAAGGAATGAATAGAGATCGCTCTCTTTTCATATATTGATCTTATCATGAATGTGCTTTTATCAATTGTATTGAGATAATCGAGGAAAATTGTATATTTCATCGATCACAAAAACAACTCTATTAATATAAAGACAAATCCCAAACCAAACAGGTGAAAGACTAAGATGTTTCTAACTTTACATGACATTTGCTTCTTTTCCCAACTAGTTTCTTAATTCTGTTAAATACTATAACACTCCCTCTCAAAGTCGAGTATAGATGCTTATCATGTCCAACTCTGCTACAAAGATACCTAATTCCGATCCCTCACCCAAAGGTTTTGTGAAAATATCCCAATTGTTCAATCTTCATATTATCCCGCAGTAGATTGGGAACTTCAACTGGGATCTTCAAGTGGATTAAAATGACACCTATCTCAATATGTTTATATGTTCATGAAATATCTGGTTAGATGTTATATGCATGGTGTGGCCGTTATCATAAATTGAAGCTTCATTAGTACTAAAGCCTCGATGCTCACTTCCATCAATAATCGACGTGATCAACATGATCTCGCATACACTGTATACTGGCCGATGTGCTTCGACCCAGACTAGACTGAGACAATGACTCATTTTACTCTTCCATGAGATCGATTTTCTCCATCAAAGACAATAACATTCGAGGTGGACTTTCTTCCTTAGATCCTACCCATTCAAGGCCTTCAAAGCACTTCAATTATGGTACGCCCATGGCTATACAATATTCCACGTCCGTATTCTTTCAACAAAGATGATATGCCTCCACAATTGCTCAATGATCGGGATCGTGATGACAGATGACCCACCAAAACACTTACCGATGTTGGGCTATCGGGCGACCAAAACACTTCATCGAATAAGCCATCTCTTCGATGGGATCTTCCAATCCGATCTTCCGTCGGATCTTCGTCGGAACCTTTCCACTGACCTCTCTGCCGACGCAACTTTTCCGCAAACCTTCTCCCGCGGCTCGGTCGACCGTCATGCACTACCGACCTTCTCCAATGGCCTTCTCTCGCAGGATCTTTCTCTCTCACAAACTCCTATTTTCATGAACCTTCTTCCCGCATACCTTCTATGGCGGACCTTCCAATATCGGGCTTCCTTCAAACTTCTTCACTGGACCTTCTCCGACTGCACTCCTCCGCACCCTTCCTGTGGACCCTCTCCAATGAACTCTCTTTGGTGGATCTTCTTTGATTAAGTACAGCATGTGAATAAGTTTCATGCATTACCTACTCATATGCCTAAATGAGTAAGAGGTGTTATGAATCATAAGATATTTTCTAGTTTATTTTCTTTCCTTTTCTTGTACATTATTTTCCTTCCTTTATTCTATTTGCTTCTTTGTGCCTCTAACTCTATATAAATAAACTATACCTGTATTTTACTCACTTCACTATTTCCTATAAGAAAAACATTCTTTTCTCTTCTATCCTTCATGCTTAGAGAATCCAGTTGCTTATTTATTAAGAGGAAGCTTACATGTGCCTTCAAGAAATTTCAGACCGAAAGAGTTTACCAAGGACACACATGATACAAAGCCAATGGTCATCTGTAAGAAGAGAATGTTGACAAGCTATGCCGCACGGCCCTTTTTCCATTCGCCCAAGACGCAGCGAAGACGGTAAGTCGCATAAGTCAGAGACATGCCATGTTTCCTGTTGGCGCCGACAGACCGGCTGGGCATGGCAGAAGATCAGATTCCCTTCCCATCTCGAAAGCACCGCAGTGTTTGTCGATGGACTCACCGCCGTAGCCAAAGTCGAGCTTCGATCGCCAGTAGTGGTAGATGTGTTCTCTAAGTACGCTGTCTTCATACCAACCCCGTAGTGAGTGTCCGGCCATTGTGCCGCACGTAATCTTCTTCAACAACATTAGAAGCATTTTAGATGCTTCGAGACATAGTAAGAGATCATACACGCCTTCAGCGCGCATTTCAGGTTGAATCGTCGATGCCAGGAAGATAATTTATCGCTAATCACCCCGAGATCGAATCGATTAGAACTTTTATTTCCGCAGCTATTCATAATTCGCATTCAAAGTTCAGCCACTGGAATGAGCTATTTTGAGGTAGCAATCGGGTTCTAACTCAGACCGCCTTGGGACGCCTCTAGTTACCGTTACCCACGCTAGCAGAGTCCCCACGCATGTTATAAAGACCGACATGATTTACTTGATAAAGCTTCCAGGAGCAGCTTCGAGAAGACAAGTAGACACTGAAGAAATATGTCAATAAAGGCAGAGGCCTGGAATTTGAGGAAGGGAGAAGGTTTCTATTAAGCTAACTCTCAAATATGGAAGAAAATCCGAAATAAAAAGTTTCAAAGTGGCTTGATCCTCAAGTGGCGATGGCCCCTTTGAAATTGTGAAGCGATTGAACGTAGCATGCAAGCCGGTTACCTAAGATCAAGGCTTCACCGACATTCCATGGGTGCTTCTGCCTTACAGGATCTTAGTTCCTGGACAGTGTGGCAAAGCGTAACCCGCCTATGATCAGGTCAGAAGCTTGGAAAGAGGATTGCAAGCATCCTGCAGGATAGGAAGATGGGTAACTGGAAGAACAAGTGGATCGGGTACTTGATTCATTGGAAGGGGATGCCCATCAATGAAGTAAGTTGGGAGAAGGGTGTTACTTTGTGGTAGTTTGAAGACCAGATCAATGAGTATGTGCGACTGAAGTAGACGAGGACAACGACTACCTCTAGTGGGGGAGGGTTTGTTAGCTCCTCGACTAGATGACCCGAGTTCAATGTGGCATGAGGGCACTGCCTTGGCCCCATGCGTTCATCATGTAAGGAGATCAAGGCAAATTGAGGAAGCGAGTGCTGACACGAGATGAGAAGCTTAGCAGCATAGTGCGTGAGCTAAGCACGCATTACGAGTGGGAAGGCAAGTACGCCGCCTAGTCAGACGCCGCATAGCAGCAAACACTGCGACCACGAATTTCGTAGGGCTCGTGGGGCGCGACACTGGGCTAAAAGGATTAGAGGGATAGGCTACGCCTTATACAGCATGGAAGCCTCGGGCAGCAAGTTCTTAATCGAGTGCACATGAGTCTTCATGACAAGGAGTCTTAAAGCATTAGGAGTTCTCGAAAGGTGAAAGACTCTCAGTCCAAGAGGGATTCATGGTCAAGGCTTAGAGTCTTCGACTGCAAGACTCCTAAATCGGGAAGGATTCGCAAGTGGCTCATAGATGAAGAGTTAGAGTTTGAGTAGGACTCTTAGTCATATTTCTACTAGGATTGCTCTTGAGCAACCTATAAAGGGCCCAAGGCGTCTACTCGCTAGATAATGAGAATCGATCCATAGAGAGCATCAGCATCTGTCTATGTGGGAGCTCTTTACAGAGAGTCTGTATTTAAGAGTTAATAAATACAAGTTAGTGAGAGAGTCTGCAAGTTCCCATATGTCGGGGGCGTGGGGCATCGAGAAGGCCGTTCACGGTTCCTAGGCTCCGCACACGTAGGCTAGAAATTGGGCTTGTAACAAACTGTATGATGGAGAAGGAGGGTGCGTGCTGTTTCATCTAAATGATGGTTCTTGAGCTTAACTCCATTATGTTGAGGAATGTAGGTACAAGAAGACTTTTGGAGGATCCCTTGTGAGGAATAAAAAGAGAAAGGTGTAGAGAGGTATTCCAAGGCATTATCATTGCGCAAGATACGGATAGAAGTATTAAATTGAATGCAAATTTTAGCAAATAAATTTTTGGAATATAGAAAATAGCTTAACTCGACTTTTCACTAAAAATAACCAAGTACATTGGTAATAATCATCAATAATGGTAACAAAATATTGAAATCCTAAGGTAGACGTAATCAGAGAAGGGCCCTAAACATGAGTGTGGACAAGATTGAAAAGAGACATTGTCCAGTGATCTAAGTGCTTTGGGAACGAAACATGAATATGTTTCCCAAGCTAACATGACTCATACTCAATTGAAAATAAGCTAGAAAAACGAGGAACCATCTTCCGGAACTTGGAAATGTTGGGATGACCAAAACGACTATGAAGGAGAAAAGGAGCATCCATGGAAGTGCAGACGGTGGAAGATGGGGCCAAGTTGAGATGGAAAAGGCCTTGAGACTCACGTTGATGCCAACCTTTAGCCATGGTTATAGTTCCAGTAGCTAAAGTAATCACAGGTAAGGGCGAAGTAATAGTAAGAGAAGAAAAAAGATCCTTATTACTAGAGAGATGATTTGAAGCACCACAATCGAGGATCCATGGACTAAGAGAGGTAGATTGTGCGAAACAGACAGAGACAGTATTGGTCTTGGCAATAGAAGCAATGGAGGCAAATTTGGCTGCTTGAGTGAGGTAGAGATAATCCTCATATTTGTTGGGCGTAAGAATGACTTTCGGAGGTAGAGGTGTGGAGGTGGAGCTCGAAGTCTGAGTCTTGGGTGGAGGAGGATAAGAGAATTAGGCCACACGAGCAGTGTGCGGGGGTCGGCCATGTAACTCGTAGCATCGATCACAAGTGTGGCCAACCCTGTTGCAGTATGTGTAGTGGGCACGTTGTCTTCCACCTCGGTTGCCAACATGACCACCTCGGGAATCACTTCGAGAGTGAGACTGAGAAATCATCACAGAAGTATCTAGTGTAATTTCAGATTGCAGGGATCGAGTTGTGGTGGAGTTATGGCGAAGTAACCAAGCAAAAACCTTACTAAGCAGACATCCGTTCAACATAAAAAGGTAATTCCATGACATGCTGTTTCAAATTAGCAATGTAAGATATTACACGATAGAAATGTTGAATCTCATTAGTGTACAGTCTTTTCACCTTATTCCTGAGAGTGTAACAAGTTTGATTGGCCCCAATATTATATAAAGTCTTGTCATCAATAGATTGCTAGAAGATATTACATAGTAAAACATCAACTTTTCGCCACTAAGGATGTTTATCTTTAGCAATACTTGTATTCGGGGTAGACAGATGATCCTCACAACCATTACCAATAAACCATAGTTGAACAGAATCCATTCATAACAGATAATTTTCACTCCTAATGAGTTTATCCATCGTATTCATAGGAGTTTTAGATACAAATGAGGAAAAGGAGGTCCTTTGTTAGCCATAGAGATAAAAAAAAAAAATGCAAAAGAAGCAATTGAATCAGCAAGAGAACAAGATTACCAAGGCAAAACACAACTGCTGAAGGTGAGAGAAGCTTGTGGAGGGTGTTGGGCTGTCGGAAAAAGCCAAGACGAATCAGAAAACTTCAGAAAAGAAGGTTGTCGGAGACAAACCAGAAAAAAAAAAAACACACACACACACACACACAGCTGTAGGTCTCAAATGTGGATGGCAGTATGATAGGAGAGTTGATCGACGCTTGAAGAGCCTAGGTGAAGCTCCAGTGGACCGGATAGGCCACGGTCGGGCGCAGGGATAGTGCCAATGATGCTTGGCGCTTCACGGAGGCCCACAAAGGGGCTATGACTGGTCGGCTGTCTCTTCTTCAACTGACCTGGACTGACCGATGACTAATGGTAGGTCGCTCTGGGCCGAAACATTTGAGCCGCTGAAAAGTTCAATACTTGGGGAGATGGTCTGACTACGTTAGAGGGTTTTAGAGCTTCCCACGATGAAGGTAAAGTGGCCGGAGTGAGACACGACCATTAGATGGGTTGCTGAAAAAGAAAACATGACAAAACCCTATCTCGAACCTTCCATGGCTTTGGTATGATTTGAAGAGATAGAGAGAAAATGTTCTACTTTTCTTATTGAATGAATGAAGAAAAACGATACATGTTCCTACCTATTTATACACAAAGGAGGATAATAAAAGGAATCGATATAAAATACACAAATAAAATACAAGAATGGAAAAGGTCAAAGGAAGGAATAATCCACAGGATATTCTATGGGATATCCATAGAATATGCTATGATAATCAACAGTTAAGAATATTCTTGATATGGATAACATATCGCTTTCAGGAAAAAGTTTGTAAAGATGAGTGGTGCCATTGAACTAGGCCACTTAGAAGATTCTTCACAGTAGCGACATCATTGAGAAGAGTCTTTGTATGTGTAAGACCAAGACCGTATTTTTAATCGTTTAATTCTGTAATCACAATTAATTGAAGGAAAAATTGTGTTTTTCATTGATAACAAATAACCAATTTATATACAAGACAATCCCTAAATTAAATAGGAAAGAATATGAAGTTTCCTAACTCTATATGTTTCCTTTTCCTAACTAGTTTATAATTCTACAATACTATAACACTCCCCCTCAAGTTGAAGCATAGATGTTGATCATGCCCAACTTATTACAAAGATAACCAGCTCGATCCCCACTCAAAGGTTTTGTGAAGATATCTCTTATTTGTTCTCTAGTCTTTACTTATTCTGTAGAGATTAACCCGAATTGGATCTTCTCACGTACAAAATGATAATCTATCTCAATATGTTTGGTTTGTTCATGAAATACCGGGTTAGATGCTATATGCATGGCTGCTTGGTTATTACACCAAAGCTTAGCCGGTACTGAAGTTTTGATGCCCTTTTCCATCAATAATTGACATATCCACATGATCTCGCATACAAACTGTGCCATAGCTCTATACTCTGACTCCGCTTTAGACCTAAAGACAACACTTAACTTCTTACTCTTCCATGAGATCATAATTCCTCTAGAAAAGACACAATATCTTGAGGTGGATCTTCTATCTTCCTTAGATCCGACCTAATCTGCATTAGAAAATCACTCAATTATGGTATGCTGATGCTTCTTATACAATATTCCACGTCCAGGAGCTTCTTTAAAATAGCATAAGATATGCTCTACAGCTGCCCAATGACTGACTGTGGGAAATGACATATACTGACTCAAAACACTTACTGAATAAGCTATATCTGTGCAAGTTATTGTAAGATAATTCAATTTTTCAACCAGTCTCTGTATCTCTCAAGGTCTTCAAATAGGCCTCCTTCCTTTGTGATCTACACATTAGGAGTCATAGGAGTACTACACGATTTGGCACCCAATTTCCATGCCTATAACAAATCGTGCACATATTTCCGTTGAGATAACAAAATTTCCTACTTACTTCTCATAACTTCAACACCTAAGAAATACTTCAACATTCCTGAATCCTTTGTGTGAAACTGACTGTGAAGAAAGGATTTAATATACCTTTGCAGTCACTCCCAGTGATGACAATATCATCCACATACACTACCAGTAGAATAATACCAGAACTGGAATTTATATAGAAGACAGAGTGGTCAAACTTACTCCGCATGCCAAATGTCTCAACTGCCTGACTGAATTTGCTAAACCAAGCATGGGGACTCTGTTTTGAAACTGTGCAGAGATTTTGAAAGACGGCACACCTTTCTTATCTCCTCTGAGCAACAGACCCCGGAGGTTGCTCCATGTAAACTTATTTTTGGAGATCGTCATGTAGAAAGACATTCTTGATATCAAGTTGATGCAAGTCTTAATCATAAGATGCAACAAGAGAAATAAACAGACGCACAGATGTTAGCTTAGCTACAGGAGAAAAAGTTTCAAAATAATTAACGCCATAAGTCTGAGCATAACCCTTTGCAACTAGACGGGCCTTTAATCTAGCAATAGACCCATCAAGATTAATATATACTGCAAACACCCAACAACATTCAATAGCCTTATTTCCAGTAGGTAAAGGCAGCAAGTCCTAGCACCATTGTCATTTAAAGCCTGCATTTCAACCACCATAGCATTAGGCCAACTAGGGTGAGATAAAGCCTCACGAACAGTGTTAGGAAGAGAGATAGAACCAAGAAATGCAATAAAGGAACAAGAAGAAAACAAAAAACGGTTATAGGAAACAAATGGAGAGATTGGGTGAGCACACTAGCGTAACATCATTAGACACAAAGTATTGTCGAAGAGTTGGACAATAACACCTATACCCTTTTTGAACACAAGAATATCCCACAAAGATACACTTTAAGGATTTCGGATCAAGTTTAGAGACTTAAGGATGAACATCTCGAACAAAGCATATGCATCCAAATACCTTGGGATCAATAGGGAACAATGAATTATTTGGAAACAACTGTTGGTAAATAGTAGCCCAATTAAGAACCGATGAGGGCATCCTATTAATAAAAAAACAAGCTATGGAGACTGCATCGGCCAAAAAATGTTTAGTGACATTCATCTAGAACAAAAGGGCTCGAGAAGTCTGAAGAAGATGTTCATTCTTTCTCTCAGTTACCCCATTCTGAGAGTGTGTATTAGCTAATGTTTTCAAAGGCGTTTTTGAGACGCGCCGAGGCGGTCCGAAAATGCCTCGAGGCGTCCTAAAAAAGGAGAATAGCATATAAGGCGTACGCCTTCTTAGCCAAGGCGTAGATTAGACGTAAAAGCGTACGCCTTCTCCACCTTCTCAATTGAGGCGTATGCCTCACAAAGATCCCCAAAGTAGCATTAAATTTTTTTTTAATTAAAACTGTAAAATATAAATTCAAAACACCTAAACACCTAACCCTAATCGTTTGGTTTTGAAATAAAAGGAAAAGAGAGAAAAAAACCTAACCTGCGTCAGATCGTTACTTTTTTGCTAGCGTCGGTTGTCTATCGGAATCGAAGCTCTGCATCGCCTTGACTCTCGATTATGGTCGCTCTCTCATCGTTCCTCCAAGTAATGCTCCATCGAGTTCTCTCTCTCTCCCCTTTTCCGTCGGCGTTGGTTGTTCTTCAAAGCCCATCACCGAAAATCTCCCCTATTTAGTGATGGAGCTTTGAATATCTCCCCACTTAATATTCTTTACTTGTTTGTGATAGGCAACGAGTGTGTGGGGCTTTGAAAATCTCCCCACCTAATATTATCCACTTGTTTTTGTCTTTTGATAGGCATTGAGTGTGTGGTTGATAAGCACAAAAAAAAGGAAAGAAAACAAAAAAAAGGGACAGATAAGAGAGAGAGAATAGGGAGAGAATCTGAATTTTTGTTTTCTAATATTCGTATGAAATCATGTCCACAAATTTTTGTGTTTCTTAATGGATATCCCCTATTTGAAATTTTTTGTTATCCCATGGCCTTCTATTAGTGCTATTTTTATGAAATTATCCCCTATTTGATAAAATAATGTATAATTTATATGGGATAAAACAAAAAAATTTAAATCATTTTCTTAATTGATAAAATTTTGTTTGATGTATAAATCCGAATTTGGCAAAAAATTTTAATTATTTAAAAAATACCAACAATTTCATGTAATAATTCAATGGAACAAATAATGACTCAATTTGCTTGTAAATAATATCAGATTATAAAATTTATAAAATAATTTAATTTATAATTTATAATTTTGTATTAAGTTATGTCTTTTTAATTGGATAAATCTAAAATATCCCTAATTTTATATAAATTTCAAAATAATGTATATATTATATGGGATAAAAAAAATTTAAATCATTTTATTGATTGATAAAATTTTGTTTGATGTATAAATCCGAATTTGGTAAATTTTTTAATTTGTTAAAAAATACCAACAATTTCATGCTATAATTCAATGGAACAAATAAGATTATATAATTTATAAAATAATTTAAAAATTTGTATTCAATTATGTCTTTTTAATTGGATAAATCTAAAATATTCCTAATTTGTATTCAATTATATCTTTACAATTTTTATACAAATTGTGTTTTGATTATTATTATTGTTGTTTTTTAGAATGAGTTTCACTGATTCAAGAACCTCGAGAAAAGATTTTGAATGGAAGTATGCTATTGAAATTCTTGAGGAGAAATATTTGAGATGTAAATTTGGCAATCAACGATGCACGAGATGAGTCAATAGACTTTAGTATCATTTAGCCGGAACTCATCATGGTATGAAACCATTCAACATAGTTAGTGAAGTTGTTAGATTAGAATGCAAAGAGGCATTGACCAATTTGAATGAACTAAAAACAAGAAGAAATGAATTGCTTCAAGAAATTGGTATGGGTCCAACATTGATGCATGATAATGTTTTCTAAAACAATGGGGACATTAGGGAGTAGGAGTGGGAGCGGAAGTGGGAGTGGAGAACCTATACCTAGGGGACCCATGGATAAATTTACCACTTCACAAGCTAGACAAACTACTTTAAATTCCAAGTGGAAGCAAGAAGAAAGAAAGGAAGTGTGTAGAAAAATTGGTCGTTTTATATATTCAAAAGGTCTTCCTTTCAATTTTGTAAATGATCCCTATTGGTTTCCTATGGTTGATGCTATTGCAAATTTTGGGCCTGGTTTTATGCCTCCATCTTTGCATGAATTGAGGACATGGATTCTCAAAGAAGAGGTGCATGATGTGAGTACCATGATGGAAGAACATAAAAAAGCTTGGAAGCAATATGGATGTTCAATTATATCATACAACATGGACAGATGGAAATAGTAGATGTCTTATCAATTTTTTGGTGAATAGTTCCTCTAGCACTTGGTTTTTTAAATCAATTGATGCATCCGATTCAATAAAAAATGGGGAATTGATGTTCACATTCTACGAGGTGGTTTAAGAAATTATGAGGAGAATGTCAGGAAGAATATCGATAATGCGTCTAATTATGTTAATACCGGGATGAGGCTTATGGAGAAGCAGGGTAGATTGTGGTGGACACCTTGTGCTGCTCATTGTATAGATTTGATGTTAGAGGATATTGTGAAGTTAAATATTCATGCTAATACACTTGCTAAAGCTAGACAAGTTGTGAAGTTTATATATGGACATACTTGAGTTCTTAGCTTGATGAGAACATTTACTAAAAATCATAAACTTATTCGTCCAGCAATTACACGGTTTGCTACTTCATTTCTTACTCTTCAAAGTATTTATAAGAAAAAGCAAGTTATTGTAGCAATGTTCTAAAAAAAATGGTGTTTAAGTAGATGGGCCAAAAAGCCCGAAGGTGTTAAAGCTCGAAGTACTGTGTTGTTTGATCCAAACTTTTGGCCTCATGTTGCTTTTTGCATAAAGACCACTATTTCATCGGTTTGTGTTTTGAGAGAGGTTGATTCAGAGGAAAGACTAGCCATGAGTTATATTTACGAGTTAATGGACTCAGCTAAAGAGAAGATTGCATTTAATTGTGGGGGCATGGAGAGAAAATATAGCCCAATTTGGAGAAAAATAGATGCAAGATGGACTCCGCAACTTCATCAACCTTTACATGCAGTGGGTTATTATCTTAATCCTCAATTGCGGTATGAAGATAAGTTCTTTAATGTGGAGGAGGTGAGAAAAGGATTATATGAATGCATGGTTAGGCTTTTAGGCTTTGAAGATCGTTTAAAAGCTGACATTCAGTTGGACTCATATGACCAAGCAAATGGTGATTTTGGAAGTTGTATAGCAATTGAATCTAGAAAATTAAGAAGTCCTACAAGTTGGTGGATGCGTTTTGGGAGTTCAACACCGGAAAGGCGTAGTTTGTCAAGCCAGTCCTTACTCTACTAGAAGTGCTTCGGGATGTGAGAGAAATTGATTACATTTGAACGGCATTATCTCTCTATTTTGTAAATTTATATTCATATTTTTTAATCTAATATTAGATAATTTCCATTTCATCTTAACATGTAAATTTGTTTCTTTTATTATTTATAGATTCATACAAAAAAGAGAAATAAGCTTGAGCATAAAAGGTTGAATGCACTAGTGTATGTAAGGTACAACACTAGATTGAGAGAGCGAAGTCTACAAAGGAAACAAAATGTTGATCCAATTTTGGTGGATGAGCTTGATTTAAATGATGAATGGATTACAAAGAAAGAAGATCCTTTCCTCCCAATTGATCTTTGTTGGCTTGACGATAATGAGTTATTCAATGTAGATGCTATTACAGTTGTGCCATTCAAAGACCAAGAGACTCAAGCATCACCCGATAACATGATTTCTTCACAAATCTACAAAAGAAAACATAATGAATTAGCAAGTACTCCAAACTTAAGCCATAAATTTGATTAGTTTAATAATGAACTTATAATGTTTATACATATTTAATACTTTATGTTAGGTTCAAGTGGAGGCAAAGGAAAATAAAAAGATTTCAATTTATCACCAATTCATGAAGATGAAGATTTGGATGAAATGAGAAGATTTGATAGTGGAAATTTTCCTTCTATTGATACATTAGATGATGATGATGATTTTGACATTGAAGAGGATGATTTGAGTTGAAACATTAAAGTTTGGAACTAATACTATGTTGACTCATTTTCTAATTTATGGTTTTGGAACTATGGTGGTAGTTCAATGTATTTCTTATTGTTTGAGTAAGTTATGGTTCTTTATTTGAAGTATGGAAGTAGTTTTATGTTATTTTATTTTATTTTTAATATATTATAAAATAAGTATTAAATTATATTTTCCATCACAAAAGGCTTACGCCTCAACACTTCGAGGCTTATGCCTCGCCTCACAGACACGAAAACGCCTCGTGCTACGCTTTCGTCTATGAAAACATTGGTATTAATGCATGAGGTCTGATGGAGAATCCCATGTTGTAACATAAAGGACTGAAAAGGTTCCGAAAAATATTCGTTGGCATTATCACTTCTTAATGTTTGAACAGAGACATGAAATTGTGTTTGAATTTCCGCATAAAAGGCACTAAAATGAGAAAAAAAGCTCCTAACGACTTTTCATTAGATAAAGCCAAGTGACACGAGAGAAATCATCAACAAAAGTAACGAAATACTTAAACCCAGTGGGAGACTTGACTGGACAAGGACCCAAAACATCGGAATGAACTAACTCAAAAGAAGCGGAAACTCGTTTATTGACTTTGGGACTCAAATGCACACGATGAAGTGTAGCATATTGACACGACTCAGAGTTCAATGAGGATAGATTATAAAACTGAGGATATAGCTTCTTCAACAGAGTTAGAAAAGGATGATCTAGGCAACAATGTAATTCAAATGGGGTAACAACTCTAGAACAAGCAACAGACTTTAGCACCTCTGTGTCAAGGATGTAGAGATCCCCAGACTCGCATCCTCTACTAATAATCCGCTTCGTCGAAAGATCTTGAATCAAACTATAATCGGTGATGAATAAGATACTGCAATTAAGTGTACGAGTGAGTTTACTCACAAAATTTAAATTGAAAGAGAATTGTGGTAAACTCAGAATAGAGGTCATAGTGATTAGAGGAGTTAGATGAATTGTCCTTGACCCAAATACACAAGATGTTGACTGACTTGCAAGGGTAACAATAGAGGTAGAAGGGTGAGACTGAAACGTAGTAAATAAACTGGAGTTACTTGTCATATGGTCGGTGGCTCCAGAGTCAATGACTCATGTGGAAAAAGAAGAAATAAAACATGTATTTGTTTTACCTGACTCAACGAGTGTAGTGATAGAAGTAGATGCATACTGAAGTGATTTATGATAATTACCAAACTGAAATCTTCTATTTTTATCTTGCAACTTCCTACAATTCCGACGTACATTTCTTGATTTATTGTAATAATGACACCCAACTCCTCCTAATAGTTTCTTTTTAGTCATAGAAGCAGATCTAACTCGAATAAGTTTCTGAAAATCCGAAAAATACCAGAAAAATAGGATCTTGCAAGCATAAG
Organism: Tetrastigma voinierianum; assembly: GCA_016808115.1. Classification (NCBI taxonomy): domain Eukaryota; kingdom Viridiplantae; phylum Streptophyta; class Magnoliopsida; order Vitales; family Vitaceae; genus Tetrastigma; species Tetrastigma voinierianum. The sequence continues at coordinate 820,491 of JAEQBH010004491.1, read as the reverse complement.
GGCCACCTTTCCATGAAAAACACCGCACCTGAATGTATTTATGTCCCAAAAACCAAAAATCACCTCTTAATGTTACTGAATCTCGAAGGAATCAAGGAAAGGAGGAAGAAACCCTAGGAAAACATGGTTGTTGGACATAAAATTGGTCAAAAGATACTGTTCAGGGCTCCGACAAGGGGAGGGAGGTAGCCTAGAGGGACTGTTTACGGTCGACCTCACCATAAAGAATCGAAGCACGAGTGAAGCCAGCGCGCCGACACTGAGGAATGGCGGTGAGGAGAAACCCGCGGCGTGAGACTCACGGCTTCTCCTCCTCCAACCATTAGATTTCGTGGGACGCCGTCGATCTCAAGGCTGCGACTCCTCCCCGTGGCCAGTGACTCACGGACCACCCCAACATGGTCTTTCAGAACACCCCCTATTGCCTTTCCGCACGGATGCCATTTTCTAGGTCAGGAAGTCACTCGTCGCCACATTATCTGTCTTGACCACGAATCGTGGCCTGCCTTCATGTTCTCAAGTATCGACACGTTAATTGACTTATCCATGGTACTCGGTAATAGGTTAATGATGATAACCGCAAAAACGGTCATTCATCAAATCCCGTTTCAAATCTCAAAAGCCTCATACCCTTTTGACCACAGCCATGGATTTGTCGAGTCTTCCAAAACCCAAAATGTTTTTCAAAACTGCTTCCTGTATCTATATCATAATCAAAACATCTAATAAAAAAAAGTTTCAATGATAAAAATAATCATGATTTATAACAAGACAATCCCTAAATCAAATAGGAAAGAATATGAAGTTTCCTAACTCTACCTATTTCCTTTTCCCAACAAGTTTCTAATTCTACAATACTATAACAAATTCTTAGTGGATTGTTTAATGTTTGGGTCTCATAGAGTAGGTGTGGTACATCGAACTGCATTAATAATTTTCTAGTGTCCCATTATTTTCTTGCATTTATATTTCTGCACGTTATTGTCGGATTTTATAGTTTCAGATCATAAATCTTAATTTTCGTTTTTGATGTTACAGAAAATTATAATAACATTGATTTATGATGCCTGCATAAAAGCCAGACCTAACAATATCTACACTCTTAATCTTACTTTGACATCCATTAAAATTATGTCACTTTACGTCGGAACTTCCTCAAGTTCTTTGTCCTGTTTGACATGGATTTCTTAAAATCAATATGCCCTCACTAGGATCTGGGTGCATTTGTCAATATCAGCTGCTATGCCCTTGGCTGTCGTGATGAAAACCACAGATCAATTTGATGTCTTTTTGTTAAAAAATGCATATTCTCATGCAAGTTATTAAGTATGGTGTTGTGTTGTGATGCTGAAGGCCCTGCATTTGTCTTATACCAGAAACCTGTACAGCTACAGAGATTTTAAAGAATCAAGCTTAAATTGATAAAACCTGAATTTTTAGAGAGACTGTTGTCAGAAGCATTGTTTCTTTTAGTTGATTGGCTTACAGAAGTAGTTATATCATCCTCTGTTTAAGGACAAGCAGCAAAGTTTAATTTTTCAGATTTTTCTCTCGCAAGGATTGCATATCTCTATCTCATTTTGCAGTGACAAATGTATGTTTGCTTTTCATTATGGTTCCTAAAATGGTTTGATTAATTTTCAGGTGGCATTGCACTTGCTATCAGAAAAAGAAAGGAATGACCTAGCTCAGTTAATTAATGCTATGGTGTCCTATTCAATAACATACAAGAACATGAAATCTGATTCTCTACCCAGTACCCAGCTACATGAAGCAGCTTCAGATGGATTGTCACTTTCCTTTGATCCCCCAATTGCTGACTTTGTCAACTTCAAGGTTTGAGTTGTTTAATCTTCATGGTGGTAATGATGTTCTCTGTTTTGTGCTAATGTCTTTCCTTTGATACTGAACAGGGATTTAGTTCAGGTCATTATACTCTTTCTGTAGCTGTCAAGCAGGTTTTGATCCATGAGGTAAGTAATTAATTTCTTGAAGCTCGGATTCTTGTTGGTCACATTTGATAGTTTCATCTTTTCAAGTCAAGGTAAGTCGGCTAAGGGAAAACAAAGATATCTTGGTCTGTTAAGGAGCCTGGTTTGGATCGTTAGGAAAAAGAGAAATCTTTCTATCCTTTCATAAGGAAAATTGTAAGAGGTTCTTTTTGAAAAATAACTGTTTATGCATTGAGATTGTTAGAGAAAAATAACTCTTTGATTTTCATTTTAATTAAAGAAGTGAGGAAACATACATATATATACTCTAAGTGTTGGAGCAAATAAAGGAAATAAAGTTAGAGTCTAATTAGGAGACTAAAGAGTAAAGGAAAAAAGGAAAAGATTCCTAAATGGATTAGAAAACTAATCTTAAACACTCCCTGTCAAGCATAGTCAAAATTACACATGTACTTAAGACAAAAGTAAATCTTCAAGCTTGTTAGACATACTGAACCATGGGTAGATCTGTGGTCGCTGGAAAGTCACGAACACTACACAATGAAATGATAATCAGCAAGATGACTGCATTCATAAGACGTGTCTCTGGAATTGACTACACGACGAGTTGATGTGATCGGAGTAAGACACGACCACAAGATGTGTCACTGAAATTGACTACACGGTGAGTTGATGTGATCAGAGTGATACACGATCACTAGATGGGTCATCGGAATTGACTGCACGATGAGTTGATGTGACCTGAGTGAGACATGGTAACTAGATGGGTCATTGTAATTGGATCGCAGACCGCGAGTTGATGTGGATCGGAGCGAGATACACTACTCACTAGATGTGTTACTCCGAATGGGCTACACGCGTTAATGCTGAATTGGAAAGAGGGCTCACCGTAAAGTGGCTCGATACTCATGTGAAGAGAAAAATAAATCTCTTAATTTTCACAATCAGGTTACAAAGACTGCATGTCGCTTATCATCCCTCCTCTCTCGTCGCAAGAAGCTATATCCTTTCTCTAGCTTATCCTCATTGAACTCGTGAGTCGTCAATATGCTAAGCTCCATCGTAGCACGAACCTGAAGATCAACAGTCGCCTTCAGTTGAACGGTCATGATAACAGTCCGCTCGCTGTTCCACTGGTCAATGATTTGCTGTCTCGTGATGATTCTCTTCGCCATCATTTTTGGTCAACTAATGTCATCGGAATTTTTCATTTTACAGTTTGGTACGAAATCGTCATTATCACGTTCTCTCATCTTCAAACATCAGAACGACATCGCCAGATTATTCGTCAACGCTTCAATACATTAATCGATCATCGTCCCGTCGATACAATCTTCAGGCAGGCAATAAGAACAGAGAAACAATATATGATCTGAGATCGCCCGTGGATCCTTTATTCAACGAACCCCAAATGATTTTAGGCCATTTAGTCTCACATCTGAAATTTAAGACAGATATCCATCATCCGACTCGTCGTCATCTTATCGAATTATCTAATAACCAAAGACTTAACGATTCATAATGATACACGTTTAGTTTGGTAACCATCCGCCTTCAACTGATCTGGTCCTTAAAGGGCATTTTCGATATTTGTTCGTGGTAAGATAAAAATATTATCGTCCTCACTTTACGTACATCTTTGTAATATTACATTTTCGGAGATTATCCGTTCTCCGCCGTTAACGTTATCCTGAGGGGCGACGATGATTTGATTGTTTGGTTATGTTTGCCGCTCGCGGCGCACCCATCCCGTTAAACCCATCAATTATCTTCGACGTCCAAACCTATCTCAGAATCATCGCACCGCACTTTAGATCCGCTTCGGTTGATGATCTGTCATCTTCAGAATAACGTCGCAGTATCAACAGTTTCATTACGATAACGTCATCATTTGAACTTATTCATCCCCTGATTCATCTTTCTCACAACATCCGCTTTCATCTATTAATCAATACGCGGTGAAACAGATTGAGACGACGTCGGTACTTGAACCCGCGCGCTTATCAAATAAAATCACGGATGCCACCGTCTTCTTAATAAAGTTAATCTGACGTTTGATGCTCATTGAAGCACGACTCGTGCTGCGGGCATACCATCTGTTATTTGATCTCTTTCAACACCTTTCCATCTCGGCGATCGGCGATACGCTTCAATTTTTTATCGTCGTCACGATAATCGAGATTCCACCGCGATATTAACGGTAATCTGGAGAGCGCGAGGTGCGGCACGAGCAACCCACGTTTATTGTCGGGCGGATGGCAGCGTTCACGTCTTCGTTCGCATATTTGAAATGAGTTCGGTTGTCAGTTGACTTAACAATAACAACTCCATATAAGATAATCCCAACATCCGCCTTCCGTGAATCATCGCATTTACTTCGCCGTATATGTGACGATATTGTTATCACCGAGACTGAAGGTATCCAACTTTAATCTTCTTTAGTCATCTCCGCCACGTGATCTGATAATTGTTATGATACTTAGTAATAACCAAGATGTTACAAACATGAAAATTCTTATCTCTAACTGGTATGTTACGATCATCTTACATCAGTGTCAAAGTGTACACGAAGTCACAATCCATACATAACCATTGAGAAAATCCAGATCCTCATATATGTAAAATATCAGTCTGAAAGTTTCCAATCACCTTTACAATAATTTGAAACCATATCATTTTACCTACTGTTGTGCAAGTACATGTCCGCTCCAACAAATGACCATCGGATACAACCGTTGAACACATTTTGGTGTTACTGAAAGAGCTCACATGGGTATTTTATACAGTAATCATGGGCATAACAAAATTGAGTACTTTTCTGACACAGATTGGGAAGGATCTAAGGAAGACAGGAAGTCCACTTCAAGGTACTGTGTGTTTGTTAGAGGGAATCTAGTCTCATGGAAGAGTAAGAAACAGCGCTGCTTTTTCTCGATTAAGGCGTAGTTCAATATAAAGTGATAAGACAAATCGCCTCGCGATCGCATGCGCTTCATCAACTCTTTGTTACGGAAGCTCCAGATTGAGACATCAACTAAGCAAACTCAGACAAATCCAGACCGTCTCTTCATATTGCTTCTAATCCCGTGTTCCATGAACGAATCCAAGCATATTGAGATGGGGATCGTCATTTTGCTCGTGGTGAAAGGAATTCAACCCTACTTGATTTCTAAGGCAAGATATGTGGAAGACCGAGAACAATCGATGATATCTTCACAAATGCCCTGGGCGTGGGGATCGAGTTAGTTATCTATGTAAATAAGTCGGCATGATTAATATTTATGTCTAACTCGAGGTAGGAGGCAAGCATTTGATATATCTACTTTACATACAGCTTTGTAACCTATTAGGAACTCGCCTTATAAGAGTCATAATCTTAATAGGAAGTTTAACTCGCTTTGCAGGTATCACTCTCTTAATGTGTTTACTGCCCCATAATCCTGATAACTTCTTCTTTTCGACAATATAATTTTATAAACTTCATAACCGCATCCGTCTAAATGCATCCGAAGGGAATATTGATGTGCAAACTGAATTCTTCCATAAACTGGTAAACAATGTCCATTCTATCTTTCAAGTTTTATGATACTGGATCGTGGAGCTGTTCATCCATTCGTCAGTTTCATTCCCTTCCTCTCCTTTCCTTTCTAATGGCTTCTCAATAGCTCCTTATATCCCGCCTTCCCGCCTATCGATTACGCCTCGGGCCCACTTCGCATTAATGTGGCGTAAATAGTCCCGGGCGCCACCACTTCTCAAAGACAATTTCACATGTTTCGCTTCCTTTCTGGGCCCATCCGACCATAGGTAGTTGAATCGTTGCCTCTCGCCAACAAGAAGGCGTTAATGTCCATCCCAGATCGTTCTCAACCACCGCCCGTTATGCGCAAATGGCCGACCTGGCTCGAATATTTGCCTCGTTTCATTCATGCGCCCATAAGAAGCTGCAGCATCCGAGCTAGTGCTTCTTCCAAATCTACCTTCTCCCGTGGTCACTTGCTCGCTGGGTAAGGGCATTATGATTATTTCTCCATCCATAGTTCTGATTGTTCCGCCATCCCCGCCTCGCCTCGTTCCGGGAAACCATCGGGCTTCCATAGCGTCCTCCGAACGCGCCACCGGCTGAGTCGGTCACACCATCGCTCCACAACATCATCCCAATCACCCATAGTGGCCGGTCGTCCCCCAAGAACCACACTCCCGGCGGTCGGTTCTAATAGCATTCCACCGCCTTTAGCGCCGCGCTTGCCGGAAGTAAGCAAAGAGACTGGCACAACCGCTGCCAACGATTGTATCTCACGCCCACGCAAATTTCCTCGCACACCTTATCCCCGCCATTGATTACTAATGTCGCCATGTCCTCTAAGAGAAGGGTTCATCAGGGTCTCTCTATCGATGCACCACCGAAGCATCGGAACTCCGCCTGATCACCATCAAGAGTAGAACATGTACCCTCAGATTCACCTAGTCAACCCGGTCCGCATCTCCTCAACAACTCGCGGAAATCTCTCCTGCTTCAAATAAATTCTCCTTTCTATCCTACCGAAGGTGTTAATCGCTCGCATTCACCAGGCAATTTTCGGCTGGGTGAAAGAACTTCGCTCCTAAATCATCTTACGAGGTAATGGTCCGCGGTGGGTCGCCTGTCAACCAATGCTTAGCTCATACTCAAAGGACAATGGGAACAACTCAACTGAGGGTTTTCCCGCACCCAACAGATTTGATTGTACCCACACTTGCGAAGCTCACAAGATGCGTATCGGGTTCTCACTTGCTAACCCATGAAACCGAATGCTTCAAGCATCCGAAGAGTCATCAAGCTTTCAATTCAAAATGAATTCAAGGCCTTTCCGATACAGATCAACACCATTACAGAGCAAAACCCTGCCATATGAGGGTCATCCCGCTGGTATAAACTGATTCAAATATTATTCCTACCATTATTCCTATTCTCAGGATTCTCACGCTGATCTGGTCATGGCCTGATCCTTCTCTTTCTCATCTGCGAGTTGTCATTGATGTTTCACTCAGGCTTCTCTTTTCTCTTCTACGTAGTCTATTTGTCGCTCTCTTGGTCGGATCGTGCGGACTAGTCTGCCACCCATCTTCGCATGGATGCGTATTAACCCTCAAACACACACACAAACAAACAACAACAATAGAAAACCAAGTCACAAGCACAAATGTAAATTTAAATAAAAGAGAATAAAATAAAAATGATCCAAAGTAATATCTAAGGTGGTCGTTGTCACTTCATCAATATCGCAATTACAGCCAAAACTTAGATGAGCCCAAATAGTGTATAAATTAGTATCAAAATGTATGTCAGCACATGCGGTGGCATAAAGGCTGAAGCCACTAAGAGGGCGTTGGCTAGTCAAGGCCTGTCCCACAAGGAGAAGTTTGTTGATTATTGAATTAACGTTTTATATATTATATAGACCTAAAATCGTAATAAATTCTGATTAACAGAAAGAAAAACTAGTCCTAAGTTGTTTGCTAAATCAATTAATGAAAACTAGGGTTTTGCCTTCACTTGCTACACTAAATGGATTTACCCTCTAGATGGATTATTCATCCAGTACCAATAAAGATGGATTATTCATCTAGAATACCAATAAACTCCCGCTAGAGGGTTGATCATGCCTACACGATATTCTCTCTCGAGCAATAACTGTCTATCTCACCAATAGGGTATATTGCATCTTTGCTTCAACCTTGGACTTCGAGACACATAAATGTCCAAACCTTAATTGTCACACTTAGAATCGGGATATCTCTATTCACCGATTGACCAACTGTTGCTCTACTCACATCCCTGGGGATCATCATCTCTTGATCTCAGACTCCTAGCATGAACACACCAATGATGGCCAAAAACTGCCATGTGAATGAAGTGCAGAAATAGAGCAAGTGTGGATAGAATAAATAGTATACTGGATGAAAACAATATTACAATCAATCCATTGGCGCATAGTGAGGCTATGTAAAACCTAGAAATAAAACTAGAACATAATGGAATTCGGTAGAGCCATAAGATCCAAAATCATTAAGTGTTTAGTGAAGGGACTAGGGGAAAACTAAGGTGCACACAATGCCTTGATCTAAGCGCTCCGTCATCTCCTTCCTTCGACCCCTAACCTTGTGCTCTCGAACCCTTGTCTACCGCCTCTAACCAACCCCCATACAAATTCCTAGATCTTCTATTTATAACCCTTAACGCCCGCCCGAATCACACCTAATACGGGCCGGGCCATCCTCGCCTCGCTATACGAAATGTAAGGCGTATAGCAACGCCTCCACCGCACGGATCATCTTCCGCTTGTAAATTTGGTGACTATCAGACGCTAAAGAAAGCCCTCTGGGACACAGAAGTAATGTGAAAGGAAATGGAGTTCCTTTCAAGATGCCTTCGGGACGCTGCAATGAGAACCCTTCCCCTCGTCGAGCAGTGCTCACTCGCTACAAATAGCCAGCTCACAGAATGAGCATCCTGTAAAGAGGCACTTCTTGTGTGGATCTTTCTCCTCACTTTTACCAAGCATGCCTGCAACAAAACCATGAAAAATACTCAAAACATACTTAAAATCAATGAGGAAAGCTTCTAAGTGCAGGGAGAAACATATGCAATTCTTAGTACTTTATAGCTCTTATTACCCGATCCACACTAGGGGGAGGATGATGATTTGCTCGTTTATACTCTTGCCTCGTCAGCTCCTGCTTCTGTTCTACCTCTAACAAAACCTCCTAGCACTCAGGTCTATGCTCTGAGCTCACACTCCCGCCGAGCCCAATCAACCCGCTTGACATCGAATCCCGCTTCTTAGTGATAACCTTCCTATCGCTCTCCGTGAGCGTGCAGTAACTCCTTTTGTTTATAACCATTCGCCATCCCATTCCCTTGCTCGCTATTTCATTGCCTAACAAAGCTGGGCCCTAGCCTAACCCGGCCGGGCCTAAGGCGGCAGAGGAGAGATGGATGCCTCGAATGATAATGGTGCGCTCGGACTCAAAAGAACCCGTCGGAAGAAAGCCACTGGGTCATTAATGGATGTTTACAAAAATAAGGTTAATCCCAATGGATCCATTGTTAGTCAAGGCCCGTCTTATTGCAAAGTGGGCATGTCCTGTACTTATGGGGTGGATTATTCGATACCTTTTCCTGCTGCCAAGTCGACCTCTATTCAACCTAAGTTATATCTCTAAAGCAGCCCACTCATGGCCAGGATTCCATCAACTTGACATTAAGAATGTCTTTTCTTCGCGAAGATCTGCAGAGAGTATATGGAGCAACCTCCCGGGTTTGTTGCTCAGGGGAAGATTGGTAGAGTTTTTCGTCTCCGAAAATCATTATATGGCTTGAAACAACGTCTTTGTGCATGGTTTGGCAAGTTCAGTGAAGTGGTTGAGAAATTTGACATGCAGAAGAGCAAATCCGATCATTCTGTCTTTTACATAAATTCTCAAGCAAGTATCATCTTGTTAGTTATGTATGTTGATGATATTATCATTACTGAGAATGATATGGTAGGTATATCTTAACTCAAGTCCTTTCTTCATGGCCAATTCACATAAAGGACTTAGGAATGTTGAAATACTTCTTGGGTGTTGAAGTTAGGAGGAGCAAACGTGGAATCTTCTTATCTCAAAGGAAATATGTTTTGGATCTATTGTCTGAAACAGGAAAATTGGCAGCAAAGCCATGTCAGTCCCTTATGGCACAAAGCCTACATCTTACTAGAGAAGGCAAAATTGTTCAAGACCCCGAGAAATAGGCGTTATTTCAGCCAACTATTCTTATAACACACCTCGATATCAGATACTCGCAGCTGCTTAGTTAATACATGTCTTCTCTACTTGATCATCACGATCGTAGAATAAATTTACTGCTACTTGAAAGGAGCCCGAACGTGGTATTTTATACAGTAATCACGAGCATAATACTGGTATTTCTTACGATGCAGATTGACAGGATCTAAGGAAGATGTATGTTCACTTCGTGTTAACAGATTATTGAGGGAATCTAGTTTCATGGAATAGTAAGAAATAGAGCGTTGTCTCTTGATCTAGTGCAAAATTTGAGTATAGAGCAATGTCACAATCTACATGCAAGATTATGTAGCTCCACCAACTTTGTGAAGCCTGTATTAAACTCGGGTCCTGCAAAGCTCGTGTGACAAACTGTGCCGCCTTCATATTGTCTTTAATCCTATTTCACTGAAACGAACTCAACCACAGAGTAAATTGGTCATTCGCTCGTGAGGAAAATACAACCCGCATTGATTTCTACAAGATACGTGGGAAGACCCAAGAACATTTGTAGTGATATTCTGGCAAAGGCCCTAAGTGGAGACTCGGTTAAGCCTATGTAACAAGTCGCAAGGACACATCTATGCTCCAACTTGAGGGGGGAGGTTATAGATGTATCATACATGAACATATCAGTTTGTACTTTATTAGGATACTTTAGTTATAGGGCTATAACCATTTAGGAAGAGTAGATCATCTTACTTAATGTATAACCTAACTTTTTGTATATATATGTATGATGACTCAATGGAAAAGATAAGGAATTCATTCCTCTAACTCTTCTTCTCTTAGTTTCTACAAACATCAATAAGGGCAGTCTCATTAGCTCAACACTTGATGTGTATGCTTGTTGAGGGAGGATACAGGATACCTGTCTTACGGTTCATTGAGATTGATATCTATTTCAAACACCCTGTGCCAATATCCTTGTTACATAAGATTGTTGAATATTTTTTGATAGGCCTCAGTTTTCTAATGTGAATCCAATACATGAATTTGGCATAAAACATAACCTAAATGTCATGGGTGGGATCACTTCGGGGATTGGACCTTGATGGCCTTTAGCTTCTAAAGCTGTCTAAGTGCATATTCCTTGAGTCTCTCATAAAGATGCACATCTAGGCACTGGTTTCTCTTCAATGAAATTACTAGAAGCATACTAGAGAGATCCTTTATTTTGTGGTTTGTGTTCCTACTGTTCTCCTATCTCAAACAAAGGCTCTTGGAAGAGCCTGAAATGTAGATATTTACAAACAATAGAACCTACCATACACTAACTATTTTGATATAGATCAATCTTAGGGCTCACTAAAACATAGCTGCTCTCCCAAATACAGTAGATATTTTGTGGATTTAGTGGCGGAAGAGCACTGGATTGCAAGTTCCCTAAAGAAAGGGGCCGAAGCTATGGTAGTAAGGCAACCTATTCTTTGGTTTACCGATTTTTTTTTTCTTGTTTGCTTTTAAGCTTTACTTTAAGGTAAAGAGCAAAAAAGGTCAACCTTTTGAAATGGGCATAGGATCTAGGGACAAATATTATCATGGTGAAATTGATTCTTAGATGGTAGGTTAGTAAACTCTCTCTTCTTACTCAGCTAGCTGTCATGGATCTGTCTTTTTTTGTACTATTTTCTTTCTTCGGCTAGTTCTGGTATGTTTGTCTTCCTTGACCAGCCATCCGTTACATTCCTTTCCTTCACTTCACTAGTACTAGCAAAATATCTTGACTATTTCAATGAGCACTATGTGGCCTTCCTAGCCTATCTGGTTTAGTTGCTTGTTGGGTTTTATGTGCTATTATTTCTTGCTCTGTAGGCGCCCTTGGTAACGATATCAGATATACAAAAATGTTTCCCAGGGTTCTACTCATTCTAGTCCTATATCCTTGTTATCATCTATTGGGAATTTCTATTAACATGCATGCTTCTACTATTGTGATTATGGCTATGGTTTTGTGTGAGGATGAGCAAGGTGGTAGATTCAGTCCCATGCAGCAGAAAAAATAAACGAAAAAAGAAAACTCTATATTTCCACACTGGAATTCACATTTAATCAAATTATTTGTAGCTGTTTGAAGCATCTGCTGTTTGCAAACCTTTCATTGGTATGTGTGCTTTCCTTAGCTGCTTGCAAATTGGAATTTGCCTTGAACCAAAAGTGTGTATATCAGGTTGAAAAGCAAAAAATTTTGAAAGGAAGCATCAGCAAGACTATGCATTCAATCGATGGAAAAGATAGAGAGAACTCGGCAATGGCAATGGAGGAAAACAGCAGAGCTCAATCTGGCAATATTAATCAGGCAGCCAGATGTGCTAAGAACAATATAGATACAGGAAATATTAAGGCCAGTACTTCCATGGTTTCATCAACCTCTAGTTCTAGTGGAAGTGCAGAAGCCAGTGTAAAAGCAAAGTCTTCTGGAGATATGAAGAAGGCTCCTAGGGGCTCTACTTTCTTTGAAAGGTATTATCTTGTCCTTGAGATCATTTTTGTTTTTCACACCCAATCACCGCTGTTATCAGTGGCGTTGGAATTGAAAGTCAACCTAAATATTAACTTTACGATCATAATAACCCTTATCATTACTGATTTTGGTCATGTGACTATTTTTGCGCTTTGAAATTGTCTCTTTGTTTCCTTTTAAAAAAAAAGAGAGAAGCTCCATGAAAATTTAAATATTAAGCAAGACTTATGGTAATGTTATTTCTTTCAGATAATCCCTTTTGCTTCCTGATTTTTCTAATTCATTCAAATCCAGGTTCAAAAGTTGATGTTAAATGTCCCTAAACCATTCAACTTCTGTCCAGGAGTTTGCAACACTGCAGATTCACTCCAAAGTTTTGTTTAGTCAATGAGTGCAAGAGCTGTCCAAGGTCTTCCATTTAATTTATACACCAAAGGTAATTTTTTTCAAAATTACATTTAAAAAAGACTCAACAAAAAGGTTTACTGAATAAAGATTTCTTATACCAAAAGAGTTTGTGATTAAAGGTGAGTTGTTAGATGCTCATAATATCCAAGTGATACTTTCTTAGGTGCTGGAGTTAATGCTTGTATGTTGAGTGTTTGTGAACAATGTAATGCCTCATGACTTTAACATTTTGATCCAACCTTTTAAAGACTTGTATTCAAGTTGATATCTTCCCCCTTCCCCTCCACCACCCCCTGAAAAGAAAAAGGGGAAAGGGAAAAAAGAAAAAAAAATGAAGAGGCAATTAGATTTTGTAATAGGGTGCACTAGCTAGGGACTCGTGTCCTGGATGCAGTAACTTATGCAGTTCTTATTACATAGGTTCTTCCTGGATGCAGTTGCATATGCAGTTAACATTAACATGGTTGTCTCTTGGGATGGCAATAGGCTGGTTTTTTTGGGCGACCTTTCTTGCCCTGCACCTTCCCGATTATAGGGAGGTTGGTTTTGGCATAAGGGGAGAAGGGGAATTGAACTCCAGTCTGGAGTAGGTAGGGTATGTGGTTCGTGCAGTCCAAAAATGGAGGCATTATCTTTAGGGACGGAAATTCATTATACTTACTGACCAGCGTAGCTTGAAATTTCTTCTAGTGCAGCGTATGCTGAGCCTAGACCACCAAAAATGGTTAAGTTGTTGGGATACGACTTTGAGATCGAATATAAACCCGGGTCTGTAAATAAAGTTGCGGATGCTCTTTCTTGCATCCCTTCTCAACCAACCCTGTTATCACTCTCCATTCCACATTCTGTAGAGCTGGACGCAGTAGCAAAAGAAATAGCTCTTGACCCTGCACTATCTCAGATTCAGGAAGCTCTATCACGTAGCCAAGTACCCAAACCAGGTTATTCCTTGATTCAAGGCAAACTCTACTACAAAAATAAATTAGCCTTACCAACAACTTCTTCCTTGATTCCTCTAGTTCTACATGAGTGCCATGATAGTCCCATAGGAGGCCATTCAGGTGTGCTGAAAACACTGAAAAGGGCATCAGCCAGCTTGCATTGGACAGGAATGAAACTAGCTATTCAGTCATATGTGGCTACTTGTCCGGTTTGTCAACAAAACAAGTCCTCCCCACTGTCACCAGGCGGCCTGCTTCAGCCACTACCAATTCCCTTTCAAATCTAGGAAGACATTTCTCTTGACTTCATTGAAGGACTACCAAAATCAGAAGGGTGGGACACCATTTTGGTTGTCGTGGATCGTCTGAGCAAATATGCCCACTTTATTGGATTAAAGCATCCCTTCACAGCAGTAACAGTGGCAGCTGCATTCACTCGCGATATTGTCCGCCTTCATGGAGTCCCACGCTCTATAGTCTCAAACCACGACGGACTTTTTCTCAGTAAATTCTGGACATAACTTTTTAAGTTGCAAGGGATTGCACTTCGCTTCAGCACAACTTATCACCCTCAATCAAATGGACAAACTGAAGTGATCAACAGATGCTTAGAAACATATTTACGTTGCTTGTGCATCATAAACCGAAATTTTGGGCTCGTTACTTATCCTGGGTAGAATATTGGTATAACACTTCTTTTCATATGGCTGCCAAGACCACACCTTTCTGCATTGTTTATGGTCGTGATCCCCCATCCCTTTTGCGTTATGAGGCTGTATCCTTAATGTAGGAGCTTCTACAACAACCCTTGGAAATTTGATCTTGATTATGGAAATTTGAATTCGGGAGGTTGTGAAATCCTAGAGGCATGATTTGGAGTCTTATTGCTATTTTGGAGTTGCTTTATTTTAGAAAGATTTGTTTTTAGTAGTTGCTTTATTTAAAATTTTGTAAGTGACTTGTTTTTCTGGCCAAGTAGGAGATGCCATTTAAATTAGAAAGTCTTGTTTACCGTGTCAAAGTAGGAGTTTTTTTATTCATTTAGAAAGTAATGTGGGCCTATATATCCCCCCCTTAATACGTAGTCTTTCAGATCATCAAGCTTCTAATAATATTTTCATATTTCTTTGGCATTTCCTCTCGTTTCTTCTTATCTCTGCATTCCTCAGCCGATTTAGCTATTGGGCTTTTATCCCTAGTGGATTCCTCGGGCTGTAAAAGTATATATCTCTGCTCTCTAATCTCGGGTGGATCTAATTGAGGGCGAGTTCGTGGCTTCTTATCTCTTGGTGGATTCTTTGAGTGGTGAAGTAAGTACTTATCCTTCTATAACCTCTACTCATCCCATCATCTTCTCTTTTTAACTTTTCAAATCCAATTCTCCAACCACAACCCAAAACTTTCCAAATCTAGTTCCATACTTCTAAAACCTTTCCATATACTTTGTTTCACCCTAGAAACCATACAAAACAATCATCCCTAACCTTAAAGAAACCCCAAATTCGTACACAGCCCTAGCCTACCTTAGAAAATACCGAAAACCGCAAACTAGCTCAAAACAAGGTTTTTTGCATCAAATCAAACCCGAACCTTTCCAAACCTAAAATCCTTCATTCTAAACCTTAATTCCATCATATATAAACCCCAAATAAGCCCTATAACCTTTGGAACCTGTTATAGCATATATCTACTTTACATTTAGAGTTGTAACCTCTTAGGAAACTTGTCTTATAGAGTTGTAATCTATTATGAAAGTTAGATTGACTTTTGTATATATATATACATTCACAATGGATCAATGAAATACACAAGGAATTCTTTCCTCCAATTCTTTCTACATGGTATCAGAGCTTAGGGCTCGGATTTGAGCCAAATTAGGAACAAATTTAGGAAAGAGAAAGAGGGTTGTGGGGGTGTTCTTTTTGAAACACCCATCTAGAGAGGGAGCAGGGTGATACCCCGCTCACCTGTGAAGAACCCGTCATCACAACAAGCAGGCCTCCAAGTTCACAGCGGCCTGACAAAGGAGTGTGTGAGGTTCATGCGCCAAGCAGATCGGGCGCTTGGCCTATTCCCCATCGCAAGGCCGACGCGCGTGAGGGCTTGTGGAGCCTCCGACGACGACGCGCCTCCACCAGACGCCATCGCCTCCAAACCTCCCCGCCCACTTCGGCTTCTCTGCTCGAACACGAAAAAAAGTGTCTTTCAACGTTTTCTCATCCGGCAGCACATCTCACGAGGTTTCTTCTCGTATCTGTGTGCTGCGCACGAAAATTTCTTCGGGAAATATTTCTGGAAGCTTTTGATCTCTCGGAGGTATACTTTGTCCTTAACATTTGTCCTCGCTTTCTGAATAATGAGTACTTGGGTTAAAGATAAAAAGCCCTGCTTTCACCCCGGCTCACGACGACGCCCAAAATCACGGGCATGACAAACTAATCGGGTCCCAATCACTGACGAGTAAAATGCCCAATCCGCCTACTCTCAGGAGCATTCAGCGACCAACCATCTTGACGAGGACCTTCCCACAATTATCTCGAAAGGCCTAGCGGCCAAGACGATGCTCTGCCTCCTTCCCTACAAATTCATAATTCCATTGGATCGCAAAGCACTCCACCTCATTAATCACCGAGTATGTTAAGAAACTAATGAATTATTCGAATTTGTGTATTCTAATAAAGAATATTTCAGACAAGTTCGATGTATGTAGAGCTTTTTATCACACAGAGAAACAAGATCGGTCCTCACTTTAACTCTTCACGGATTATAAAAGGACATACGAGGAATTGAATACATCAACATTAGTCCATACACAAACAATGGGATCAACGGAAGATGTCATGTTATTTGATCAAGACATATATATGAATCTCCACACCTCCCATGATCTCATCCTTCAAGAAGATTAATTCAATATAAGATACTACGCGCCATGGTATAGATCTTTCACTCAGATCCTCCTCCTTCATGAGCGTCGCCTTGGCTGGGCCTGGAATCAGAGTCGAAAAAGCAACAATACGTAAAACAACGTGTCGCTTCTCGTAAACCCAAATGACAAGCTTTCGAGGAATTGCTCATATTACGCCTATAAGCCTGACATGTGATACAGATCGTAGTTAGCGACAAGTCAACAGACTTCACCGCCACGGAAGCTCACTGGTATCGAGTACGATCGCCAATTCGGGCCATGCAAAGAATTAGCCGTGTTCCACTGTATCAGAATCATCAAGTCTCCTCTACCCAATTATTGTTATCACGAATCGTAACTAATAAATGCTTCGCCCCTTCTTCTGGTCCCTCCAAACGGGTCATTGATTTTAGCCATGATCACATAAATGTAATTCTAGCCTGCCTCTACCTTCAAATACATCCTTCAACTCCTCCCCGCTATCTTAGCAGATGGGTCACTATGTATTGGTCGCACAATTTTTGCACTCCATCTCTCGTTTTGTCATTCGTCTTTGAAGCCACTAACTTTCTTTCAATCCATCTCAAAGTGAGCAAATTAACTCTAAGAGCACTTAAATGATATATCTCTTTTTTTTCCCGGTTTTGCTCTTTAGATCTTATGACAGCGTATTATTGGTGTAGGGACGTGGAGTCCGGGGGTCTCTACACTTCGATCATACAAGCATTCAAGACCGTCACTTGTTCCGGAGTTACTACACCATTCGAGACGATTGGCCGAACAGGCCATCCCTTTCTTCCTTTGTCAAAAAAGTCATGTCCATAGTTTTCAAGTCTCGTTGTAATTGCAGTGTGAGTCTTGTCACTCATAAGCATCTTGTCTTCATTTAATTCCGCAGTCAATAAACGAAAGAATTTACCAATCTAATAGTCCATTCATCCGTGGAGTCCATGCCTAGTTACGTCCCCGATCGGCTCTCGTTACCATTACTTTCATTAATGACATTCACAAACCACTTATTATATCTAATGAAAATCGCTTTCGAGTTATTTTCTCATTTCCGCTCCTTTATGCTGAAATACACACTCACTCTTCCATATGTTCAAAGTTCAGGAAGGATAATGTTAAAGAATGTCTCGTAACAATTTTAGTCATTCATAAAGCCTAAAATCTCATTCTTCACAACCATGTGTCGAGCAATTCTTGTGAATGGAGTGGTCGTAGAGTGAAGAATAGACACCTCTTTAAACTACCGTAGCTCTATTACTCCAAATGCGTGTGCCTAAGTATTTCGGGCCGATGTCAAGCTTCCACCGCTTGTTTTTTTTATTAACCTAATGCCTCTCGGCCTTGAATCAGACACTTCAGACGATCCTCTTTCCAAATAAACCTTTGTTTTCATTAGTTTCTAGTATTTGTAGTGTACTTGTTTTGTTCTGATGTCTGCCCGTACGTGTCTAAACTCGATCATCCTATGTCATCAAGTGTATCTTCCCGAGTTACTATCGGTCTGTAAGGGATATAGTATCGTCCTCAGTCTTCGCAAGTACTAGTTTCGCTGATGTCACCTTCAAGAATACTCCCTTTTCTCAAGACCTGATCCACACTAGCTAAGGGGAGGATGATGACTCGCTTCGCTTTATACTACCACACCTCTCGTCCCGTCCCTACTCCGTGTAAAACCTCCTATCACTCCAAGCCTCAAGCACACACGACCCAACACCCCCACCTCGTGCCCTCCACCACCGCTTCGGCGACGATCCGGGGCTCTCAATGACGATCTTCCTATTCCTCTCCGTAGCGTGAACGCCGCTGCTCATCCACTTCTTTTGCTCTTACGACCATTCACATCACAATGGCTCTTTGTCATCCCCGACTCTATTTCATTGTCTAAAAGGTTTTTTAAGCCCTCGCCACCCCATTGCGTGAAGGCTATGATAGCGAGGAGACGGATGCCTCGAATCGATAATGGTATCAGACTTGCTAGTTTACATGTCAAAGTGCGCCATCAGTCGTCGTTGATGTTCATGCGAAGGTTAATCCCGATGGATCCATTGCTCGATTGAAAGCCCGTCTTGTTGCTAAAGGGTATGCCCAGACCTATGGTGTGGACTATTCTGACACTTTTTCCCCTATTGCTAAGATGACATATGTTAGACTTGTTATTTCCCTGGCTGCCACTTATAATTAGGACCTCCACCAGCTTGATATTAAGAATGTATTTCTTCATGGTGACCTTTCGGAGGAGGTATATATGGAGCAACCTCTAGGTTTTGTTGCTCAAGGGGAGAAAGGGAGTGGCTCATTTGGCCTTCAAAAGTCTTGTGATGGCTCAAATGTGAGTCCACGTGCGTGGTTTGCAATCTACCAAGCCGTTAAGAAATTTGGCATGCAAAAGAGTAACTGACCACTGGCCTTCACAGAACCCGCCTGCGTATCATTCCTATTGGTAGTGTATGCGGGATGATATTGTTACTACTGAGTGACTTTAAAGGTATCTCATCCTTTAAGTCCTTCCTCAAAGCCAATTCCATACAAGAACTTAGGATGCGAAGATACTTCGTAAGACAGCTTATGCGAAGCAAATATGCGAATCTTCTTATCTCAAATGAAATATGTGTTCGTCAATGTTTAGACTGAAAGTCAGTAAAACCAAGCGCTTCTCCTATGGTTCCAAACGCATAATCTTACTAGAGAATAAAACATTTGAGGATCCCGAAATATAGAAGACTAGTCGTAGAAGCCGAATTATCTTACTACACGTCCCGACATTGCCTACCTACCGCATTGTAAAGCCAATATATGTCTTCTAAACAATCGATCATCAAGCAAAATAGAACAAATCTCTATGCTTACTGAAAGGAGCCCCGAGATGAGGTAATTTATATGGTAATCACGCGTAGACTGAAAGTTTTTCTCCGACGCGAATCAAGCAGGATCTAAGGATAACAGAGGTCAACTCGGCAGATTAGCAGGTTTGTTGTTATGATCCGTCCGCTGAAGAAGAAGAAACAGAGCGTTGTCTCTCGATCAACGCAATCCAATATAGAGCCATGACAACCGTGTGTGTGAGACTTATGTGGATTCATCAACTCTTGATGGAAGTCAGCATTGAGACACAATCCCAGCAAAACTCTGGTGTGACAATCAGGCTGCCCTATATATTGTTTCTAATCCTCTATTTCATGAACGAATTAAGCATATTGAGATAGATTGTCATTTCGTTCGTGAGAAAATACAACTCAACTTGATTTCCACAGATATGTGGAAGATAGAGAACACCCATGATATTCCTTCAAAGGTTCTGCCGGGACCTGTGTTGGGCTATTCATATAATACGTGGGGCCTCCAACTCGAGACGTTATAGCATATATCTACTTTACATATAGAGTTATAATCTATTAGGAAACTTGTCTTATATAGTTGTAATCTATTAGGAAAGTTAGATTGGCTTTTATATATATACATTTACAATGGATCAATGAAATATACAAGGAATTCTTTCCTCCAATTCTTCCTTCTTTGCTTTCTACAGAACCAGACTTGTCCCTTATCTTTTTTTAAAGTTACATCCTATACCACTAAACTACCATGAACCCATCCCTAACTTACCCAAACCATTAAATCATCCATCACGGTCCCATCCTTGCATCAATGCTCTGTATTTCTAGAGGTTGATCAGCAACTTGTGACAGGGATGCCATATTAACTGAATTGTGATAGCATCAACAACGCATGAAAGCACAAGCTGATAATAAAGGAAGGGAAGTTTCTTTTGAAGTGGGTGACTTTACGCCCTTATTGTCAAACAACACTAGCTTGCTGTTTTAATGAAAAGCTCTCCCCTTGTTTTTATGGCCCTTTCAAAATTATTGCCAAAGTAGGGCTTGTCGCTTATCGTCTTCAACTGCTGGAGAACACCAAGATTCATCCCGTCTTTCATGTCTCCCTCCTTAAACAGGCTGTTGGTTCCATCTTACCCCAGTCGTCATTGCCACAGTAGTTGAACGGCGAGCTGGAACTGTTAGTTGAACCAGAATCTGTGCTGGAGGTGCATCCCAATTTAAATTCCCCACACTAGTGGGGACGTTGTATTCTTGTGGAAAGGCCTACCTAAGTTTGAAGCTTCTTGGGAGCCCTTCATGATAGAAACGATTTCCAGATTTTCACCTTGAGGATAAGGTGCCTCTCCAGCCCGGGGGTACTGATAAGCCCCCAATTCGTTTTACATACATGAGGAGTAAGAGCAGAGGGGCGCCAAAGGAGAGCGTGTGAATCACGTGAGCCTATCATTCTGTTGGTGGCAGTATTAGTACAGGCAGTGGGGTGTGTGGAAAGGTGTCTAGAGAGAATATTTCTGTTAGGGAGAGTGGGGGAGCCTCTCGAATTGCTCTACATTGCTGTACTGGGTTCCTGAAGTTTCCATAAATAAAATCTTCAATTTTCTTCTTCATCTCATTTTGGTTTTACTAGGTTTATCTTTTTTACTTAATAGTGAGATTTTTACATTTTTTAAATCCTCCTAAATAACCTAGTTATTTCTTTCATATCTTCTTTAATTTTTTTACTGTAATTTTCTTCCAAACAATAGGGTTGCATATTCTCTCAAATAACATATTGCAGAAATTGTTTTCAACTTTAGTTGTGCCCTGCCTTGATCACAATTGTAGCCCCCTGCCACCACCCAAGTTTATGCCAGGGATGGGGTTGTTAATGTTTTCTTCAGTGGTCAGTGGGGCATCATGCACTGTCTTCACCCCACCCCACAGACTTTCCTAGTTACCTCTAATTTGGGGAATATATCGAAATGGTGAATAGT
Organism: Tetrastigma voinierianum; assembly: GCA_016808115.1. Taxonomy (NCBI): domain Eukaryota; kingdom Viridiplantae; phylum Streptophyta; class Magnoliopsida; order Vitales; family Vitaceae; genus Tetrastigma; species Tetrastigma voinierianum. The sequence continues at coordinate 799,190 of JAEQBH010004491.1, read as the reverse complement.
CCTAATATAGTCGTTACTTATTTAATCTATTGATTATGAAAATGCATTGACCGCCATTATCGTGCTCTTGATCATAATAGCTAAAGATTGATTGAAAAATCAATTATTTTGTTCACAATTGCATAAAGCCCAAAAAACAACTACTTTGTTCTAATATGGGTTTCAACTTTTACATTTATCTTTAATGAAGGGTGAAGTATTTTCTCATTGCCATGTCCTTCAGGAACAGGAACAATGCCTGCCATAATAAGCCTCTTGGCAGCTAGGAGAGTATGAAAGAAATTAAATGACATGGCCTGTAATCCATGGTCGCTGATAATTTCAATTTTGTTCCTTTTTTCATGCAGGGTTTTACAAATGCAGTTAAAAGGCCCGTTCGAATTCGTGAATTTTTGCTATAACAAGAATCGGAATCATTGTAAGCACTAGAATACTGCCATCTGTTTTTTAGCTTTCCACATTAGAGGATGTAGATCGATCGGTGCTCTTTGGCTCAGCCCCAAACCCAAAGGCGTGTGGTTGTATCGTATGTGAAGAAGTGTTTTATGAGTAATCATCTAATGGAACACTGCTTGACGACAATCTATGCATTCTTTTTTTCTTTTTAAGATGAGAGGAGGACATCTAATGCAGTGATACCTTATTAATCCCTTCTTAATTCCAGCATACAAGGGAAAGCCAGCCCTACGGTGCATCTGTTTTTTCCTTTCTTTTTTCAGGAGACAGAACAGAATGCAGCAGGAGCAGCGCTACCTGAAGAGAGATTTACATTTGTCTCTACTCTGTGTACTGAATCTCCATCAGTGAGTGTCTGTTACCTTTTCTTCATTTTCATAAGACCTGCACTGCAGCACATATATTCTTCAGCAAGTGTAAACGCCGCTATCAATCTGGTGGGTGGAACGACCCGAAATCGATGGATATATTTTTATATAAATATTAGTAATTAAAAATTATTCAAAATTAAGAATATATTTAAGTTACATATTAAAATTATTTTAAAAGCATAGAGGATGATAATATCAATTAGATTAGATTTTTTTTTTTTTTGACATTCTTTTACTATATTTGTATTTGTTTATAAAAAATAAATTATTTTTATTAAAATATATTTAATGAAGAAATAAATTATTTTTATATGAGTTATACAAAATATTTTATTCAATAGTTTTTTGAAATTTGCAATTGTAATAAAACTTATAATAGTATATATTTGTATATTTATATTTATGATAAATGATTAAAAAATATTCATAAATTTATTAAAAAAAAACATTCATAAATAAATAAAAGATAATAAATTAAAATTTAATATATATTGCTGTGCCATAGTTTACTTCAAAGGGGGAGGCTCAGGCTGGGTCTGAACCCTCCTAGCAGTAACTCCATTTTATGCAATTGATTGATATATAGCTCAAATTTCGGGAAATGTTCCAAAAAATCTGTAAAATACTGATATATTGGCGAAATATCGTTGATAATTACAAAAAAAATCTGAAATTTTTGTTGATAGACTATCAGAGGGATAATATTTCTAACCTTGGGTGGAAGAGGTGGAAGTTAAACTGATTTGATTTCTTAATTTCGGTCTACAATGTCAAGTTTTTTTTTTTTTTGGGTGTTAAATTACTATATTTTATAGAATAAATGTATCTATAAAAATTAGCCTTGTGATTAGTTTTTTTTTTTTCTCTTTTATTCACACTATTCACTTTTGAATATTACATGTTTTTATAAGGATTAGATCTGGTTCTCCCATATGTTCGTCCAATTCCTTTATCATTTGAATCAAGCTTCAAGGGTTTATGTTTAATAATTTTTTTAAAATAGTAATTTTTTTAAAAAGAAAAGTAGTAATTTAACGCATTTCCAAATATCACAAAATGTTGAAATTCATTTGTTGTTCTTTGAACTAGGAGGTCAGAGTACCAAGGTCATTTCATGTCAAAACCCAATAATCCAACATCCAAGCTTTACTCCTAGCCCTTCAGCTAAGAGAGTGCAGGTAAAATTTTCCGTTTTCTCTATTCAAACTTTTCGAAAACGCGAAAAACGCGCTAGCTTACGGTAATGAAGCACGAAAAACAAATTTCAAACAGCAAATGAATTCAATATTTTCAACATTTTATATAATGACCGAAAAATGCGTGAAAAGTTCGTTTTCCTTTGTTAATTAAATTCAACCAAATTAAACTAAACATTAAAACTTAAAACGATTTTCAACCAAATTCAAGACACTAAACGTATTTTCAAAATGAACTAAAGATTAATACATCAGTAAAATTTCATATTCGACTTTGATAGAGTCAAAATTTTCAGAAACTAAACGCCTTAACAATTCCAAGATAAGTTTATTCCAAAAACAAAACAAAACAATCTTGATGCATTAGCTTTTCTTTTTAACACAATGTGATAAACTACATCATCAGGATTCAACTGAGATCTACCGACATGGCCTTTTAAAATATTGAACATTATACCACATAAAATATGCGTGTGATAGACAATGTAGTTAATTAATAATACCTTAAATTGATTGAAAACTATAACTATAGAACAAATTAGAAAAGTTAATTGAAGTATGTTGAATAATTATCTCAAATAAATAAACAAAATGACATAAAATGAACAAAAGTACAAGAATCCTAGAAATCATAAATAGATCTATTCTCGAGCTATGAATACTAGAAAATCAATTATAATTTTGTTTCTAATAGAATCGTCTTTCTTGTTTACATCGATATTTTGTACACCGGAAAGGTGGAATATCAAAGAATGATGAGCTTGAAAGCTCGATGACGTAAAATCATTCATGATTAAATATGGTGCCAAAAGAAAAGATCCAAAGAAATGTCACATTTTTTAAGAAATAAATTAGTAGTTAAACTTAATTTGATAATCAAATTCATTGGTTCAAATAAAAATTACACTTTCAACTTAAGAAAAAGGAAAAATGCATACTCACCATGCACTGCACTTTTAATAATATAATCAACGCTAAAAACTAGATCGACCTGGCTTGGCCCAACCGGCCGGATCGTCGACCGGTCATCACAAAACCCAGCCTAGTTCAATGCAAAAATTGTTTTTGATCAACCGTATGAACTAGTGATCGGACCCAGAACTTGATGAACTGGCCTTCCGCCGCCCTCAATTTTTATTTTTTTTGGTTTTCTGCTAAAACGACGTTGTTTTGACATGTTTTTTACATCGAAACTAAGCTGCTACGTAATTAAAACTCAGAGTAAGAAGACTCAGAATTCAAAAATTCAATTAAATACTCGTAAGCTTGTTTTATCTAATACAAATTATAGTTAAATGAACCATTCTATTACTATGTCAGGTATCAGGATTATTTTAAATATTATCAAAAATTATATAATACTACTAATTAAGTATATTTATTTATATAAATAAGTTTCTTCTATTTTTGAATATTTTCATATTTAAACATTATACATATTTTTAAAATAAAATTTAAAATGTTTTATTTATATAAAAGTAATAAATAATATCTTATATTATTAATTATATATTTTAAAATTTAAATAAAATATAAATAATATATTTATTATCGCTGGCTCAATCAATCCGTCACACTAATTCCATCCGGAACAACGAACCGTGACCCAGAATTTTTCTGCTTAGCACCCCATCCGATTTTTAAAACATTGCATATAATCCTTCCACTTTAAAATGTTAAAATGAATCTCCTATAATATTGAAAACATGAAAATTAATCGTCTTTTTTTATGGTGCCTAGTAATAGCTTAATCTATCATTATCTATCTTTACAACTCAATCCCTTATACTTTCACCTTTTTTTTTAACATTTATCCATTTCACTTTGAAATGTTAAAATTTACTCCTTATATTATCAAAAACATGAAATTTGATCCCCTTTTCTAACAATACGTGATAATGACTTAATCTACATTTTCAAGTCTTATGTACAACTCAAAAAGGTGATCCATGTCATATAATACTTGTCTGTAGAGGGTTATCATGTTATATTGATATTGGGTTGTTTGTAGGTTAAAGATTTAGTGTTGTGAGTACCATGGTCCTTAGACCCACTACTCAATGGGTCCTGCCCATTTAGCCCGAGGCCAACCTGGCCTGCGATGAGAAGCGACTCAAGCCCACTTATCGTATTAAATCTGGGGGGCACTACTAGATGGGAGAATCCAAAAACCCGTTTGTTAAAGCCGGGGTGTCTTCTCAAAGGCTAACTTCAAGGCAGCCTGTCTAGATCTTTAAGTCCCCCAGCCAACCATCCTTCCATATATGGCAAGTTCGTCATTGATAAATAGATAAAGACGGGAAATACGCAAAATATATTTATCCGCAAAATTTCCTAATTTCCGAATCCCATACTTCTCGGAGGAATAATATTTTGATAAGGAAGAATTAGTCCTCGATAAGAGAAAATTAGTCATTTATAAGGAAAAACATATCTATTCCTAAAAATAGGAGATTTCTTCATGAGATAGTAAGGAGATTTGGCAACCATTTTCTATAAATCAGGAAGATCTCTCACGAGGGCAGGTGTGCACCCTAACTACGCTTAATTTCTTTCTCTTCTCTTTTCCATCCTTTTGTCAATTTAATCATCTGAAAGAGCTGGCACACCGGGTCGCCGATCACCCATTTTATAGTTCACATTGCGCTGTTGATGCCCTGGGAGTGCAAAGGACAAGGTACAATAATTGGAGCCGTCTAGCTGAAACGAACGTAAAGTCTTCGCCTCATGTCAGTATGGCTCGCTTCACGATATCTAGTAACCTTCATCATCTAGAGCCCCGCTGGCCTCCCACGCCCTGATCTGCCCAGCGCCAATGTCAAATGTCCTGATGATCCTAGAAAAGATCAATTCCTCCATCAAGCGTTAGGACGGAGAAGAAATAGAGGAACAAGCAAAGCAGTATTTGGCGAGTCAAGGATCGGCTGAACACCACACCCAGACCACCGGCTGCGGTGCCTGCGAAAAGACGGATCTCGTGAAAGAGAAGTGCAAGATAGCGGTCAAGCTTTGTATCCAATCCCTCGCAATAGAGGGAAGGAGCCCATTATCCCGGACAAGGCCGATGCTCCCAACATGGCTAGGTCATTCCCGTAGTTTCCCACCTTCGGGGCCCCCACCAACAAAGAACACAAGGGCTAAATAAATGAAGAGGATCTCATCGCCTCGCTTCCACTGAGGCACAAGTAGTGGTGCGCCCGGTCAAAAGGAGAGAAGGCACGAGGCAGCACCAAATTCTAAGAGCGCTCCACCTGGGGGACCCCACGACATGCTCTCTTCACCCCTAAGGCAACACATTCTTGACTATGAGCCATCTAGCAAGTCATTATACCCGCCGCTTATGTGCCCGATGGCTCACTGACCATTACAATCTATGCTCCACTATAATCGTATTAAATGATACTAAAATGTCAACAACGACCTTCCGTCAGGTAAAGTGTTCCCGCTTCAGCCTTGGCAAGGCCCGTGGTGCCAATAAGTTCCATAAGCTCCCACGCCATTTGATAAAGTCATTCAATGAACTGTGGGTTGCATTCGTGATTGGCAGCACTTTATTCTGCAGATGTAAAAGAGGGACATCAGCCTCCTTGCTGTGCTATTCCTCTCTTCAAGGTGAAGCTTAATCTATTCTCACTTCAACAGAGATTCGTAAGCCGCTCAAAGAGGTAGAATCTTACATCATGGATGAAGTCCTCCAGAACTTTAGGAGAAGCTTTGGGCTATCCACGCCGTTCTTCTAATCACTATCTTTAGACCCACCAGAGATGATGGAAGAATTATACAAGTGGGTCGATAAGTACTCAATGCTGGAGGACAACATCCGTGTAACAACCCAAACTATCATGATTACAAGTCAGTTAACTGAAGGACATAAGCCATCTAGGAAGAATTCATCCGAGTCCAAAGAAGGGCAAAATAAAGACCGAAGGCGATCTCGTGACCAATCACAGAAAAAGAGAGAGCCCCCTCAGTTCACCCCCTTAAACATCTCGTATGAATGGCTATTGCCCATCATTCGTGATTTACCAGAGTTTACATGGCCTGCACCGATCTAGACAAATCCTTCCCAAAGAAACAAACTCGCGGCGCGATTATCGTGAGAGTGGACTACGTGGCATGAGACCACAGTGTCGGTTTCAAAGTTCCTCGTGGAAAACTAGTTAAAGCTAGACACCTCGGGAGGTATATCAAAGAAGCACTATGTGAGGAGTCGTGGCTCCAGAGCGACAGACCGCAGCCAGAAACACAACTCCATCCGAGCCTGTAATTCGCCATAAATTATATCAAGCAGCTTGTCTCGATGACTCAGTACTGGTCAAGCACCAACAAAAGAAGATCTTAAGAGCTGCCACAATCAAAGCTAGGGTAAATGTTATCCACACAAAAAGGCAAGCCAGGATTTAACCAGCTCCATACATTTGACCCATTTATATCCTTCCCTCATGTCAACCCGAATGTGATTATCAGGTCCCCACTACGATGCATCAGTACTCACCCTTGTATTAGCACTCATGTGCACAGTATTGTGATCCCCGCAAGGTACGATTTGTTGCAACCACTCCGCCTTTTAAACTCAGGTATTAGAAACTTTCTCAGGGGTGTCAATTCAACGGTGGATTCCTCTTCTGGGCTTTAATGGTGTGACCACTCGTAACACTGGGGAGATGTCACGCTCCCAAAGAAGGGTCTAATCTGGGCCACCCTGAGTTCCTCGTCCCAGCCATTAGAGACTTGATTCCTTACAACGCCATAATGGGGCGAGCCTGACTGCACTCGAGCTGTCACTCATTCACCACCACCGCACGACCGCGCTATTCGACCAAAGTCGTAAGGTCGAATCTTTGTCAAAACCACCACACAAGGCAGCAGCTACCCAGCCATCTGGCGCAGAATTAAAGGGGAGAATGAAAGTCCTGCTCTCAAGGATCAAACCCTTGCATAACAATCACAATTTGCCGCCCAGATCAAGGCGCAGGAGAAGGATCCACTGGTTGTGGACCCCTTGGAAAAGTAATGTTAGACAGGCCGGAGAAGTTCACTTATGCCAGTTCTCTTCTAATCGATGAGGAAAAAGAACAGCTACAACCCGCGCTTGTCGAGTGCAACATCACAGATGGCCGCAGAGCCACCCCTGGACATGGCCGAAATTAATCCAACCCGTGGCTCCTCACAACCAAACATCATCTCCATGACCAAACCAAATGAGACGTGAAAGAAAGCGCGTTTCACCCTGACCGCCATCGATTATCCACGAGGTAAACAATTTACTAAGAGTAGGTTTCATTAGAGAAGTAAAGTACCCTAAATGGCTAGCCAACGTAGTGGTAGTTCCAAAGAAGGGCGACAAATGGTGAGTATGTATAGATTACACTAACCTCAATGAAGTGTGCTCAAAAGATAGCTTCCCCTTGCCACGTATAGATCAAATTGTTGACTCCGTAAGGGGGCATAGGATGCTATCATTTCTTAACGCCTTCTATGGATATCATCAGATTCCCATGCACCTACCTAACGCAGAGAAAACGACCTTCATTACACCACACGGATTATACTGCTACAATGTGATGCCTGATCAAGAATGTGGTAATGTATCAAAGATTGGTAATCGAGATCAAGAAACGTCTTTGCATTTTGTAAAGGGGTTCGCTATAAAAGCCCCAGACAAGACACTGTACGGGAGACCCTCTTTTCACAAATTTTTCAAGTGGAAGCTTAACTCTTTCCGCCTCATTTTCTCACTTTCTAGTAGCCAAACACCGATTCACGTGCCGCAGGCATCCTGCAGAATCAACATTTATAACCCATCTCCCTCCTACTACCGTAAAGAATGCTACTCGCAAAGATAAATGGGTTTTTGTGTGGCCTAACACGCGTGATGGTTTTCTTCTCAAAGACAACTGGCTCATGTTGAGTTTCAATTTGGTGAATTCAATTTGGATTTTAAGGTTTTTGTAAAAACAATGGATTTTAATGGTTGGAAACTAAAAACAGAGTGAGTAAAAAAAAATGTAAAATAGAACTCCCTTAAGTGTTAGGTCACTGGGGTTGGATTCATAAGGCAACTAAGGGTTTCTAAGGTCCTTTCCTCGCGTTGGGGAGGATGACCTATAGTCATCTCCCAAACCGAATCTTCATTTAACGCAAAACTAACCTCTCATTAAATCTCTTTTAAAATGATATCCACCGGCCAGCTCTTTCATTCGTTAAAACACAAGTCACCTTGACTCACCTTACAATGGCTCATAAATGATAACCAACAAACATCAATAGATCTAACATTAAGCATCCAATGATCCCAAAAGCTTACCAAGTAATAACCATCAAGGTGACTCAAAAGGGATCAAAACCTAAAGTTAAAAAGGGAAAACAGTAATGATAGTGGATACCTACGTGAAAAACATGGAACCCTCAACCTGCCTCAGGATTCTGCACCCAGTAGCTTCCTTCTTCAAGGAGAAAGAGTTCTAACCGCTCATCCTCCAAGCCACATCCCCTATGCTCGCTAGCGGAGAAAGTGGGAGAGAAAGCCGAAGGGAAAATGAGAGAAAACGAAGAAGAGCGAAGTGTCGAAAGCTTCCCACCCACTTTATTAATGAGCAAAAGGAGAGGTCCCTGCTGCTTTTGTTCCGGACTTTAAGTGGCCACACCCCTTTAAAATACCAAAAACCAAAACCAAAAGCTATTATAGGGGACAAAACGGGAAGAAAACCAAAAAGTGACAAAAAGGTGAAAAAGTCAAACTGACAAATAGAATTAAATGGCGCGAACTTGAATAGTGGCAGGAAAGGTACCGCAACCTGCGAAATTTTGCAGGTCTGAAAATTTTCGAACCCCCGCTTTCCCGCTTTACCTGCCTTCCTTCTCTTTCTTCTCATTTAACCTAATACCGAAGTTCAACTCGAATTCTTCATGATGGAGTCGATCAAACAATTTAAAAGCTCAGGGCTTGTAAAAACTACAAAATTAGCCACAAAATGCGATCAATAGAATAACAGGACCTTAGAGTGTGCCAAACTGGTTGTAATTATTTTCATTGTAGGCCAGTAAGTGCTCAAACTCCAGAATAAACAGGTCCAAAATAGCATTTTTCGAGCACTAATCACACTCCCCTAACCGACATTGCTAGTCCCTTAGCAATGAAAGAAGAAGAAAGCACCAAAAGCAAGATCCGCATATATCCAAAAATGATGTTTCAAAAATGAAGTGATAATGCCCACCTTCCAATAAGAGTCATCAAAATCCTACCCAATGACACCTCCGAAGAGTAAGTGCTGGCAAAAATCAAGTATCAAAACAATATCAATTCCTAGAGAACCAATCTAACACCTTCCACAAAAACCTAAGTGTTTGATTTGATTAGGTTTAAAAAATAATCTATCAAACTGTCCTCTCCCCCCAACCTAGCTCTTGTCTAAACTTAGCAGACTAATCAACCTTAATATATCAGGACCCACTTTTATTCCATAACTCCTTTTTTTTTTTTTTTTTTGTAGGGGTGCAATGCTGAGGGTATCGAACTCACAAGTGTCCATGTAACGGGGGGTCCACCGATGGCTCCCAACCAATTAAGGTTTAGGGCATCAAGTCATAAGGATCTTTCAACCACTAACTCTTGTGCTTCAATTCCTGACTCTTAATGAGTTCAAAACTCCAACACCTACAATTTGCTAAACTCTACCTAACCAATCGACGAATTGTTACAAGTTCATGATCTCAACCAGCCTGGTTTTAGTAAGTAATCGAGCTTCTAAATACTTCTCGCATATACCCCTTAGACCGTGCTCGGGTGTCAAGGCAAAGCATCACAATTTTTCTTTCCTTTTCTTTTTCTTTTTCTTTTTTTTTTTTTTTCTTTTTGAAAGACTCATTGGTCTTTTTATTTATGGGGGTCCTAACCTATTAAAGACACCGTATCAAAAGTATCGTTTGACTTTTTGTGGTTTGTGGAGGCAAGACATTTTTCAAATTTATGTTGAAATCTAATGTGCAGCCAAAGGTGTGGTTAGTTCAATGTGGAAGAAAATATTTGAACAATTATAGGAATTTTAACATGTTATCAACTCAACTAAGCATAACACCATTCTAACATCAACAATCATTGGAACAAAATTTCAATTTCTCATAATTTCAATTTCTCAAACTACAAGCTGGGCTTTACAAAAAAAAAAAATTCTTAAAATCAGAAACTGAAAGCATGAACTATAAACTAAAAAAAATGCATTATATCGTAAAAAAAAACTAACTAGCAAGTCTCAGGATTTAAACTCATGTGGGGTCCGTCAGATCAATAAATACCTGCTGAATTTCTCAAAGTGAATGTCGGCATGACCCGACATGAATGCTAAAATCGGGCAGAGTGTCCCCTGCACGAGAGCTCACCCAAAACATAAAAACCCGTTTATACCGTCCAAACAAGGTAATATATCCAATCACATGAGTAATAATGACCACTGGGCCCACAAACGATACTCATAATACATACTAACTATGAATCCAACTATATACCAAATAGTTACAAGAGTTACAATATTTTCAATTTGAGTACAATACATATATTAAAATTAGACATTTCCAATACATGTATATATCATCAACCAAAGCCACAACCCTAGCTTTCTTCTAATCCTCAATCCCTAGACGAGTCACCTCGCACGCTCCCCGCACTAGAAATAATATCCCTCGACAGTGGTGAGCTAATGCCCAAGATGAACTCGCCTTTGCGGGCCTACTCTCCACCCGGCGCAAATGGCACGTTCCAAATAAACATACATCCAAGCAAAACGACGATCCTAATTAACGCCTACACGACTAACCCAACCCGAGTCCTCACCGACTTCCCCCCACACCCGCCTAAGCCTCTCGTATGAGAATTATTGTTTTGTTAGTTTGACAACCCTTCCCATGTGTATATATATCAATCAAGCTGCCTCCGACGATCGATATTTTTAATTGACTAATCCGATAATTAATAATATTTTTAAACAACCCTCCGAACCATTTTCTCTTTGACTCATTCCATGCACTCACTCCTAAAGTCCTAGCGTGTTCCAGTAGCGCAGTATATGAATGGCTGTGGCGCACCTAATACAAATTTAATCACATGCAAATATGTAAACATGCCACATAATATCCAATCACACAATCATGTCATGTAATTATCATTTCAAGCATCAAAATTAGCTCACTTGGGCTAATATTCAAACACGAACAATTCAACTTGAATCACTCGACCAAACCCATTTTCACACAAAAATATATTTTCAGAACACTATCTCTCTGAATAGTGAAACTCATTTACTATCTCCCGGGCCAAACATAAATCATCGTTCACCTCAGAACTCCGCATTTCCTAACATTTCGCCCCATTCAATCAATACATGATTTGCCATGCAACACAATTTGAAAACCCAACTGTGCCTTACGCCACAAGCAAACAAAGGCCTGGGGTTTCAGTACCTGAGATCAATCTACCCTGTCTGGGACTCCATCAAACCACTCACTACCATTCTACTCAAACATTCAGAAGTACTCTCAAAGAGGGAATAAACCCAAGTAGGAGAAACCCCTGTACCTCCTGAGTTCGAGGAAACCCTAAATTCTGCAGACTCCACGCTGCCTCTCCACGCAGTGAAAGCAAATTTTCCTCCTCATTCCAAGACTGCCGACTATTTGATCACAAGGATATTTTAGAGAGAGAAGTTTCTTCTCTGAAGAAAATCTCAAAAAATGGCCATCGCAGTTTTGTTTCATTTTCACGTTTTGCCTTTCTTTGAAAGGTTAGATTTGATCGGTCTCTTGGCATTTCATTCCCATAACAAAATTCTAAAATGACCATTTATGTCCTTCTTTTCCTGCCGCTTTTGAAATTTACTTATTTCTCGACCGCCCATTTTCATCATTTCTCTCTAATTACATTCTATAAGCACATATACTTGTTATATGTGACTTTTTCAGATCGGTAAAATCGCTTTACTAAGACCAAACGCCGTAGGGAGCAAATTTTGAAAACGCGGTGTAAATTCGACCGTCTTAATTTGACGAAATTTTACGTGTTAGCTAGATTTCAAGAGAAGATCTCAAACAAACTCGTTTGCTTATCCGAGAGATCTGCAGAATAAATTCAGAATTTTTTTGATCAACAACACTCTCAGAATCTAAATACGATTTAATTCTTTTCCAATTAGAATTTCTAAGGTCTTATAGCATTCTCCTCTAAAGGAATTTCATTCCAAATTCAGGATACCACATAATCACTCATATGCATATTCAATCAGATCACTATGCATGTAACAAATATTTAAATCTTAAACGACTAAACCATCACTTCATCCCTTAAACAAGAAGGGATAGTGGCCCGCATCATGTCCTCAAGGCCCCACGTAGACTCCTCCACTCCATAGTGACCCATAAAGACTCAACACTAGCCTCACTCGGGCCTTAAGGCCGCAAAACCCGATCATCGCTGAGCCTGCACGCACACACCGGTCCCTCCTCGGGCGCCCCATCCGCCAACTTTCCTATCTCGGTCTCTGCTAATCCAAACACAGCACGAGCCGGATCCGAGTGTACCTCGAGCATGGAGACGTGAAACACCTCGTGGACACCCGACATGTCGGGCAACGCCAACCGGCACGCACGGTGCCTACCCTCTCGAGATCTCGAGCGTCCACCGGAACCTCGCGATAGCTTCCCACGCCACCAACCCGATCACTCCCTCTGGTGCATCACCTTCAAGAAGACGCGATCCTCAACCCAACCCCAAGGGTCGACGATGATCCCTATACTTTCCCGCCGGCCTCCGAGCCGTGAGAAGACGCCGCCGTGATAAAGCTCACCTTCTCTGAGGTGTCTCTAATCGACGATCTAAAGTGATGGAGCTCTTCCCACCCCTACCCAACATAATCTGATCTAAGCAATGCCTCCCATACAATGTCTTCACACAAAGGCTATCCAGAGGCCTCGTCTGCAAACTGCCAGTTAATTCCACTAAGGCAATTCTCCTCCCACGCCATGATCCAGTGACGATGCTCGTGGTACGTCCTCATCATCTTTGATAGTCCTTCCTGCAACCCAATCATCTGCTCCAGGTGAACGCCAGACGCACGTCGCCCACAGGCCTACAGCCTCGAAAAACCCTTCCAAAAGGTGCCGAAACTTCAAACCCATCTACATTATAGATATCGCGACTAATAGCTCTACCATCTCTCAATGTATAATCTGATAGAATCTCTTGGCATAATATGTCATCCACATTAATTAGGAAAACAGTCACTTTGAGCCTACCCATTATCCCACACCATATTACAGCCACACATTCATGGCGGCATCACGAAAGTCCATCATGGATGTACCCCCAATTTCACCAAACAACTCCATCACAAGGGTACCTCACGCTTCCGTGTCAAACACTAAATTTGTCAGACATAATGAGACATGATCAGTCAATGTGTTCCACGCTTCTTCATCCCATTCATAGCACCGCTGACTGTGATCTCGGTACATTCAAGCACCGACGACTTAAAATCGAGATGCGAACTCCCAAGAATCTCCTCTCAACCCAGTTTGAACCTGGGAACCACTACCCAGCCCCCATCTAAGATCAACATCACGTGAAACTGGCCCAAATTTCTCTGTTCACACTGATCAGACTTCTGCAGCCCCCGATGGACACTATCTCTCGTTGGCCCCATCGTGGACTGAACCACCCGCCACAAAGATGGTAGCCACGCCAACCCCGTTGCACTCGAAATCTCGTCATCGCAGATCAGCCCAAACTATCCCACGCTCCGGTTATCCACACTCCCATGGTTGGCACTGCATTAACGCCTCGCGACTTCCGGACGATGTATCACATCAAGATTTGGCTCTTCACCCGACGGCAAAATGTGCTAGTTGCGTAACCTTAGAATGATCCATTCGCTGGTCGCTCACATTGAGGTCCCACGAACGATATCAATTTGTTCAGCACGCTAACTCCTCGCCGATGGCAGTGGCGCCAAACTTTCGCGCTGGGCACACATCATTAATCATGCCAAAGGGGCAATTTACTGGATTCTTCTAACCCACAGAACCATAAGCTACTACCTCCCCTGACATCAAACACATCCCAATCCGCCCAGGCACCAATACACTCCCAGCACCCCTCATCCCTGAACCATCAAGATGGTCATGCCCCTCAATCCCAGCGCTCTGATCGGCCATCCCAACCCAACTTGACTCCTTCCGGTCAACCTACCATAAAGCCGCGATCCCCGGAGAAATCCTCAATGAATCTCCCAATACCCGTACCCAACTTCAAGAAACTACGATTCAGTTAAGACTACCGCCCTCCCCAACCCATCACCGCCTCGAGACCTTCTCCGGTCGACCACTCTCGATGCCGACAATTCACATGTCCCAAAATCTCACCTTTAGCTTAACTGACTTCACCAACCCCATTTACAACCGATGGTCTCTCAACAATCAGAAACGATCCTCAAGTGATACTCATGCTCCCACTGACGGAGGACCACATGTCATCCACAAGACTACGATAAACCTGATCTAAATAGGGGTCGGAACATCCTGTATGATGAGATCCATGAATGCCGCGCATCTGCCAATCCGAAGGGCATCACCGTAAACCTCAAAGCGCCCACAACCGCCTTAAACGCTGTCTTAAGGATATTCGTATCCTAACTCGCCAACTATAAAACTTGGCCATAAGGTCTATCTGAGTAGACACGCGCTCCTCCCAAATCATCAAACAACCACATCTCGAAGGCACAAAAATCACCGACTTCGATCAGAACCCTGGCTCAACTCGTTTGTAATCACGGCCGTCGATGGTCTGTCCTTTCTTTCGCAAATAACCTGTAGCGCCCATGGTGAAGTGCTTCCTGGTTTAATGAACCCTCATTCAATAGCTCTCGTAATCGGACTCCAGCCCTCATCCCAATCCAGCCATCCCCTACGCGAGTCATAGACGGGTGAAGTACCAAGCTGAACCCCACACCAAGTCTACTACCCTCCGAGAAAATCGTGTACTATCCGGAAAACATCCACATACTGCATACTACCAGGCAGATCAAGTCCGATTATCCCTCCCAGGTGGCTCATAAATAACCCGCTTAACTGTCTCCCACACCAGACCACATAGCATCATTCGGGGCAAATGTCATGCTTGCCTCCCGAACACCACACGAGTACCGTCCTCAAGGTGGTAACCCCTCCTACGCCACAACTGATAACGACCTGTCGCCGCCCAATCCATCCCCGTGATGACATCAACTCTGACATGTCCATGATCCTCAGCCACTCGGTAAGTAGAGTCCCCGAGATCTCCACCGCAACCTCGACATATCATCCCCACTTCCCGCCCTAATCCCTGTAAGAACTCACATACAAAGGCTCCTCTACAAGGTCTCAACCTCTAAGCCCAACTCTCGATCACAACCGACGCAGCGAATGAAACGAACGGCACCTTAATCAAATAAATTCAGCCTATAAAGTAGATAGCAAAAACGTGACTCCCGTATAAATCCACAGATCTGCTGACTCACCATGCGTGACGCGATAGATACTTCCCCGACCCCTGGCAACCCCGCCCTCGCGGGCCCCGCCCCTCCGCCTACCCATACTCGCCTCCTGGGTCATCTGAAATGTGTTCCCTAGCTCTCAAACCGACTGCTCCCGGGCTCAGACCAAGCATGGAGGAACGCATCGTATCCTCTCCCTCGTCTCGCATCGATCGACCAGGTCAACCTGAAACCGGATCCCGCCTCGGCAATCCCGTCTCATGTGTTCCAGGTCGACACAGAGACAACACCTGCCCCGGCCGACCGGCACCTCATCCGTCCCTGGCCTTGGCGCTACCAATCCTCGAACTAAGTCACTTCTTTCCCGAACTGAAGAAGACCGACCGCCTTCCTTCTTGATTACTAATACTCTGATCCCAGTGCTCCGAAAGATCCTCCATCTTTTCTCTTCTCTATGGTCGGGCCCCAACCATGGAATCCATATATCCCGTAATTATATCCCGTCCGAATGGACAACTTCACCCATTCTCGACCCTCACCTCGCCCAGGCCACGTTAATTATTCAAAGAACCCAAGAACTCAGAATCTAGCCACATACCACATCATACCACCTTCCGTCAGCTTGAGAACTCCAGCCTGATGTCCCAGCCTCCTGAAAGATGACCAAGAATCACTCAAACTCACCATGTCATAACTCAAGTCTCTTGGGTTCTGAACATCTCCACCACACCGCCTCGCCTCAGCCGAATGCAACCACCTGATCCCCGTTTTGACGAGGATCTCCAAGGTTTCCATCTTCCCATTCATGATAAACAGCTGTTCCACTGATCGGCCTCCCCGAATGCCTGAGGTGTCTTTCAAATCATGAGGTTTGTTTGTGTCCTCCCACTACACCCACATGCTGCTCCATGACATGTCTGTCACACCTATAGCTCAAACATTAGTATTCATTCCATCAAACAACACGCCATCAAGATCATATACTCATCATGATCTACTATCATCCTCACGCTCAACCCTTCATCAGCCATCACACAATTAAAATGGCGGAAGTAAATACACGCAAGATCTCGGCTGCACAAACACACCTTCAGACACAATCATACATAAAATCTGCAGATATATATCAAGTCCCCGTATTTATAAGCAATGCAAGGCAACTACTATTTCATTTTAAAACAAATCATTTTGATCAACAAAATTTCATTTTGCAATTTATTTTTTCGAAAAATTTTGTCTAATTTTATTTGATTTTTTCTTCTTTTTTCAAAACATATTTTTGTTTTTATTTTTTTCAAAAAATTTCCAAAATCGACCTAAGAACGCATCAGTCAAACCTGGTCAGAACCGGGCCGAGTGGCACCAAGTGCACAGCCACACCACCAAGACGCCTGTAGGCACAGCCACACTAACTCAAGGCCGTCTACAGACTCCTCCTCACCACGCCCCAAACACTACGCCCATGCTCTTCACCAGCACTGGTCCGCCTGGTTACACTCAAATGGGCAAGAAATTTCCATTTCAGTTCCTGACCTTTTTTTTTTTCTTTTTGTTTTTTTCATTCTTTCCAAATACTGAAAAACACAAAAACATAGACTCCATTTTTTTTTTCTCATTTTCCGTAATACTCAATAAATTTTCTTTGAATTGATTTATTGTTCCAATTTTTCCGCTTCCAATCAAAACTGGGGTATTATCATATATATATATATATATATATATATATATATATATATATATATATATATATATATATATATATATATATATATATATATATATATATTTTCATTTTCCAAAAGAGTTCCCATACTTCTGTAGACTTCATACCACTCAGCAGAAAATTTTAATCGTGAAATTTTAGTTTATTTTCTTTCATGCAAAAATCGAATAATTCTTCCAGCTTTCCACAAACCTAATTGCTCTTTGGCTCCAAAATTTGAAATGCCGTCCGTACTTTTCTGGACCATTTTGCCAAAATTTCAACCAACTTGTTCTCACACTAACCCTACTGCTCAACATTTTAGTTTATTTGTCCTAAGTGCTATCCACCTAAGCATTACAACCACCACAACATGATCACACATCATCTCATGCTATGTATATTTTTCACACAACCATTCATCAATTCACACAAAACACACCAACACATGCATGCAAAGGTCCTAGTTTCTAGTCCCGTGATTTCCCTAGGTAACTTCATACTACGCCTCAACATCGAACCACACCCAGCAGGATGTTCTTATACTTCAAAGACTATGGCCTAAGCCCAAATCCTCTCAAGCCCTGTAGCCGATACCTAAGCCCGATACTCAAACTCGTGATGCCCCAAACCCGGTCCGATCACTAACAATGATGAATGACGTGGAACGTCTTGACCCCAATATTTCTCACGAAAATCAAAGGCAGTGTCCCTAAATGGTGAGCTCACCCCAAACACAAACCCGCTATAACTGTCCCAAAATGCGTAATATATCCAATCACATGAGTAATACCCGCCCACTGGGGCCCACAAACGATACTCATAATACATATTAACTGAATCCAACTATATAAGCACTAAATAGCTAAGAGTTACAATATTTTCATTTATACAATACATATATTAAAAAATTGCATATTTCAATACATGTATATCATCAACCAGAAGCCACAACCCGCTTCTTCTAGCCTCAACCCGCAGATCGAGCCGTCCCCCGCACGCCGCTCCCCGTACCTAAAATAACATCCCGACAGGTGAGCTAATGCCTCGCAGGAATCGCCTTCTAAGGGGCTACTCTCCACCTGGCAATGTTCCAAAATAAACATACATTCAAGCAAAATGCACGATCCTACTAATGTCCGTACCACCACACTTCGGGATCCCGAGTCCTCGCATTTCACATCACCCCGCCTAAGCCTCAGATGAGAATTCATTGTTTTGTTAGTGAACAACCTTCCGATGTATATATATCAATTTAATGCCTCCGACGATTGATATATTATTTGTTTGTGGACTACCCTCCAACGAATATTTCACTCTGAAGCTGCTCCGACGATTGATATTTTTAATTTGGACTACCCTCCGATAATTAATATTTTTAAACAGAACTCCTAACCATTTCCTTTCTTAGACTCATCTCATGCACTCACTCCTTATAGTCCTAAGGTGTTCCAGAAGGCATATGGAATGCATGCCAATTCCAATATAGTCTAATCACACGCAAATACAAACACGCATACATCCACATAATATCCAATCACACAATCATGTCATGTAATTATCATTTCAAACATCAAAATTAGCTCACTACACATCAAACACGAGCAATTCAATAACTTGAACTCGACTAAACCCATTTTCACACAAAAATATATTTTGTGAATACTATTCCCCTGAATAGTGAAACCTCATTTACTAGTCTCTAACAAATCATTAAATCACCTGCTCACCTCATGGAACTCAGATTTCTCGCCCATTTCCTGCTGGCCCAATCAATACATGATTTATTATGCAAAGCACACACCTAAACCAGCCGTGGCATCACGGCTGCTATTCTGGTTTCAAAATTCATAATTAATTCTGGCCCTGGTTCAGACCCATCAAACTGGTCCCCACGACCTCATTTTACTCAAACATTCGTAAAGTAGTTAAAGATGGAATAAAACTCAAGTAGGGAGAAACCCCTACCTCTCAGAGTTTGAGGAAACTCCCTAAATTCGGTACCCACGCGAAGCCCTCTCCGCGTAGAGCAGCTTTCCTTCTTGTCTCGAAAACTGCCGACGATCGGATCGCGCGATATTTTAGAGAGAAGTTTCTCTCTCTCTAAAGAAAATCTCAAAAAAATGGCTACTGCCAGTTTTGTTTTCATTTTCACGTTTTTTGCTTCCTTTTTGAGGTTAGAGACGACACTCATTCCTTTTTTGCATTATTCTCATTAAAACAAATTCTCCAAAAATGACCATTATGTCCTTCTATTCCCAGTTTTGACATTCGGCTCTATCTCGGCCGTCCATTTTCATCATTTCTCTACTCATGATTAATTTACAAGACATGAAAGATTTGTTATAATGCGACTCTTTTGTTCACAGATTTAAAATCGCTTTTACTTCAAGACCCAAACGCGATGCCTCGGGGTAAAACGCGGTAAATTTGAACGATCATTCCCTGGATTCATTTAAATTTACGTTAAGAAGCTAGATTTCGCGAGACGATTCCAACGGTGAAATTCATTTCGTCATCCGAGATCTAGAGAATAAATTCCGGATTTTTTTTACCGAAATAACAATTTTGTAATCGAAATTACGATTTTGCCATTTTTCCAAAAATTAGAATTTCTCGGGTCTTACAAAGTCATTCAATTAAACAAAAAGACTTGCTCAAAAACATAAAACAACACTTCCTTCTTTAACTCTTCCCCCAACCAAATTCAATATTGTCCTCAATGTGGCTATAGAATGAAATTTTAAGGGAGGAAGTAATACCTCCTTAATGAAATGTACCCGTTGTTGGATAGGAGACTTTGCAAGCTTTCCATCGAGACCTTATTGACTCCATTTGGGCTTCAAATGAACAAGTTGGAAGAAGAAAAAAGAGGAAAAAAGTGACCAGTTGGAGAATTTTGAAAATTACATCTTTATAATAATTTCAAAAGTATTTTTTCTGGCTATATTTAAATTCTAAACTCTCTAAACTTTCCAACGATACCAAAATTACCCAAAACAAAGGTTGGATGAAAAAGTTATGATCAAAACAAAATCCAGCTGCAAAAGTGGAGGGGTTGCGAAAATTTTGATTTTTTTTTTTTTTAGAAACAGATTGATTGATTTTTTATTTTTTATTTTTGATTTATTTTTTTTCAAATAATATATATATATATATATATATACACTAAAGACAAATGCTACAATTTCTTATGCGCTATTAAAGGTTACAATTTAGTTTATTCATGTTAAAAGGCTCAGACATCGTTAATAGTTAAGGATGCATAATTTTCAAGAACCCGCAATAAATTTAAATTTCTAGATTTTTCCCGTGCCAGAGAAACTACAAAACCCAAAAATAAACATAGGCAAAACATAAAAATAAGTAAAATGAAAAATAAGCTAGAAACAAAGATTAACTCAAATTATGAAAATCTAAAGAGAAAATTAATCAACCAAACAAAAATAAAAATAAAACAAAAAAAAAATCAAAATAAAAGTGGGAGACTGAAGTTTCCAAACCGCTAAGCTGAAGTCAAGTGGAACCGGTGGAGTTTAGTGGAATTTAGATCTAGGTGCTCCAGATCCGACCAAAGACTAATCCATCCCACAGGCTATTGCTAGTGATGAAAGGCAAATACAAGCAAAGTCTTGATTTAGTGACACAAGTTTGAACATAGGCCACTAACTTCGAGGTTTTGGTTAAGGCAAAGTATTGATGGATGCCTTTGCGAGGGTGTTTCAGTGTTGAACGTGTCATGAAGGCATGCACTGCACAGTGAGGGTGCCGCCGCACAGCGGCTTCGTGCTCGGGCAAAGGGCACTAGGATTCAATTTTGCCGGGAATCAGTCAAGGATAATCTTTTGGCTCTTCCCTACTTCTTCTACCCTCGCCAAGACGGAAATTACATTTTTCTTTCCCATGGAAAGACAAAGAGCACCAATTACCTGAGGATTCAAATAATAGCTGTTGTTGACACTGCTCCTCCATCATGGTGTCACTTAGGTACTCTTCATCTGGACTCTCTTCCTCTTGATGAACTTGTTGATTGGTGAGCCTTGAAATGGAATTATGCAAGATGTCAATTTTCTGATCAAGGTCACTTTGAAGCACATCTAATTTTTGGTTTAGAGAGCTTTCCATAATATCAATTCTTTCTCTTAATTTGGCATTGATTGTCTTCTGCTCTTCCACAAAGTCACCCTTGCTTGGGTGAGGTTCGGGGATGGCTGTTGACTAAGAGAGGTTGACTGTGGTGGTTGAGGTTAAGACGTAGAAGCATATTGTGGATGTGGAGGAGGTGTATATTGTATAGGTTCTGGTCTCCATGAGAGATTTAGGTGGTTCCACCAACTAGGGTTGTAAGCATTTCCATATGGTGCATTTGTTGGAGGCACCATGTAGGAGGGTGCACTCACCCACGGAGGGTTTCTATAGTCCCTCATGGACCTATATTCATTAGGTTTTCTCTCCACTGGGTACCGATTGTGTTGCTCTCCCTCTAGGTGTTCCATTTGGCTAAAACTAATATTCAATTCAGAATTGGACTCTTGTAGAACACTGACTTTGATCAGCACCTTTAGAGTGCCACCTTTGGAACATGTTCTCTGGCAAAAGAGCAGCGGGGGTAGACGAGGAAAACTGACAACGATCCTACATAAAGGTAGGAGTTAGCCCAAAATAAATAAACGAAACAAAATTAATAATCTGACAGAAAAATATTACACAAAAAAATAAAAGTAAATTCACCAGATCTTGTGATGAGGATCACAAGTGTTCAACAGCTCATCAAATGCACTAAGGCACCATCCCTAGTAACGGCGCCATTTGATTCATGTGCTAGTAGGTATCCCAGAATCAACAATATTTATAACCTAATTCCTCCTACTGCCGTAGCAATGCTACTGCAGTATAGTGGCTCTAGGGTCGAACATAGGGATGAGTTTTCTTTGCACAAATGACTTACAGTGAGGTTCAATTTGGTGAATTCAATTTGGATTTTAAGGTTTTTGTAAAAACAATGGATTTTAATGGTTGGAAACTAAAAACAGAGTGAGTTAAAAAAATGTAAAATAGAACTCCTTGAAGTGTTAGGTCATTGGGGTTGGATTCATAGGGCAACTGAGGGTTTCCAAGGTCCTTTCCTCGCATTGGGGAGGATGACCTATAGTCATCTCCCGAATCAAATTTTCATTTAACTATAAAAACTAACCCTCATTAAATCTCTTTAAAAATGGCATCCACTGGCCATTAAAGCTCTCATTCGTTAAAACACAAGTCACCTTGACTCACACAATAACCATAAATGATAACTAAGCATCAATGGATCTAACATTAAGCATCCAATGAGCCCAAAAATCTTACCAAATAATAACCATTTCAAGGTGACTCGAGGGATCGAGCCTAAAGTTAAAAGGGGAAAAACAATAACGGCGGTGGATACGTGTGAAAAACATAGGAACCCTCAGCACACCAGATTACGCACCTATTGCTTTCTTCAAGGAGAAAGAGGTTCTAACCGCTCATCCTCCAAGTTGTCATCCTCGAAGGGTGTTTGGCTAGTGAGAAAGGGAGAGAAAGTGAGGGAAAATGAGAGAAAATGAAGAAAGAGTGGGAAGTGTTGAAAGCTTCCCGCCACTTTATTAATGAGCAAAAAGGAGAGGTCAGTTACGGTGTAATCTGGGGCTGCCATGCATATATACACAAATACCAAAAAGCCAAAACCAAAAGCTGTTATATTATTGGATAAAAGCGGGGAAGAAAGCAGTGACAAAAGGTAGAAAAAGAGTCAAGCGGGCGACGAGGGCGGCAGGTGGTAGGAAGAAGCGATTGTGACTGCGAGAAATTTTGTGGAGTTCTTGAATTTTCGCAACCCTGCTTTCTGCTTCTTCTCATCTGCTTTCTTCTTCTCTTTTCTTTTGCTTCTCTTTTCTTCTACTTTTGACTGTAATACGAGTTTCAACTGATTCAGCCCAGTGATCAAGGTTGAGTCGGCAATTTGGTGAGTTTGGCTTGTAGAAACTACGAGTGGCCACAAATGCGATCAATAGAATGGTAAAGGGACCTTAGTGTGCGATTGGGTTAAATAACTATTAGTACACAAAAAAATTTCCCAGCCTGGCCTTGAGGGTTCAAAATAGCACTTTTTGAACACTAATCAAACACCCTCAGGGATGACAACTTGGAGGATGAGTGGCCTAGAAACCCTTCTCCTTGAAGGAAAGGCTGTGCAGGTCACGAGGATCGAAGGCAATGGAGGTTCCATGTTTTTCAACGAACATCACTTCTTGTTCTTGTTCTCCTTATTTACTTTGGTTTGATCTCTTTTGAGTCACCTTGAATGGTTATTACTTAGTGACTTTGGGCTCATTGGATGTAATGTTAGATCCATTGATGTTTGTTAGTTATCATTTATGATCCATGATCTGAACCGGAGTCAACTTGGAGGCCTGTGATCGAATTAGCTCGGAAGAGCAGCTGCGGCATCGGCAGATGGTGGATGACCTTGACCAGTTGCTTATATGAAGCAGAACCTTGGTATGTGAGAATCCACAATCGGTGATGGGGATCGATTGATAAATCTTGATGAGCATACGAATAGCAGATGCAGTTCAGAGGTTCTTTAAAGAACCAAAGAGATATTTAAACTCACGAGTTTATTAATGCTTAAAACTTGTGTCTTAGGAATATGAGCCTTTAAATAGGCCCAAAAATATGAAGAATAGAAACTAAATATTCGACCCGCAGAAAGTAAATATTTGGCTAAAAACAAGAAAGGAAACTAACATACTTTTCCTAAGATAACACACTAAAAAAATATCTGAGGGGAAGCAAAGGAACTAGATTTCTATGCTAAGGCTGGAGAATCAAATCGGTATGTCTGGAATAAATCCTGACAAATCGACACGAAATAACGACCAAATCATGAACAATATCGGCAAATCGGAATAAATCAACACCAAATAAGCTCCAAAATAGCGACAAATCGAACCAAATCAACACCCGTCAGCTCGAAATATTAGCAAGTGCTTCCAAATACTGTGATCGGCTCAAATAACTGACAAATCAACACTTAATCTGCTGTGATGGCTCGAAATAGAAGCAAATCAAAAAGTAAAAAAAACGCGGCTTTTGGTCAAGTCAGTTTAATTTGATGATGTGGACCATCTGTTTCCTTTTTGGGGTTGAACACCGCGAGCTTATTCTACGTGGGCATCTAAGTTAAAACATGAAGGGCTTTTAATCTGTAGTCTGGCTTCGTGTCATAGGGCCCAGTGGGACTTGAGCGGAGTCCACGCTCATTAGGAAAATCTAAGCTTGTATGCATTGTCGAGTGTCTGTTGGAGGACTTGAAAGATTGTGCCCTTAGGGACGACATGGATCGCCTTTGTTGCTTTGACTCTCATCATTCCCCCCTTCCTCGAAAAGATTAGGTCTCGAATCTTAACCATAATCGTGAACTAAAATCAGGGAATGACCTTTGTGGACTCAAGCTCTCTCTCACATATCCCTTTTCCATCAATTCACTAACTTGCTTTTGGAGTTCCTTTGTCTCCTCGGGATTACTCATAAACGGTCGATTCGGAATGGTAGCACCAGGGACCAAATCAATTTGATGTTCGATCCCTCGGATGAGGAGGTAACCTTTAGTTTCCCAGGAAAGACATCTTCAAATTCTGCAAAGAAAGACAATAGAACTAGGCAAAGTGTCTAAGTTGGTTAGTAGTAAAAAAGTGCCTCTTTGTACAAAAAGTACGTCATAGGGCTTGTTTAAGAACAATGCTCTCTTAACCTCACTTGCCCTTGCATAGAAATTGGTTTTTCTCTCATTTTCTCTCAAATTTTCAATCACTTGCTTTTTTCACTCTCTTTCTTTTGCTCACTCTCTTTTTCACACTTTTTCTTTTGTTCACTCTCTTTTTCACTCATTTTCTTTTGTTCACTCTCTTTTTGCAACCTCACTTGATCTTCATAAACTTGACTTGGTGTCAAAGGAACAAGAGTGACGGTCCATTGGTTGTGCATGAATGAGTACTTATTGGTGAAGTCGTCATGCTTAACTTTCCTATCAAATTGCCATGGTCTTCTGACAAGTGCCCAGAAGCTTGCATTGGAACTACATCACCTGAAAACTTCATCTTTGTATTTCCCAATGCTAAAGAGTGTGCCAATTTATTCACCCTTACCTCCCCACTATCATTCCAACCATTAAATTTATAAGGTGAGGATGCTTACTTGTTTGCATTCTAGTTTCTCCACCATGGTTGTGCTAGCGACATTAGATGCGACTTCCCACATCAATGATCACACTATGCCTTGTTTTGGACGTGGCTAGTGTGAAAAATGTTATCTTGTTTGCATCTCGTCATCTTCCTTAGATTGAACACTTAAGCCCCTCCCAGCCTATTAGCTCTCCTTGGACGTGCTCCTCATAGTGACATACTCTAAGGATGGCATAGAATCACAACCTGATTCGTGGTCTTGATTTCCTTGTCTGGTCACCTCTTGTTCTTGTTCTATTTTAGGCTTGGCATTGGGTGGCTTATCTTCCTTCCTCCATTGATTCCACTTCCAAGTGGATGAAATTAGACTAGGTTCGAGCGTGTGTTAGTCACTTGTCCCTCATGTGACTTGATTCTCAATCTTGATAGTCATGCACCATATTCTCGACTACAAGTAATGTTGCAGATTCCACCACCTTTTGAATATCTTTGTTTAGGCTTGCGAAACCTCGCCATTGTGGCCTCTGGAGTCTTCTACTTCAATATTTACTCTCTAGTCATTGCAACCTTCATCTCCTTATAATACTCCTTTCACCTCCCAATTGCCTTGCCTCAGGTTTTGCAACTTGTTGTATAACTCCCGGTAGTAGTAAGTTGAAACAAATCTCTTTCGCATCACCCTCTTCATCTCTTCCCATGTTTCCATAACTGGCTCCCTATTTCGTCTCATATTAAAAACTAATTGGTCCCACCAATGTTGCCACCAGTCTGAGAACCTATGGCGACAAGTTTACCTTCTTATTTTCGAATAATTGTAACAATCAAAACCAACTCTACCTTCCTCTCCCACTCTAGATATGCCTCGGGGTCATTCTTTCCTTGGAAAGATGGAATCTTCATCTTAATGTTTCCCAAATTATTATCTTCCTGATTCCTATCTTCTCTATGTATCCCCCCATACCTCATGTTACTAACAATCGAATCATAACCACTCTCATCTTCAAAGTCTCCTCCATCATACTCTTCTTCGTCTACCCACACCCCTTTTCTTGGCAGCCTGTCCCTTCTACGCCCTATGGGAGGGTTTCGTGGGTGCTCGAAGCTTTGCTCCACGCTCTCATGGAATTGTTCCAATTCAGCCCTAAACATTCTCTGTACTTCGCTAGTTAAGGCCTGCATAATGAACTTCAAGTCAATGCCTCCCGTCACACCTTTAGATGCGTTGTTATTTGACATAGTGCTGCAAAAACAAGGTAAGAGAATAAAAAAGTAGGACCTCACAAATCACTCGCTCACGGGTTTTCACTCGAAGAATGATTCACTCAGTTTGCTCATGTTTTCACACAATATATTTGGATTTTTCTCACTCTAATAATCTTACCACTCTTGCCTTTTGCACTCAGAATTTCTCTTTTAGTTCTTTTGGAACTAATCCCGAACAAATCAGTTTCATAAGATTAAATCAAAAAACCTATCAAAAAGAAAAGGACAAGTTGGTAGGTTAGCTTGATATTCAAGCTTTGCCTTTATTTTTTATACTATGGTGAGGATTGGATTGCTAGAAACTAGAATGATGATAAACTTATAGGATTTTTTTTTTGTTTTTGTTTTTTTTTTATCGGATCCTTTTCCTTTGCTTTCCTTTTTTTTTCTTTTTTTTGTTAACCCTGTTCAAAAAAAGGAAACAAACAAAAGTTATATCTAATTAAGAATGAAGAAAATCGGACTTAGGATGGAGTAGATATTAGGTTGTGACTAAAATTGGGGATTGAACGGAATTTAGAAGGAACTGATGAAAGTGGTGACTAAATTGGATTCGGACAAAGAAGAAAAGCAAAAACGTAAAAGATAGGCAAACCAGAAAAATAGAACACATTTGCTCACGATGCCAAATGAATCTGAACCCGTCAACTTGTGGGAGACCGTGTCAGATCGCTCTGAAGAACCGCTACAGCATCGGCTTGGATAGGATGGCCTTAACAGTTACTTATATAGGCAGAATTGGTATGTGAGGATACCACACAATCGGTGATGGGGATCCGATTGATAAGTCTTGATGAACGCCATAGAATAACCGATAAGTTCAAGGAGTTCTTTAAAGAACCAAAGAGATATTTAAACTCTCAATTTTATTAACGAAACTTGTAGAATGTAGGGATAACAAGCCTTTAAATAAGCCCAAAAATATGAAGAATAGAAACTAAATATTCGGCCACAAAGAAAGTAAATATTTGGCCAAAAACAAGAAAGGAAACTAACATACTTTTTCCTAAATTAACACACTAAAAAAATGTCCATGAGGGAAACAAAAAAAGGAAACTATCGAAATTTAAGGTTAAGAATCAAATTAGATTTTTGTCTGGAATAAATCCACAGTAGTCAGTATAAAATAACAGTGATCGAGAGCAAAATCATTGAATCGGGGAATAAATCGGCGCAAATAAGCTCCCAGAAATAGTAGCAAATTAGGAACAAATCAGCACCGTCAGCTCCCGAAATAACTGACAAATCAATACAGTATGCTTAACCAAATGAGCTCAAATAACAGCAAATCAACACCAAATCATAATAAATCGGCTCAAAATAGAAAGCGAATCAAAAAATGCATCCTTGTGTAGCTTTAGTCCAAGTCCGGATTTAATTTGATGATGTGGACCATCTATGTGTTTTTGGGGTTGAACACACGAGCTTATTCCACGTGGGCATCTCAGATTAAAACATGAAGAGAGCTTTTTAATCTCTTGGTGGCTGTAGCTCATAGGGCCCAATGGGACTTCAAGCTACGCTCCATTAGGAAAATCTAGCTTGTATGCATTGTCATTAATGCATTTCGAGGGCTGGAAGGACCATAGCCCTTAGGGAGCAACATGGGATCTTCTTTGTGCTTTGATTCGTCTCTCTTATGATCCATTATAAGGTGAGTCGAGGTGACTTGTGTTTTAATGGCTAGGAAACCATAATGGCGGTGGATGCCATTTTCAAAGGATATTTATTAAAAATTCGATTTTATAGCTAAATGAAAATCGATTCGAGAAATGACATAGATTAAATCCCCTCCGACAAGGAAAGGACCTTGGAAACCCTCAGTTGACCTTTAGAACCCAAATCCAGTAGCCTGACACTTCAATGAGACTTCTTTTACATTTTATTTTATTTAACTTTCAGTTTCCAAACAATTCAACCCACTGTTTTTACCAAACCTTAAAATCTAAAACAAATTCACCAATGTGGACTTCATTACAAGTCATTTGCGCAAAGAAAACTCATCCTTGTGTTCTACCCTATAGCCACTATACTGCAGTAGCCATGCTACGACAGTAGGAGGAATTAGGTTTATAAATTTTGTTGATTCCGGACCAACCTACGCTTTGCAGAATCAAATGAGCGTTGTTCTAGGGATGGTGCTAAGTGCAAATGACAACATGGCCAACACCTTGATCTCATCCTGATTACGGTGAATTTTCTTTTCAGTCTTTTGATATTTTGGCCCATTGATTTTTTTTTCAAAAAAAAAAAAGTAGGATTGTTTCTCACATTTGTCTTATTAGCATACATTCATGCTGAGAGTGCATGTTCCAGTGGGCTTGAATTGTGATCAAATGGAACCCCCACATGAAGATCAACACATTCAGTATCTAGTGGAGAGAGACCCTAATGCATATAGGTCCATGAGGGATTACAAACACCCTCAGCTAGAATACACCTCTGTAGCGTATTGACAGCCATGGGAACCACCTCGTCTCTCATGAAGCAGAGACCCCCTCCACGGTATGAATTTCTGCATCCACAATAATATGACTGCTGACACCTCTTTGCTCAGTCAGCTTCTTTAGTTGAAGCGGCTTAATGCGAGGAACTTGAGCAAATTGGTGGTGCACATATAGAAGGTAGAAAGTGGTGAATGTCGAAACAAATCAAAAAATTGATACTATGGGAAGCTCTACGGGCAAAATTGGATGGACTTAAGTGATATGATGGAAAATTGACATCTTCTGATACTCCATTTCCAAGCGTCTGTCAGTGAATGTTCACCACCAAGGGAAGAATCGGAGGAAGGTACTGCGTGACGCCACAGGTGGAGGGCATTATGTGACAAAATGAAGCAATCTCCCCATTGCTGGTAGGAGTGATGGAAGACGATGGAAGAGCCCAGCTTATTCTTAAGCCACTTCCTAAGAATTGGATCCTAGTGCCTTTGCCCGACTAACAATCCCACACTTGACAACTTTACTTTTCTTGACCAAGTGCACATCTGCTGAAACACCTTTATAGAAATACATTGAACACCACAATACTAAAGTCATCCCATGCACTTGCATGTGCAATACTTCTGAGGAAGTTAGTGGCCTATGTTAAGGCTTTGCCACTATTAAAGAATTGGCATTGCTCACACTACGGCATAGTTGATGGCTCTTAAATTTAGTTTAAATTTGGAGAAGCCTTTCATTCGGCAATTCACCAGCTCACCAGTTCCTCCAGCACCACTAGACAAGGCCTAAGAAATTGGTTTGAGTGGACTCAGTCTCCCTTGAGATTATGAGTTCCTCGCACCCACCAATTTTATTTTATTTATTTTTCTTTATTCAATTTTTCTCTTTGGAATTTTCTCTAATTTTAGAGTTAATCTTTATTTCAAGCTTATTGCATTTTTCTGCAATTTTCAATTTTCCTATGTTTATTTTGTAGTTTATTGTCAAATTTTCTTTAGAAGTCAAGATTCAAAGAGGAAAGAGACCAAAATTTTGTAGCCTGTAAAATTTAGCAGGTTGCGAAATTTTCGCAACCACCTTTGTAGATGTACTTTCCATTTTTTATTTTATTTTATTTTATTATTATTATTTATAAAAATTTATGAAAAGTCTGAGTTAAAATTTACATAACCCTATGATCATTAATTTCATTTGTTTTGTATACTTTTTCATCAGAACTCTATTTGGGTAATTTTGGTATAGTTGGAAAGCTTGGTAGTGAATCTAAATATAATTAGAAATAACACTTTTGAAGTGTCCCTCAAAGTTTAAGTATAAATTTAAAATGAATCACTTTTTCCTCTCTTTTCTTCTTCAATTTGTTCATTTGAAGCCCAAATAAATTATCAGGTCTCGATGGAAAGCTTGCGAAGTTTGCTATCAGTGTGAATTTTTATTTTCATCAGGAGGTATCACTTCCTCATAAATTTCCATTCATAGCCACATTGAGATGTCTTGAATTTGGTTGGGGGGAGAGTTAAGGAAGGAAGTGTTGTTTATGTTTTGAGCACGTGTTTTGTTTAGTTGAATGTATTGCTGGATTAGTTTGTTTTTTACAATATAGTTCATGTTTTTAGTTTCGTTTTCATGCTTTGAGTTTAGATTTTGGAAAAAAAAAAAAAAATTGTGTGCAGCTGCGGTATGAAATTGAAATTTTGTTCAGTTGTTGTTAGATTAATTGTTATCTTAGTTGAGTTGATAACATATTAAACTCTTGTAGTGTCCAGTATATACCATTAGACCTCACACACGCTGTGCACATTAGATTTCATTTATAGGCTGGCTTTGCCTTCACATGTAAAGTCGACTAGTACCTTTGACCCACCTTTAATAGGCCGAATTTAAATAAAAGACCAATGAGTCTTTCAAAAAAAAAGGGAAAAGAAAAGAAAAAGAAAAAAAAAATTGTGACGTTTTGCGTGCGGCGTGGGTTCAGAGGGTATAGTAGAAAGTCTTTAAAGCTGGTGCCATAACCCGATTGGTTTGAGTCACGGACTTTTGTGCTAAGTTACATGAATTGGTTATGGGTGGAGCTTAGCAAATTCTTGAATCTTTGGGTTGCCAGACTCATTAAGAGTCTAGGTGAAACCTAAAGAGTTGGTGGTGAGAAAGATCCTTATGACGATGCCTAAATCTTAATTGGTTGAGGTCATTGGTGGACCCTGATTACATATGGACACTTGTGGATTGATGACATGGCATTGCACACAAAAAAAAAAAAAAAAAAAGGAGTTGTGGAATAAAGTGGGTCCTTGATCCTAAGCGAGGTTGGTTTGAGTACTAGGTTTTAATTAAAAAGCAGGTTGGGGGAGTGTAACTTTTTAGAGTATCTCTAACAGAGTTTTATATTATGTTTTGGGTATAATAAAGTAAAATATATTTTCTGGGAATAAAATAAATAAGAACGAGAATTAATACAAAAAGTTAGGAATGAAATTAATAATTTACTTAATTAAAAACCAAATGTCATAATTTAATAACAAGTTCATATGCCCAAATGGAATAAGCATAGGTTTTAATGAGTATCTTAAAAATTAGAGGACAGTAATAAGAAGATATTAGAATGAAATAAAGGAAGAAAACAGGAAGGGCAAGTGAAGCCTGAAGGAAGAGGAAGTTCCTCTTAGTTGGATCAGATGAGGATGTATCAAAAAAGAAAAAAAAAATTAGAAATAAAGGGGATAAGATCGAACTGGATAAGATCAAGAAAATAAATATCTCTCATTTGGGTCTTGGAAAGAGAGAGCAAAACGAATAAGAGAGAAGAAGAGAAAGGAAGAAGAAGAAGAAGAAGAGAGAAAGAAAGAAGAAAGAGGAAAAAGGAAAAAGAAGATCACAAATATGAATCTCTGATTGTGTATGGAATTTGAGTATGGAAATCTAGTGTTTTAATTTATGGATTCTAGTATGAAAGTAGATACATGGTTTGGGGCCTCTATTTTTGTGTATGGGTTGGGTTTGGAAACTCAGAAATCATTTTCTTAATAAGAGTTGAGTTGAGAAGAACTGCAGACTCCTATATAATATGTTTTTGGAAAGGTCACAGTTTGCAATTTTGAGCCAAAGAAAATTTCTTTATTTTGATGCTTATGCATTAGGCGAATGCCGGCTAGTTTTGGAGTAAGAAATAAAGGGAATTTGGCAATGAGTCCTTTAGGATAATTGTAGCCACATCAGAGAAATTGATGTTAGGCTTTTTAATTTCTCAATTCGGACCTCTGTAGACCAAGTTATAGTCCATTGCACGAGCAGTCAAATAGGCGGTGCGGCAGCGATGCGGCAGCGTGCACCTCGACCTTGAAATCCAGTTGCTTCGGCTAAGGTGGTCATTTCCGGCCAGTTCATCTCAGCTACCCTTGTGTGACCTCCAACTTCAGAAGGTCATAACTTCTTTGTCCGAACTTCGTTTCAGGTGTTCTTAGACTCTATAGAAAGCTCATTGAGTCATGATTCCAGCCATATGCCTATGGAGGACAGTAGGTGAACATAACCCTGCTGAAATCTAGGTTTTTCTAGGTTAGCTCAGCTAGGATTGGCTAGTCATGTATGACCTCCAACTTCGGACGACCATAACTTCTTCGTCCAAACTCTGTTTTGGGTGTTCTTGGACTCTATGGAAAGCCCATTGCGTTAAGAATCTAGCCATATATAGCATGATAAAAGTGGAGCCCATATTAGGTCCAGAAATTATGAAAAAATGTAAGCATACATGGTAATCATACTTATTCATGCATATAATGAGATATGAAATATGCAAAGATTCTAATAAATGATTGTACATATCACATATGATTACTGAATGACTATAATTATTAGGGAATATGAGATATGTAATCGAACATAAATACACACTATCATTCGCTTAGAACCCGTAGAGGGATAGATAGGCATGCCCATAGAAGATACAAATGGTTTTGTTACTACGTTTTTACGTATTATCGAGGCCTCTGCTTGGTCGGCGACATAGATCCCATTTGGATCATTAGATTTAGGCATAGGTCACCGCCTCAGACAAAAAAGGATGACATTTCTGCATATATGGCCCCGTCAGGTCACATATTACATGACATAGGTCACTGTCTCGTATAGTGATGATACCTTTAGGTATATACAGATAAAGATTATCGTCTCAGATAGCCGATAAGACTTCCTATATTACATTTATTTCCTCAGATCCGCCTGGGCGTATTTCAGACATGAAACATAAAAGAAAATGACAAGTATATGCAAATGAAATGTAAAGAATATATGACATGATATGAGAAGCATAACACTGCTATGCGATGATAGTATACAGTTATAAGAACAAGAAGTAAAGTACAAGATGACATGAAAGTATATGAAATATGATAAGAAATGAAACATGTTGTGAAAAAGTATATAAATTAGAAATTATAAGTATATGTAAATGTTATATGTGTCATAAGTATATGCATTTGTATAGAAGTGTAGAGACCCTCAATAGAGGTCATCCATATGTATTAATTCCCACTAAGCGTAAAGCTAAAGACGTGTGTTTTCATCCGCAGAGACAAAAGAGGAAACTAGAGGACATGACAATCCACATCAGCAGTTTAAAGGCCACGCATCACTAGGTGCCCACTGGAAGACCTTTTGGTCTATTTTGTATATGTAATTTTGTTTATTTTGTAAACAATGTAAATATTGTAAATGTTGAACACTTCCATATATGGAGCTTGTATATATTTTGTAATCCGTTGCTACAGAATATAATATAAGTTAAATGTTTAACATTATATGAATGAACAAACTTAAAAGCTATAAGTTTATAAGTTTATAGAAAAAAAATAATACTAATATGACACCTTCGCTCGACACCGGGTGCCAGGTTGGGGTTGTCACAGATTAGTTGGTATCGGAGCATCCCGATTCGGCTCAAATTCACCCAACCTGCCTGACTGTGAGATCACGCCATGCGGAGAGGATGTAAATTTGATAGATTATTTTTGAAAACTAATCAAGTTAACACTTAGGTTTTTGTGGAAGGTTTTAGGTTGGTTCTCTAGGAGTTGACACTATTTTGATACTTGAATTAGGATAGCACTAACTCTTTTTAAGATAGTCTTTTTTGATGTAGGATTTTGAATCTTTGATGACTCTTGTTGAAGGTTGGGCATTATCACTTCATTTTTTTGAAACATTATTTTTTGGATATATATAGCAAATCTTGCTTTTGATTGCTTTCTTCTTCTTTCATTTCTAAGGGACTAGCAATGTGTCGGTTGTGTAGTGTGATTACTACCCAAAAAATGCTATTTTACACCCTTATTAATACAGGTTTTGAGCACTTTTTGTGTACTAATCAGCCTAATTAACCCAATTGGCATGTTAAGGACCTAGAAAAGCTACTAACCAAATTTTGTGGCAAGTTTTGTTGTTTTTGCATGCTTTTTATACCGTATATAGTGATTCAACTCAACCATGGAGAATCCAAGTTCAACTCATAGCTGCAAATCAAAAACCAGAAGAAAAGAGAAGTAGAAAGCAAAGTAGAAGAAATGGAGCAGGGCTGCGAAATTTTCACAACCTGCGAATTTTCACCCCTGCGCCACTGTTTGACTTTTTGACTTCTTGGTCACTTTTTGGTTTTCTTCCTAATTTGCCCCCATTGTAATAGTATTTGTTTTGGTTTTTTTGGTATTTTGTAAAGGTGGTTTGGCTATAAAGCCCAAACAAGACACTGTACGGAGACCCTTTTTCATTAATAAAATTTTTGACAGAAGCCACTTTTCCCGCTATTTCATTTTCTCACTTTCTGGGCAGTTAAACACTTCCACGATGACAACTCGAGGATAAGTGGCTAGAAACCCTTCTCCTCAAGGAGAAGGTTGCTGCCAGTGGATCTCAAGGCAACCGGAGGTTCCATGTTTTTCACGTTGTGCATCCACCGGCTGCTATCGGTTCTCCTTTAGTTTAACTCAGGCTTTGATCTCTTGAAGTCATACCTTGAATGGTTATTACTGTAAGCTGGGCCTAATTGATGCTTAATGTTGTATCCATTGATGCTTGTTAGTTATCATTTATGATCCATCAGAAGGTGAGTCAAGGTGACTTTGTGGTTCGAATGATCGAGCACTAATGGCCGTTGGATGCCATTTTTCAAAGGATATTTATTATAAACACTTTAGCTAAATGAAGATCCACCGAAATGACTATAGGTCATCCTCCCCAACACAAAGAAAGGATCTTGGAAACCCTCAGTTGCCCTTTAAAACCCAAATCCAGTAGCCTGACACTTCAAGGAGACTTTTTTTACATTTTATTTTATTTAGCTTTCAATTTCCAAACAATTCAACCCACTGTTTTTACCAAACCTTAAAATCCAAAACAAATTCACCAATTTGAACCTCATTTCAAGTCATTTGTGCAAAGAAAACCCATCCCTATGTTCGACCCTAAAGCCACTATGCTACAGTAGCCATGCTACGGTAGTAGAAGAAATTAGCTTTATAAATTTTGTTGACTCCGGACCAACCTACTGGCACACGAATCAACCGTCGAGTTAATCCCAACCATATCTTAATGGCTCCAGGCGAATATATCTATATTATTCAGCAACACGAGTCGTAATTGCTCCCTTTCTTCACTAGATAGGAGAGAACTAACGTAAGTGAACCTTTCTAGTTTGTCCAACGTTTCTTTTCCATGGGATCCACAGCCATCGAACTATGATTGCTACGCAGAGGTTTAATCTTCAAGGGGATGTCTTTCAAATCTTTTCTCACCCTCTTTGTTCCCTTGCAGATAGTTGATAACACTACCTTGCGGCCAGCTAACTGCTTGAAAGGTTAACCTGCTCAACGTTAGTCAAATAGTTAATTGTCTAGTGGTAGGTTGAAGGGATAGCTTTCATCGAGTGTAGCCATGCTCGCCCCATTATGGAGTTGTAAGGCCCCAAGTCTTTGACCATTGAAAATAAAACTTGCTAAGTGACCGACCCGACTTTTATAGGGAGTGTGACATCTCCTAGAGTTACGGTAGTTACACTATTAAAACCAGAGAGGATTAGCCTGGCTGAGTTCACCACACCTAAGGAAATCTTCATCTACTAAGGCTGGTAGTCAGTAATAGGCTCACGCACGTTTCTGGATCTACCAAGACTCGTGCACATCAAAAATCGC
The DNA here is from genome assembly GCA_016808115.1 of Tetrastigma voinierianum. Classification (NCBI taxonomy): domain Eukaryota; kingdom Viridiplantae; phylum Streptophyta; class Magnoliopsida; order Vitales; family Vitaceae; genus Tetrastigma; species Tetrastigma voinierianum. The sequence goes on along the minus strand of JAEQBH010004491.1, from coordinate 762,853 downwards.
ATCGAGGGTGAGTACCTCAGCTTGCATCATAATGGGGCACAATAATCATGTTCAGGTTGACATGAGGAAAATATATGGGGCCATCTATTGGCTTGGTTTCTTCATGTATGCCTTCCGCGTGGATAGCATTTACCTTGGCCTTAACTATGGCGACTCTCAAGAGCTTCCTCGTCAAGCTCTTCGACCGATAATTAGTCAACGTGACGAGCCACCAAAGATATAGTTTACGGTGAGTCCGGATTCTTACTGACTATTACGCCAATCGGTGATTCTATCCTAGCTTTGCCCCGAGTCCACCCCCATGGTCGCATTCCTCCGATATACCTCTCGAGGTGTCTCAGTTGGTGCCAGCTTTTCCACTAAGAACTTTAGGCTCTGGCACCTGTCGGTCTCATGCCCATGATCTCTGCGGATACCAGTATCGCAAGGATTTGCTTATCTGGGAGGGATCCGCCCTGGATCTGCAGATAGGATATTTAAACTCACAAGTCACAAATGATGGCTAGTCACCATAAGAGATGTTCAAGCAGGTGAATTACTGAGCTCTCTCTCTTTTCAGATTAATCACTGACCGCTCGTCTCTACTCAACCTTCCTTAGATTTGACGGCTTCTTCCCGTTTAATTTATTTCCTTGGCTCACAAATTTCAGAATCGCGATACCCGAAAGCCACGCACGATATTGTCCTCCAAAGATTGAGTACCTATATACCTTTCCACAGCTATCAAGTGTGTCTAAAGATAAAGGATCAAGAAGGAGAGATGGCCCAAAGCTTCTCCTAAAGTTTTGGAGGACCGTCCATGCTATATGACTCTATTTGCTAGGATTCGCCGCTTCGAACCTCCCTGCGGAAGTCCTCGAATATACTCTCTTCCGCTTGAGAATAGTTTGTATGAGCCGATGTTCCTCTTTTTCGTGATCGAACAAAGATACTAGATACTTTAATGCCACCCTTATAGTTCATTGGAACAAGCTTATCGAAGCTACGTGGAACTCAGAAACCAAAAGCAAAGCAAGCCCCCGCAAACTAGCTAAGAATACTTTGCACAATAGCCAATCATTGCTAGCTTCTAGTATCATCACCTGGTTATAGTGGAGCATATGATTGTAAGGGCTCAATCTGAGCCTTTTAACATGGAAAAGCTTGCATGATACAAAACCCGCTAAGTGGCTCAAGGCCAAGAATGTGTTGTCCTCAAAGGAAAAGAGCATGTCATCGGGTCTCGAGAATCGGGGTCGCATGCAAAAGATATAGATACCGCCGGCGTACCAGCGCGTGATGTACAACACAGGCATCATGCCAACTGCACACGGTGGCCTCGTATTCCTGCACGACTGACGAAGCCCTCAAGGGCTCAACCAGCTGGTCACCTCCTACCTGCCTCTCCTCGCCCGCAGATGCGCTACTAATCCAGATCACCTGGCTGCGTGGTGATGTCAAGGCCTCTTGCTCTATTTAGTCTTTATGCTCCCTCAAGCATCCTTTGCCTGCGAAACTCTCAAAGATGAGGAACTGCTCGAGGACAACTCATCATTCACGGTATCAACATTTCAGAACAAAGGCTCCTTCCCTTTATCATGGCACAAGCTGCAGCCAATCTGATATCTCGTATATCTCTTTCCAAGATCGCGCTTTTCTTTATCCGGGCCTCGCACCAGTCATCTCTCCCCCCTCGTAAGCTGCCTCTCGACGTGGCCTTACAAACCCTTTCCATCTCACTTACTGGCTTCCTCCCGCTTTCTCTCCATGTTCGACGCCTAATGCAGGAATCGGGTCTCGCATCGATCATCTGACGGGCTGACATCAGGTTTGCCTCGCATAAACTCGTAGACGTGGAAGGGAAATCGGTTGCAGGTCTAAAAAGACAGCGGCTACTTCAGACAATCATCAAGCAAAGCCCTCGTACCTGTGATGAGACTTTCTATTTGCTCTACATACGATGCCACCAGCATCAGATCGTCTGAACATCTAGGTATCAACATCGTAATGTGAACCTACAAAAAGGAGATCCGGTGGCGGTATGCCAGCCGCCTCTCCAATGATTAAGTCAGCAAAATATAGAGACGAAGAAGCAGAGAGTTTAAGCATAATCTGAATGCCCTTATCTCTTAGGAGATATTCCTTATTTATAGGGCGTAGTTCGTTATTCTTCCCTTAATTTTCAGAATAAAATCTCTTAATTTTAGGGATAAAGCCTCTTCCTTCCTATTAAGGATTAACATTCCGAGAAATAAGGGATTTGGAAACTAGGAAATCTGCTGATAAATATCTCTTTGCGTATTTTCCATTTTCGTGTACTTATCCATAACGAACATCCTATATGTGGTAGGACGACCGGCTAGGGGACCTAAAACTCTAGACGGGTCACCTTGAAGCTAGTCCTTGGGAAGACATCCCAACCTTCTCAAACGTGCTTCAAGACTTTCCCGTCTAGATAGTCTTGCTTGGTCTTAATATAGCAAGTGGGCTTAGGCCATTTCACATTGTGGGCCAAGCAAGCCTTGGGCCTAAAGATTACGATACTCACAGGAAGATTGTTTGCCACATATTGAGTTTGCTTATAATCGTACTATACATTATGCCACTAAATTTTCACCTTTTGTGATTGTATATGGTTTTAATCCATTAACCCCTTTGGATTTATCTCCTTTACCTATGTCTGAGCATTTTAATCTAGATGGCCAAAAAAAAAAAAGCCGAATATGTTAAGCAGATTCATGAGAAGGCAAGACTCAATATCTAGTGAATGATGGAACAATATGCCAAACAAGCCAACAAGGGGTGTCGCCAAGTTGTCTTTGAAACCAAAGATTGGGTTTGGGTGCACATGCGCAAGGAAAGATTTCCTGCACAAAGGCAATCCAAGTTACTCTCTAGGGGTGATGGTCCTTTTCAAGTCCTTGAGCACATCAATGACAATGCCTACAAGCTAGATTTGCCCGGTGAGTATAATGTAAGTGTTACTTTTAATGTCACTAACTCGAGTCTTTTTTATGTTGGTGACAATTTGAGGACAAATCATTTTCAAGAGGGGAATGATGGAGGCATGGCTAAGGAATGGAGTGCGGACCCACTGGAAATCCCACTTGGCCGATAACACGTGCCAGGGCTAAGAGACTCAAAGAAGCTCTTAATGTTTAAATTCAAGATACCCAAGTGGAAAGTGCTCACGTGCCCAACTCCAAAGAAGAAACAAAGATGATCCACTTCATCAAAGTAAATCCGAAATTAGGCCAAGAGCTAGGATGTTTTTTGGCGTGATCCATGGGATAATTTGCTGCTGATTCTATGCTGATTTATTGTTGATTTGTTGCTGATCCTATGTTGATTTGCTGCTGATTCTATGCTGATTTGCTACTAATTTCTTTACCAAAATTATCTAGTTCGCTTTTCTCTTTGGACGTTTTTAGGAGTACGTTGCTTAAGAAGATATGTTTTATATTTTTTTTCCTTTCTTGTTTTGGCTGAATGTTTTAGTTTCCTTTGTAGCCGAATTTTAGTTTTTATTCTTCATATTTTTGGGTCTATTTATAGGCGTGTTATCCCTACTTTATTTAGTTTACGAATTAATACAATTGAGAGTTTAAATTTCTCTTTGGTTCTTGAAAAAACTCTTTGAACTTATCATTTAATTTTGTGTCATTCATCAAGACTTATCAATCAGATCTTCATCATCGATTGTGGCGTCTTCATATATACGAAGGTTCTTGCTTCCCTATAAGCAATGGATCAAGGTCATCCATTCAAGTCGAATACAAGAGCGATTCTTCTAAGCTAATTCAATCACGGGTCTCCTCACAAGTTAGCGGGGTTCATATCATAATAGGTGAGACTAATTAAAGAAGATCGGTCAAACTATGAATTATTCCTATCAATTACCCAATGAAAATATGGATACATGTGGATATAATATTTGGATTTTGGATATATTGGAAATCCGAAATCGATTGTACTACTGAAGAAGAATGTATAAATTAATAAATTATTTGAAGAGGGGTTGGTAGTACCAAACGTGGTGATTTGTCTCGGATTCTTGGAGAGAGGTGTATATAGCCACAATCTATCCTGTGACTCGTAAGTATGCTTGTTTGTACAAGACATGAGTTATGTAGCCACATTCTCTCTCTCTCTCTCTCTCTCTCTCTCTCTCTCTCTATATATATATATATATATATATAAATGTTCTCCAAGTAAGTTGCTGCATCTGAGTGTCAATAATAAATGCTCAGTGCACCACTACTCGACGATTGAATAATTCTGGTTCATCTGAACATGATATCATTCATTCCCAATTTTTTCCCTTCTATCTCTAAGAGAGGTGAAAAACCTCTATATACTAACTGAAAATAAAAACAGCACACAATACAACATTAACCATGATTAATATTAGTTAGAGACCCCAGAAGCATAATCAAACCCACTAGACAAACATTTAACATTAATCAACATTCAGAATTCAGCATTAGAAACTCCATGAACATAATAGAAGAATTGGGCATCATTAATTGCCCAAATTTTTCCCTTTTATCTGTAAGAGAGATGAAAAACCTCTATATACTAATTGAAAATAAAAACAGAACACATAATACAACATTAACCATAATTGATATTAGTTAGGAACTCCAAAAGCATAATCAGTCCCAATAGCCGAACATTCAACATCCAACATTCAGAATTCAGCATTAGAAACTCCCTCCATAAGAGAAAAGAAAAACATAGTTAGTTAATACTTAAAAGGGGAGCCAAGTCTCGTAGTCCATAGTTAATAAATAGGTCGTCGGTCCAATTCATTCATGTGGGGGTTGGGTACTTGGACGAAGCTCAACGCCTTCAAGAATGAGGCCAGTCTTAGGAGTGCGAATGTGGAAATTTCTCATCTCCATCTCAACATCATCATCATCTTCATTATTATCATTAAAGAAGCTCCCCATCTCAAGCTCCATCCACCCGTCTTCTCTGGTGTGGGTAGTCTCCTCCAAATCTTGTCCTTGACCAAGTCGTCCTCCTAGCCTCCCTAAATTTCCAGCACCAAGCCCAACATTCCAACCCCATCTCACACACACTTCTTCAGGGGAAGCCACCTTAAACAGTAGATACCCAACATAACTGGTGTTCGGGGACAGCATCCTGCCCTTCACTTTCCCCTTTACTTTCAGGGTACAGTCGATCATCAGCTTCGCCACTGCCGGCACTCTGTACCATACCATCATCATACATTAACTCTCCCAGCATGCATTAGTAGTTGTTCAACTATATATGTTTGGTTGGTTCTCCCCAGAAGGAAAAGTAGAAGGAATTAAAAGAAAATTGAGGGAAAACAAATATAGGTGATTTTTCAAGAAAAAAACATGGGAAAGTTTGGATTGTTTGATTGTCTTTTAACCAAATATTTCATTAACTTATGCACGCATCTTATAAATATTAACACAAACCTGGAACTAGGTTGAGGCATCCACCTCCAGTAGCTGGTGACATTTTCCAGTGAAATCGTGATCTCTCGTCCTCCAAGCATATAGCATTTTTTGCCTGTTTCTCTCTCTAGCCAATAGCTCTTAATAAATATTGAACCAACATTTTTATATGAGCATAGTTAGGCTAATTACACTTGTATCTCAGATATTGATAGGCTGGCGAAAGAGAATAATAAATAAGTGAAGGAACCTACCTTGGTGTTGTCCTCCAAGAGAAGAGGTCCTTTGCAGAGACGGAGATAGATGTCTTTCTTTGAAGAGAAGACTAATGGAGTCTCCAACTTCGATATGATTTCTTCATGATCCGATGGCAGAAATGAGCGCCACACGGCGTCGGAATCAGCAACTGCCCGGAATTCCAGCGAAAGCACGGAGGATCTTGCCACATCCCGTGGCGAAGTCAGCGAAAGTATATAGGACATGCATGCCTCCGGCAGCTCAGTGATACACTTTATTCCCTTGATTCCACTCTTACTGCTTTTCAAGTCCCAACATCCAATATCATACTCACTTTTTGTTCATCATCTCTCATACTTCTATGATTTGCATATCTCATACTTCTATGATTTGCATTTATTTGACTATTTATAAAAAAAAAAAAAATGCCAATAAATGAAACAAAAGATAAAAAAAGAAAAATATTGAGCTTCAAAATTGTTGGAAAATGTGAATGAAATTGATAAATTCATTGAACCAGTAAATGGTTCAAGACTGTAAGGGTATCTGAAAAGCTAAAGCTTTTGGCATTCCAGAAGTTTAACTATCGGGTCTCCATTCTATATAAAGGGTGTTAGAGTGTTTCAAGATAGATGTACTAAAGTTTAGCTAGTCTCAAGTTTCCTTCTGTCCTCCTTCAATTGGTGATAGTGTGAACACACCTTTAGTTCGCTGACAACAAAGTATTTTTATCGACCATTTGACAACCATTTTTATCCTGAAAGACATAAGAGAATTTGTCTTAAGGAAATTATGGATTTACAAGACTCAATTGTTTCTCCTATTTGGTTATATTCTCCTTCTTTTTATATGATTTAGTTTTGTTATTTTGTTTATTAATTGGTTTTGTTTGGGCTAACCATCTTGATGCAGAAGAAGTGCAAATTCGGCTAGCAAATTAAATCAAAATATGTTGATATGAAGAAGAGAACATTATCCCTTTGCCCTTACATTTGAAGAAGCGATAAATAGAGCAATAATCTCTACCTGTATTGATCATGTTCTCTTGCTCACGCACTAGCAATAGCTTATCTAAACCAAGAGAGCATTTAAAAGCTATAAGAGTTTAAGAGTTCTTAGATGGCTATAAGAGAGCATTTAAGAGTTTAAGAAAGAATGGAATATAGTATTGCACAAAGAAACCTATAAGATGGCTAAAAGCTAATAAGTTCTTAGAGCATTATTTGATTAGAATATCCTATAAGAGACTCTAAAATTTTCTTGTACAGTATCATATAAATAATTTTGGAGTAATGTAAATGCATATAATTTACACTAATCAAGAGTTTTCACCTAAAAAAACGAGTTATAGAACTGTGAGAAAATCTATACTACTTTATAAGCTTCTAAAATATTACAATTCATAGAGAAAATGGATATTTTATAATTTCTTAAGTAGTTTGAGATAAGATCAAGGACTTTTATGTGCTTGACATTGTAGTTGCTTAAAGGCCTACTTTGGAAACTTTTAGCGGTTATTTGAGTACTAAAACATAGTTTAACCCCGTGTTAAAGATACCATTTTACACAAAATCATATCAAATCACATAAGCATGTAAATTAAGCCTTCTCGAGAAATTCATATGTATTTTAGAAAGTATAAGAATTTAACCTTTTAAAGGTAAAATATTTTTGGTTAAAGTAACCTTAATATATTGAAAAAGGTGTATAACTAACAAACTAAAATTCTTTGAACCATAAGAATCTTCTTTATGAAAGAGTTTGAGCCTAATGATTTTATTAGAAACAATCGTGAGCTTCCTTAGAAGAAATACATAAAATTATATGTAACAAAATATTAGCTTAGAAAATTCAAAAGTTACTCATGTTGATTAATGTTAAAAAAGAAAATTTGAGAATTAAAAAAAAAAGAAAAAGAAAAAGAAAACTCACTTCAGAAGTGAAAACATGGTAAATTATCTGAATAGAAACAAACAAAATATGAGCAAGTTACATGAAAGTATATGAAAAAAGAAAAGGAATACTAACTCAAAGGATTTTAGAAAATACAGTTCTTATGACTTTCTATGGATAGTAGATATACTAGTTATACTTGCATAATATCTATAAAATGTTTTCTCCATTTGTAGTCATGCAATCAAACATTTACTTAAGACTTCAAATGTGTGCATGTGTTTTCAAATACAAGGAAAAGCCACTTTATGCAAAATAAAAAAAAGAATATTTAATTTCAAATTTGATTTCATGATTAGATAATTAATAAATTGATTCACTTTCCTAGTGTATCGTTGTTGCTTTAGAAGCATATGTTCACACAAGCTAGATAAGTTTTCTCATTTCTATTTGTCCATAAAAATAGAAAATAAAATAAATATTGAGGTTAACTCATAAAACAAAGTAATTGAACCTCCTAAAATCTTTTTATTCATTAGGGAAGAATTCTACTATAATGAATATGAAGTATTAAATCAAGTAATAAACAAAAGTATGATTTTTACTAGTCACTAGAGAATAGAAGAATGAATTTGGGTGAAGAAATATGCCTTTGAAGTTCTTAGAAGTTGATGATTACAGTTTTTAGATTAAAACAGACAAATATTTTATCTAAGAATATGATAAGTCTTATTTTAATTTTTAGAATTATATTATATGGTTATAATTTACTCGTTATCTTTTGTTTATAAATAACATAATGTGCAAATGAAATTGACATGTTGCTACAACAACAAAAGAAGGAACCTAAAGAGAACTTTAGCCATCATGTATAACAAAGAATTAAATGGTCCGACAATGTTAATCATAAAGAGCTATGTGGACTATCCAACTTACATAAAAACAAATTACATTATCGAGCCAATACAAAAGAAACACAATTCCAAATTTTGCATAAATACTTAAAACAATAAAAAAAATGTTATAAGTCAGCCAAAAAGTTACTAATACTTTTGGTGCTTTTCCTTATATGGTAATGTCAAATTCAATTAAGTTTTTACTTACTCTGGGCTACTGATCAACTAAAGACGAAGTTTTTCTTTTTCCTTTCTTGAATGTGACAAGTAATACACTTATACACTTAGATCAATCAAATTGATAGTTTCCCCAATTCTCAATCAATCCCAACATTAAAATGGTCTAAATTGGCTTATAAACCTTTCAAGGTCCATATAATGAAACCAGCATTGTAAGATTCTCTAATCAAAAGCCTTTAATTTAGTTTTAAACATGAAGAAAAATGATAAATTATTCAAAGTGAACCTAAATCTAAATGTTCGATTTTGTATATAAGATTTAAACTATATCTACTTGTCTTATGGCCTCTAGAACACGATTTTACATAGATCAATGGTTTAAATCCCTTAAATGTGTTCTTTAATATACATTTTTATGTGTTTTTCTTATTTTGATTCTTAATTTTTGAAACACTAGATTGCTAGCTATCTAATAAAAACACAAAGAAATAGTAGGAATTTGATGTTTTACCTTAGATCTTCCATGGCAAAACAATTCCCCTCTTAAAGCTTTTCCTTCTTTCTTTCTAGAAATTCACCAACACTGTTTTTCATTTAGAATAAAAGGATTAAGAAGACGTAAAGAATCTAGGTTCGGTCGCGTCTTAGTAAAATTTCCAAAATACCCTTGTTAATTCATTTGTATTACTTTTAAGCCTTAGTTTACAAATTTACTTTTATTTTATAAATATTTATTAAATCATCTTATAGATTATAACTTGTTTATCCTAATGAAATATTAAACAAGCTTAATTTGATGTAACATATTATTAAACACAATTTAAGTATTTTCTTTTTGTATTATTGATAATCATATAAGTTACATTATGGATATTATAGAGGATCACATTTAATGACTTGATCAGGAAACCTTCATAGCATCAACTAAACCATAAATAAAAGGAAATCAAACTGAACTCACGTAGTTGCGACCATGAGTGTTATGTAGTCATGACTACACTGCATGGGTGTTGAAAACAGGATTGCAGAAGTATCTCATAGTTGCAACCATGGTCCTATCGTAGTCGTGACTATGTTGCATCGATGTTGAAGACAATGTGTCATAGTCGCAACCATGGTTGCGACTACACTAAGTCTTGTCTACCACCAGTCTTCTACCAGTTTTGAGTCATAGTCGTGACCATGAAAGCTGTAGTCGCGACAATGACGACAATTTGCACAGTTTCTTCATTTCTCATCCAATTTGCTTGATTCTTGTCTCTTTTTCTTCCATTTCTACAAAATACACATAGAGAAGGGGTTAGACATGAAAATGAGTGAAAGTGTGCTAACTTAACATCAAAAACATAAAATATGCAATGTTTTGCATTGAGAAATGCTAACATGAAGCACACCTAACAGTAACCTTGCAAGTAATGGGGGTCACATAGTCAAATACCCTTGACCCCATCAACATATATAGCCTAAGAATAGACATTTATTGGATTTTGGATCCAACTTTGTTCTTTCTTTTTCACTATAAATCACATAACGAGACATTCAAATATGTGTAAGGAGTAATAGTTTGTTAGCTTACCAACCCACATCTCTATAGGTGCCCTAGTCTCAATTTCTATTGATGGATACCTTCATGGTAGTTATGGCTTCTTCAACCCAAATTGTTTTAAGTAGTCTTCTAGTCTTCAATATAGCTCTCATTCTCTCTATGAAAGTTTCATTTGTTCATTCTAATACATCAATTTGTTATTGAGTATAACAATAATTTTCTATTGTTGTATCTCTTCTTGATTATAAATGCATCAAAATCTTGACTATAGAATTATCTTTTATTATCTATCCTCAAATATTTAATATTCTTCCCCATTTCAAGCTTCATGGACACTTTAAATGCTTCGAAGATTAGAAGAACATTTGAGATTTTCTTGATGAGGCATACCCAACATTTTTTTAGTGCAATCATTTACAAACAATATCATATATTTTCCTCCTCTAAAAGAGATGTGATTGTGATGCGATCTCCGCTGCTTGTTGTTTTGAGATCCACCAATTGCTGCAGATTACTCAAAGGATCTTCAAACACGATCTAGAACAGTTGCCTCGTCCCCTTGACTAAATTGAATCAAGAGTCGTAAGCAAAAATGTTGCATCTTTGTCCCCTTGGTCATATGGAACCGAAAGCGGTAAGAACAAAGAAAAGTAACCTTGTCCCCTTGATTAAAAAAGAACCAAGAGCCGTAAGTTTTAACTCTATAAGGAATTAACCTTGATAGGCTCGAAAGTTCTCACAAGAACCATAAAATGAAGAAAACCTCACAAAAGAATTTTTATTCATCAATATCTTCTAAACAAACACATCAAAGGGCTCTTATATAGAGCTTAGGACATCCATATTGACTAAGAAAGAAAGGAAAAGTTGTTGAAATTCAGCCTTAACACACAAATTACCAAAACTAAAATTGGAAAACTACTAAAGTAACATGAAGATAATTGTTTCTTTTCCTTATTAGACGCTTATCCTTGATATTTTGACCATAATAGACCAAATTGACAACCAATGATTTGCACAAGAGTTGGCAAATTTGATCACACAACTTGCAAGGCTAAAAACTCTCAAAAATAGGTCTTTGATTGTGCACAAATTATGGAGCCAATTTGGGGCACAAATTTTCTTTTATTTTTTTATCCTTTTAGATGCCAAAATCATGTAAATTATTACCAGTAACAGCTATGATCACATTTATGAAATTTTGAACTTCCTTGTTAGCTCAAATTCCTTCAAATGCTTGATTTGACTTAGGGCCTTCTTTAAAGGTTGAGTTGGCCCAAATAAACTTCTTCACAAACCCATTTAATGCCTCTTGAAGCTTTTTGTCCCTTGCTCTTGTGATTGGCCCAATTTGCATTTGAAGTGGATCCTTTGTGCTTTGATTCTCACCATTCCCTCTTCCTCGAAAAGATTCGTCCTTGAATCTTAACCATAATGTTGTTGATGGCATGAAAATAAATACACATCCTTCACGAACCATCCTTTTTGGATACAAGTAGTACATGTGCAACACATAGACTAATCAATTCCTCCACTTGGCATTGAAGCTCATTTATCTCCTCCGGTGGCAAACCACTAAGACCATCCTCGGGGAATACATCCTCAAATTCCTATAACTAAGAAGAAACAACACTAAGAAAAGAAAAATCAAGATCGTTAATGTTCAAAAGCATCTCTTTGTACAAAAGTACAATTATAGGCTTATTAGAATAAAAAGCATTCTTAGTCTCACTCTTTTTTGTATAGAAGTTTTCTTTCTTTTGTTTCTCTCCTTTTCTTGTTCACTTGCATCTTTTTTCATATTCTCCTTTTCATTATTCACTTCAACCTTTTTTCTTTCACTCTCTTTCCTTTTCTCACTCTCTTTCCTTCTCTCAATTTCTTTTTCCTCTTGTTTTTCTTCCTCTTTTTCTTTCTCAATCTTTTTTTAATCACACTTTTGCTTCAACCTCACTTGATCTTCATACAACTGTTTTGGTGTTAATGGTATAAGAGTTACAAACTTGTTGTCCTTTATGAAACTGAAACGATTCTTGAAATCGTCATGGTCGGATTCTCCTATCGGGGATACAAGGTCTCGCCTTAACAAGATGAAAAGCATAAGAGTAGGGACAACATCACAAAGAACCTCATCATGATACTTCCCAATTTAAAATGACACAAGCACTTGCTTTTGCACCTTCATTTCCCCACCATCATTAAACCACGACAACCTATATGGCCAAGGGTTTTTATTTTTTGGTAATTGTAGCTTCTCAACTAACAAGGCACTAGATGTGAAGCCCCCAACCCGGCACCCAGTGTCAAGCGAAAGTGTCACTTTTTTTTTCTTTTTTATTTTATTTTATTTTATTTATTACTATAAATTTATAAACTTTAAGCTTGTTCATTTATATAATGTTAAACATTTAACTTGTACTATATTCTATAGCAGTGGATTACAAAATATATATACAAGCTCCATATATGGAAGTGTTCAACATTTACAATATTTACATTGTTTACAAAAGAAACAAAAATACATATACATTAGACCAAAAGGTCTTCCAATGGGCACCTAGTAATGTGTGTGGCCTTGACCACTGATGCTGATCGTCTCATCCTCCGGTTTCCTTCTATACCTACACGGATGAAACATCGGTGCTAAACTTATAGCTTAGTGGGAATTAATACATATGGACGACCCCTAATAAGGATCATCACACTTTAGACACATGCATATACTTATGAAAAATATTACATTTACATTTACTTATCCATTTTTCATATTTACTTTTTTATAACATATTTCATAGCTTATCGTATTTCATATACTTTTCGTGTCATCTGGCACTTTACTTCTTGTTCTTGTAACTGTATACTATCATCACATAACAATGCTATGCTTCTCATATTATATCATATACTTTGCATATACTTGTCATTTCTTTTATGTTTCATGTCTGCATAAACTTTAGAAGTGGATAAAGGAAACTATAAGGGCCCGAAGGTGCTGTACTCACTGTACGAAATAGTGGTCTATAAGGGTCCGGCGCGCTGCTATCATCAGGTATGCAGACAATGACCATCTATATGGGCCCGAAGGCACTGCTATCATCAGAAGGGACAATGACAATCTATATACTCAAAGGCTCATGCATGACCCAAAATGGGGTCAACTGATCAAGATGTCAGAAACTTTGTTTTTCCTAATAGTATGTCCATCTATCCCTCTACTACAGTTCTGAAGATATAATCCATGTGTATTTTATGTTCAAGATATATCTCATATTCCCCGAATAATTATTGTCATTAGGTAATCATATGTGATATTTTACAATCATTTATTCAGATTCTTTGCATTTTTCATATCTCATTATACTTACGAATAACTACATACTCATGCATGCTTATGAGCTATTTATTAGTTCATAATATGAATAACTATGATTACCAGCAGGGCCTATTGTTTTTCGTAATTTCTAGACCTAATATGAGTTCCAATTTCATCAAGATATATATGGATGGATTCTAGACTCAAAGGGATTTTCATAGAGTCTAAAAACATCCAAAATGGAGTTCATACGAAGAAGTTATGACCGTCCGAAGTTGGAGGTCACACATGAGTAGCCAATCCTAGCCTGCCTGCCCTATCCGGCCAATAACTCTGGAAACACCTAGATTTCAGAAAAGTTATGTTCACCTACTATCCTCCACAAGAATATGGTTGGAATCTTGACTCAATGGGCTTTCCATAGAGTCTAAAAACACTTGAAACGGAGTTCGGACAAAGAAGTTATGACCGTCCAAAGTTAGAGGTCACACATGAGTCCAAATGACTAACCCCAGTCAAGCAAATGACCAGCCCTAACTCGCTGTCGGCCGGGTCTCTAATTGCCATTGCTAGCTCCTAACCGGGCCGGATGACCCTAACCGCCTGGCTAACCCCTAGCCGGCTGGCCCTAACCGCCCGATTGACCCTAATCGCCCAGCTGACCCCTAGCCGGTTGCCTTTCCATTTAGACTTTTCAGGGTAAATGGGCCATAACTTAGGCTTCAGAGGTCCAAATGGAGAAATTCCAAAGCCTAACATCAAGTTCACTGTTGTGGCTACAATTTACCTGAAGGACTCACTGCTAAATTCTCTTTATTTTCTACCTAAAAACCAGTTTAATGCGTATGAGCAAAATTAGGTAATTTCCCTTGGGGCAAGACACCACCACACATCCCTTAAATGCAAGGAACCCCGAGTAGAGAAACCCCTACACACCACTCCAAGCATGAGTTTCCTAAGTCTAAAAATTCGTGAATCTATACTTTGGGCTTCCATACAACCCCAAATCTAATCTAAAACTGTCAATATACCAAGTAGGTTCTTTAGACCCAAATTCATCAAAAATGGGTTTATGGTTTGATTTTTCCATACAAAATCATAAATCGATACAAAATCCATAGCATCCATACAAAAAAAAAAAACTAGACTTCCATACCTTTGATCTTCTTTTCTCCTTCTTTCTTCCTTCTTCTCTTCCCTTCTTCTTCTTCTTCTTCTTCTCCTTCTCTTCTCTTCTCCCTTATCCGTTTTTGCTCTCCCCAAAATGAGAGGCTCCCATTTGATCTTATCCCCTTTTTCCTTAACCAAAATGAGAGATAAATTTTGGTCTTATCCATTTGATTTTTAAATCTTTATTTTATTACTCTTTGGTCCTCAATTTCATTTTTATTCTCAATTCAACTTATCAAAATCCTACTTTGGCCTACAATCTTAACTTAACCTTGGTTTTTGTATTCATTCCGAGTTTTTGCTTATTTTATTCCAAAAAAATATACTTTTACTTTTATTATGCTCCAAACATGTTATAACACTATCAAGGTATACTTTGGGGTGTTACAACTCTCCCCCCTTAAAAAGGATTTCGTCCTCGAAATTCATACCTGAGTCGAAGAGTTACGGATATTGTGCTCTTATAGTTGCTTCTGGCTCCCAAGTAGCTTCTTCCCTGCCATGGTGTTGCCAGAGCACTTTCATTAACGGTACTTGCTTATTCAAGAATCGTTTTCACCTCGAGCCAAAATAGCTTTCTCGTCTTCATCATATGACAAATCGCCAGATTGCACATCCCGCACCGGTAGTACGTGCGACCCATCAGCGGTATCTACGAAGCATCGACACATGAAACACATTGTGTAATTTAGCCACCTCTCGAGGGAGCGCCAACGGAGTTACGTGGCCAATTCGTTCCAAACTCATACGGGCCTTAAGGAACCTCGGGGACTCAATTTTTCTTTGCCAAACTCGTAGAATTTTCCTCCACGACGATACTTTCAAAAAGACCTTGTCTCCCTCTTCATATACAATGTCTCTCCTCTTCAAATTGGCATAAGATTTTTGTCGATCACTAGCCTCCTTTAACCTTTTTCGAATAACCTGCACTTTCTCTTTCGTATCTTTCACTATGTCTGGACCAATCACTTTATGCTCATTTAACTCCGTCCAACACACAGGAGTTCTACATTCATTACAAAGCCTCTCGTACGGCATCATTACCAATGCTCGACCGAAACTATTATTATAGGAAATTCCATCAACTAATATAACAATCCCAACTTCCTCGAAATTCATGACACAACTCAAGCATATCTTCAATTACTAATCAACCTCTCTCGACTCCGTCCATCGGGCCATGGATGGAATGTTGTACCTAACTTCGCCTAAGGCCCAAAGTCGATCAGAATTCCTTCCAAAACTCGATAAACACGATCCAGATTCGATTAATAACAGATAATCTGCATACCATGCAATCGCATAATCTCTCCACATATAACTCAATGAATCATCCATGTATCAAATTCCATCCCGACCTGGGTGATAAAAGTGGGCCGACTTTGTGAGCTTATCAACAATCACCCAAACAGAGTCATGCTTTTGTTGTGTGAGGGGGAAACCTGACACAAAATCCATGGTAATGTTATCCCACTTCCATTGGGGAATTGGAAGGGGATTTAACAAACCTTATCGCACTCGTGTTCGGGCCTTGATTCTTTCTCATTTACACGTTAAACACTTAGACACATACTACCACATCTCTTTTTCATTCCCTTCCACCAATAAATTGTTTCAAGTCCTCGTATTATCTTATTACCTTCGCGATGCATTGTGAAATAATCAGATATGAGCCTCAAATAGCAACTTTTCTTTAAATTTTTATCATATGGCACACATAATCTATTCCTCGAAATACAAACTTCCAAATTTTCACCTAAAAACTCCTGCCTTGTCACCATCTCTAACCATATGTAACTTTTCTTATAGCCTTTAATCATTTTTCTCACAAGATCTATAATCATTTGCTTTAAAACTAAGCTGCACTTAGTCAAGCTAACATAGATCCATCATCTGCTATTCTCCAATCACTGTACTATAGTGACATTGCTACCACTGTCTTTCGGCTTAAAGTATCAGCTACTACATTAGCCTTTCCAGGGTGGTAGTCTATGATGTAGTCATAATCCTTGAATAACTCTAACCACCTCCGCTATCTCAAATTTAACTCTTTCTGCGTTAGCAAGTACTTGAGACTCTTATGATTGGTGTGTAAATTTACACTCGCCCGTATAAGTAGTGTCGTCATATTTTCAAAGCAAACACTTACCAAACAACTCTCAGTCAAGGAGCTGGATAATTGCCTACGCTGCTTCAACCGTCTGTGACGCATAAGCCACCACTTTTCCCAGATCTCAGACAATACACATCCCAAACCAATGCCTAAAGCATCACTATAACAAGGTATACTCTTTTCTCAAGAGTTACTAATACCGGTGCTTCAACTAAAGATCTCTTTTCAACTGTTCAAAACTATTCTAACATTTGTCTGTCCACTCAAACTTAATTCCTTTCCTGAGTAATTTGGTGAGAGGAGAAGCAATGATAGAAAAGTCGTTCACAAATCTTCTATAATAGCCTGCTATGCCCAAGAAACTTCTCACCTCGGTTACATTTTAAGGTGGATTCCAATTCACAACTAATAATCTTCCTAAAGGTCAACTCTATACCCTCCGTCGACACACACAGGCCTAAGAAGGAAACTTCATTTCAATTGTGGTTCATGTTTGCTGCTTAGCATATAACTTCTTTTCTCTTAGCGTCTCGTAGGGACTATTTTCATATGTTGTCTATGTTCCTACGATCCTTCGAATACACCGTGATGTCATCAATAAAGACCACTACAACCGATCCACATAGGGTCAGAATACCCTATTCATTAAATCCATGAATGCTGCCGATGCATTAGTCAACCCAAATGGCATTACCAAAAACTCATAATGGCTATATCGGGTTCTAAATGCGGTCTTCGGCATATCTATTTCCTTTACTCTCAACTAGTAATATCCAGTTCGCAAGTCGATCTTTGAAAAGACACCGACTCCTCTCAACTGATAAAAAATATCTTCGATTCTTGGCAATGGGTACTTGTTTTGCACTGTCACCTTATTGATCTGCCGATAATCGATGCACATTCATAAAGTGCCATCTTTCTTTTTCACAAATAAAACAGGTGCACCCCCAAGGCTTAAACACTGGTCGTATTAAACCCTTATCTAAAGCTCTGTAGCTAAACTTTAACTCTTCCTAACTCGCTCGGAGCCATCCCGTATGTGCCCTAGACACAAGGGCCGTGTTCTAGCACAATTTCTATGGATAAGTCCACCTCCTCTCAAGGGAATACCCGGTAACTCTTCCTCGGGAATACATCCGGAAATTCCTTTACTAATCGGAATCCTTTCTGAAGCATCAACTTGACCTCTCTCGGGAGTCAAGTATCAAGGCTAAGAACGCCCCATATCTCTTTCTTATAAATCTCCTCGCCTACATGGTCGATCACATCGACATTACTACCGATCTAATGCCCTCAGACATCACCTCACTTTCAAAGCATCTCAACACCATCGCCTTTGTCCACAATCAATATACTCTGTTTAGTCAACCAATCCATTCCCTGTAATCGTCAAACTCTGAATGGTAAGGTTATCAAATCGATAAACTCTCTCAGCCAGATAACAATGGGGCACTTCAGACACGTTATTCACACTCCAACGTCAGGCTCCAACCTGACTAGTCACATGCATGTCATATAATTTCTCCATCACCGGTACTTTGTCAAATACATGCTCCATGCACACATATGAATGAGTAGATCCAGGATCAATCAATGCATGCATCTCAATATAATATAAAGAAAATATACTAAATTTATAACCTCACAGTATAATCTCGATCCTCACGTTTCATAAGATATGTTCAGACTGTGTTGTAGGCATAGGACAATCCACTGTCTCTGAACTTCACTTCTTTTTTTTAATGATTTCTTCTTTTTCTTTTCTTTTTTTTCTTTTTTTTTTTTTGTTTTTTTTTCTTCCTTTTTTTTTTTTTTTTTGGATTTTTTTCCCTAAAACAAAATGTAAAACAACAAGAATAAAGATAGATACCAAATCAATGTTTGAAAGTCAAAGCTCTGATACCAAAATGATTTGATCCCCGCTACTTGTTGCTTCAAAATCCACCAATTGTTGCGGATTATTCCAAAGATCTTCAAACACGATCTAGAACAATGGTATCATCCCCTTGACTATATTGAATCAAGAGCCGTAAGCAACGATATTGCGTCTTTGTCCTCTTGGTTATATGGAACCAAAATCCGTAAGAACAAAATAAAGTAACCTCATCCCCTTGATTATAAAAGAACCAAGAGCCATAAGTTTGAATACTATAAAGAATTAACCTAATAGGCTCGAAAGTTCTCACAAGAATCATAAAGTGAAGAAAACCTCACAAAAGAATTTTTATTCATCAATGTCTTCTTGACAAATACATCAAAGGGCTCTTATATAGAGCTTAGGACATTCATATTGACTAAGAAAGAAAGGAAAAGTTGCTTAAATTCAGCCTTAACACTCAAATTACCAAAACTGAAATTGAAAACTACCAAAGTGACATAAAGATAATTGTTTCTTTTCATTATTGGACGTCTATCCTTGATATTTTGACCATAATAAACCAAATTGACAACCAACACGGTACAAGAGTTTGATCTATTAACTTGCAAGGCTAAAAATCTCCAAAATAAGCTCCTTGATCGCGCACGACTACGGCTCAATTTGTAGCACTAATTTTCTTTGATTTTCTAGTCCTTTTATATTATAAAATCATATAAATTATTAACATCAAATGTTTTGATCACATTTATCCTTCTTTAAAAGCTGGGTTAGTCCAAATAAACTCTTTCACGAGCTCATTTAATGCTTCTTGAAGCTTTTTTGCCCTGGCTCTTATGATTGGCCCAGTTGGCATTTGAAGCAAATCATTTGTGCTTTGATTCTCATTAGATTGGGACCCTACATCATACTAAACCAAGTCTAGAATGTCTTTGCTTCTTATAGTAAATCAAATAAATCTCACTCTATATTACTTATTAATAAGATAATACTTATGGAATAGTATGGTTACAATTTTGAATCCAAGAAGCAACTTTTTATGAAAGAGGATTTTCGAGTTCTTTCCTAACATGTGACCAAGTTTACAATGCCACTTCATTGTCAATTTTTCTCTAAAGTTTATAATAGGGATCTCTACGTCCTAATATGTCCTCGGATGCAACATGTACGAATTTTCAATGATCTTCTTTACCTTCATCACTACAAGTACGTACACCTCTAACAACTTTCATGTTTCCTCTTTTAGCACAAAATCCATATCTGAGGTCATCAAATTATCCCATTAATAATTGATTCTTTTTGAAGCCATGCATATGTTGTACCTCTATAATGAGGCAAATCACACCATCATGTATTTTTACTTTGATAAAGACAATTTCAACCATCACCAAGGCATGACCCATAACCCATGTACACTTATTCTCTTGAGATAGATTTGTATTAATTGGCGAAACCGTTCTTTTAAGAAGACACGTGTCCTATTGTTGTCGAGTCAGTTAACCAAATTTGGACAACTCACCTTATTACAAAGAACTTACTACACTAGTAGAAGTGTTAGATAGCATAGATTCTTTCCCTTTCATATTTCTCTTTACTGTACTGTTCTTTGTAAAGTCAACACTCCTTTTTCATATGTCATTTCTTTCCACAATCATAATATTTAACTTTTTTTCTTATCATGAAATTTTAATATGTTATGGTTGAGACTCCTACTAGAACCGCACACACTTAATTTTCCTCATAAAGTAATTGAAAACATCAGCTAATAAAAAATCGATAATCCGTCTTCTTTGTTTTTACTCCTACTTTCTTCGACCTTAAGTGTAATAGTTGCATTACAATTCAAGATTAGCATTATCCTTAAACCCTAGGAAGCATTGACACGGACACAGGGATATGACATGGAAACATGGCAAATTCCAAAAAACTAGGATACAGATACGGCAAATAAACGGCATAATAAAATAATTATCCTTAAAAAGCAATTTAGATAAATAAAAAACAAGTATTCAAAGACTAGCATAAGTAATACTAAAACTAAATAGTAGCATCCTTTTTAGATGAAATAAAACGACTTTCAATTCGGATTCATCAAGAGAAATATCTGTAATCTCAAGAAGTTCAACATTCTCTCTATCCATTAAGTCAAAACCAGCTCCTCTAACGTTTAGATTCACCTTCATTGCTATTTGCAGATCTCCTCGATGTGTCAAGATTATTTATGGACAAAAACCAAGTCCTCAACTCTTTGTGGTTTTAACTTATTTCTCTTCATAGAGTGAATGGAATTATGTGCTCCAATTTCTCTCACAACATGAGGATGAACAAGGTTGTCATAATAATTTCAATGTTATAGATTGAAGCATTGGTGCAGAAGTTCCATGAACAACCCCACCATTTAATAGGACTCATGTACCACCATTTTTTGATAAATGTAATTAGTATATGATAATTAAAAAGTCATTTAGTTAAAAGTTTATTTTAATTTTTAGCCCTAATCTGTATAGTTGTGAAAAAAACCTGATTTTGAATATTTAATTTAATAATTATGATTATTATCGGAAATTCATGTTTTAATTTGATCTTAAATAAGGTTTGAATATTTGAATAATTTTTAATTGCAACATCGATCTTCATTTTGACATTTTTGCATTAAGTATGAATTTTTTTGACAACTAAATATAAATATTGTCTTTAACACATGTATTTTTTGCTTAATTTGGTAATTTTTAGACTTTTTAAAAATATTTTCATCAAATTTTATATAATTTTTGCTTTACCAATATTTTTGTAAAAATATCCACCAATTTTTTACCGAAATTTGAAAGAGTGCTAAAGTGAAGAAAATAGTCAAATAAATTCAAAAAGTTATAATTTTTTTAAGAATGAGGGTTGGATTGCAATGTGCTTTGTGAATATTAGCCCATAATTATATATATATACACATAAAATAAAAAATAAATAATAAATAAATAAACCAAAGAAAAAAAAACTCATGAAATATGTCCAATTGTGTCCGAAGTCTTTGACTTCTTATCTGATAAACGACATGCCATGTGGCGTATCTGACACACATCCAACACACGAACACTTCACCCACTGTCGTGTTTGTGCTTCCTTACTTAAACCACCATTCGTCACATCTATGATGAGATGATCATACGTGTAGACTTTAGAATTGAAGTTTAATCACATTTTTCTCTTCTATGTCATGCTCCATAGCTAATAAGTGAGGTAATGGAGTCTTCATAGTATTAATGTGTTTAGTCATCAAAGTAGATGATAATATCTATTGGAAGATGTCCCAAATTTCTCTTATCAATTATAATTATGAAATGCTCAACAGTATGTCATTTGCAGCTGCTAGATACAAACTTGAAACAACATTCTTATCCATATACTCACTTTCTATCCTTTAACATATTTTTTAATCTTTCATGAATTTTTTGTAGTCAATTTTTCATGCAATCTTTCTTCCTCAAGATGACTTTCATTTTCAATTCCACAACCCAAAATTCCTTCAATTGAATTTTTCCATTTCAAATTTCTTCATTATTTGTTTTACTTTTATAATGAATAATAAGCAAGAAGCCAAGAATAATACCGTTTGTGTGTTGAAACTCCCTAAAAAAGTAGGAGTCCCAATAATCCTACTTAAAACCACTTTTCTTAAGCTCTTATCGAAACAAAATTTTTATAGATATACATTAACTTCACAATTAACCACTTACTATCCTCAATTTGAATCTACTACCACTGTTATAAAATGATATCTTTAGAAATAATTTTAAAATAGAACAATAAAAAAACAAAGCAAGAAATAAGGTAAAATAAAAAAAAAAAAAATCTACTAAGATAAAATTACAACCTCTCAATTAGCAGGAGAAATCAAAATGATGATTTTTTTTCTTTTTTTGATGAATGGTATAGGAGGTGAAAACCTCCTTTTACAGCAATAGCAACAGGGGGAGTGTAACAACAAACATCATCCCGATAGTAATGGTGACTCACATAAGGCACTTCTATCATAGAGTTTGGTGTCAAAATAATTCATTTAAAAAAAATTACATGAGTAGCTTTTTTCTAAAATAATCATCAAACTAGTCTTCTACATATTTTGAAAATAGCAGTCGGTCAATACAGTTTTACAAATTACCTTAAAACCACATTAACCAAATGCGATTTTAAGATTAATTTTAAAACTTCATTCATCAATTGTTGTTTTAAAGTTAATTTTTTAAAGACATATTTACCAACTGTGATTTTAAGATAATTTTTAAAACACATTTGGTGAATGCGGTTTTCAAAATATGTGGAAGACTAGTTTTGTAATTATTTTAAAAAGAAAACTACTCATGTAATTTTTTGTAAAAAATGAATTAGTTTGATATTAAACTCTCTATCAAAACGATGATTTTTAAATGTAGAGTATTAGTGAAAATCCTCCAAAATATGATTGCCCTTGTAACAATCATCCTTCAAATTAAAAATAAATTAATTAATTAATTAAAAAAAAATTGTTTATAAACAAACTTGGTATATCAGTTGGTGCATCAATAATCTACCACGTTAAATAACTTGGTGTACCAAGTTATAAACCTTATGTGTGAAGTATGTGTTTTTAATAGAGATAAACATAAGAACATAAATCAGCATACATGTACAAGACACAGAAAGTTGGTTACATGGTTCAGCCTAACCTACGTCTGCGAGACAAAGTCCAGATGTAAAGGATTTCACTATTTTTAATCAGGTTACCGTTGGTCTTATATGAGACAAAGCTTCCCCTTTCTCTAACACCGCCTTCACCTTATTCTCCCATAATGAAACATAGAATAAGATCTCATTATTGCCCCCAACAACATCTAGACTACCACACACCCACCGACATCACTCAACAAAATGTAAAATATCTACCCAACATTAAGAGAGTTGAGCTATACCTTAAAACAAGTATGTAGACCCCAAAAACACCTTCTTGCTTGCACGTTCTTGACGTATGTTTTTGCTTCAAGAGGTGGTCCTTATTTATCATCCTCTGAGGGTATTGATCTAAGATATTTCGGATCTCCACGTTTCCTATTCTGGTTCAACAAGCCAGTTAGAAGATTCTGATTTCCTTCCATATTCACCATAATGGAATATTTACCTCCCATAGAAATCTCTTAAAACATGATCAAATCTTCCATATTTTATTAGCCCAATATCACCCTTTGATCTCCCTTATTTTATCTCCCATATTCACTTCAAAAACGGATTAGACTTAGAATGGTAAGTCTTGTCATCCAGTTTGATCTACCAACGCGAGCACTAACATGTTGTGATCGAGATATTAGCAACTGACAAAAACATGCTATTGAGATTTGCCTGAGCCCATGTTGTGATTGAAAATCAAAGCTACAAGAGATTGTTACATGTATTTTTCATGTTGTTGTTTTCTTCACGAGGTGTGATTTGGAATGAAAAAGTGTATATATCCAGCATCCAATAATATTTTACATTTTGAAATATTTGGTTAAAAGACATTAAATAACACTAAATTTGTGCATATAACGTTTCCTATGTTTTTTCTTGAAAAATAACTCATTTTGCACAAAAATATTATTTCTCATTTCATGTATTTACATTGTCTTTTAAAAAATGGGATTATTTTTACAAGAAAACAAAAACGACAATTTTATCAAAATCAAACCAAAATTTGATGAAAGATCATATTTCCAAAATTGAGTTTTCAAAAGATCTTTTAATCAAATAACCCCTACATTTCAATGATATTGTTGTGTTATAGCTATGTTGATTGCATTTGTATAGTGAAAACAAATTCCGTACGAAGACTGATATATTATAGTTGAAAATTATGAAGGCAACGTTCATGTACTTTCTTTTCTTTCTTTCTTTCTTTTTTTCTTTTTT
Source organism: Tetrastigma voinierianum (assembly GCA_016808115.1). Lineage (NCBI taxonomy): Eukaryota > Viridiplantae > Streptophyta > Magnoliopsida > Vitales > Vitaceae > Tetrastigma > Tetrastigma voinierianum. Next base: position 738,305 of record JAEQBH010004491.1, on the reverse strand, counting down.
TTAATTTTTTTTTTACTGCTTTAAAGCTCTTTATAGTTGAATTAATGTGTATTTATATGCCAACAAACAAGAAGGGCAATTGTCTCCTTCTTATTGCGACATTTGATTTGTCGTCAACTTGTTATTACGTGTTGTTTTTCGTTGTCTTATTACGGTATTTTATTTGTATGGAAGCGATTCAGACAAGCAAAGGGGAGTCAATCAATTGAAAATATCAAATTATAGTCATCAAGGTCATAGATATTCTAGTCACTATACTATCAAATTTATATCATTTATGCCGATTTATTATGCTATTAACCTAAATATCATTTCATCCTCTATAGTTTTTAGTATTTTGTATCTTTGATCTATCAATTTATTGCAAGTTTGAATCAACAAAATTATTTTTTCTTTCAAAAAAAAAGAAGTGCAATTTTGTCAAAATCCGACCAGAAATTGAAGGGTCAAATTTTTAAAATTGGGTTTGCAAAAGGTCTTTTAATCAAATCACCCTTACATTTTCAATGATATTGTTGTTTTATAGCTATGTTGAAGGTAACGTTCATGTATGTTCTTTTTTTTGAATGCTTTAAAGCCCTTTAGTTGGATTAACGTGTATTTATATGCCAACAAACCTGTATATTCAGTGGAACACCACCTTTAATTCATCCTTATTTTGCCCACCTTTGTAAGCAGAATTGACTGTTGAAGGCTTTGATGAATATCTTAAACACTTGTGTAATTTCATCTTGTTCTTAGCGAATTTTAAATGTTTTGGTGATGATTATGAATGTTTTTAAGGCTCTAATCTCTAATTTTCATGTTTAGGTCCATTTGGGAGCCAACAAGTGAAAACGTAGTTAAAAAGAAAAAAAGCAAACTCAGCATGCAGCAAGTCTTTTGATTTTTTTTCGTTTGTATGATGATCCCCCCATGGCTCTCCTCTGCATTCTAGACTTCACAAGCTTTCCTTAGAGCCCAAGTTTGCCCAATTTCAAGATCGGATGGTCAAAATATGACCTCGAGAAATGAATAGGGCATTTTGAGCCCAAATTCAAAGGAGACTATGTAAGGAACATTTTTTAGGGTTTCAAATAAGTCCTTTCAGGTGGAGACAACCTAGGGCAAGTCTCTTTGGAGGAAAAACACACTTGGAATCCTAGCTTGGAAGAGGAGACAAGATTAAAGAAGAGGAGATTCCACTCTCATCCTAGTTTACTCTCTTCCTCTTTTCGTCTCTCTTTGTTTTTATGTTTGTATTTCCTCTTCTTAGGATGTCTTAGTTTATTTTTCTAGGGTTTTAATGTAGCCTAAATCATGAACAATGGATTAGGGCTTGGTTTGTTATCTATAGATACTTTAAACTCTTATATATTGAGTATTTCATTTTTCTCTTAATGCTTGTGAGTAGTTAGCCACTATTTGCATGATTTGTGATTCAATATAAGACTAAGAAGTGATTATTAAGTTAGATCATGAATGAAATGCCATTTGATTGTCATGGGATAGAGAGATATTCATGATATTAGATGTGGTTTTTTTGGAATTTTGAGTTGAAGGCATTCTCTAAATCTAGGGTTTGAGGCAGAGATCTAATATGACATGTTTTAGAGAATAAGGTGTTGATGCTTGAAAAAGATTAGCATTTAAATTTATAAATCTACCATCAATATGAGATTTTAATGTCTTTGGATTAGGTCAAACCCCTCCATTGAGATTGGTTTAGGAGACATCGTATCCCTAGGTTTTCTTGTTTTCTTTCTTTAGTCTTGAGTCCTGAGTCTTTGTTGATAGTTTAGGATTTTATTTGCATACTTGATTTTCTTATTTGATTTTCAACCTAGATTTGTCCATCCAAATAGAGTTAAAGCTAAGCTAGATTAGAATCGATACTTAATAGCCCAATCCTCGTGCGAACAATAGTCACTTATCAATTCATTACTTGTTAATGACACATGCACTTCCGCAACCTTAGGCATTTATTTATTTTCATATGCACGTTTCGTGCCTTACATGCTTCCAAGTGGAGCGTCCTCCTATTCATAATTCTCTAGTTTACTTGTATCTTCTTTTTTTTTCATTGATACCATGGATGTTCGGGTTAGCATGCCCACACCTCGACTAATCCCATGAGACCCTTAAATTAAAGGTGAGGTAAATCCTCCAATGGCCCAACTGAAAGAACTGGTGACTATTGTGAAGCAAACCCCAAAAAGGGACCAACTGAGCCACCCCTCCCCACTGGGTTCTTGCATCTCTTATTATCTCTCCTCTCTCTTCTCTCTGTGAAATAACCAGGTGGGTGTGGTTACTACCACACACCCAACAGGCTGAAAAGCAGTGACCCAAATTCAGGGGCACAGAGATTTATTTAGTGTAATGCTTTGCCAGTATGCTGGTGCAAAATACTTAACCCTGCTCCATATGCATGATCCATCCAACACAAGGAAACGTCTTTTTATAAAACCTCTCACAGGTCCCAGGTCCCACCCAGTATTTTATTTATACATTCAAGAAACTAACAGAATTAAAAGAGGTTTCCCGGTTCTAACATTTAAAAGCTTAGCAGCTTCTTTTAACACACCCTCCTCCCTCCTCCCTCCTCCCTTGTGATTGCATCATTTACCTAGTCAGATAGTATATCACAAGGAAAATGACCACAAACAACACAATGAGCGTAAACATCCTCCGGCTTGATTTGGTCTCAAACACCTGGATCAGAAGATCAAACATATTATTCATCATGCCCAGCCAAGATAAACCATGTTTTCAAGAAACCTAAATATTACACTAATGGATGCCAGATTATCTTGTCTGCTTACCATCTTGAACCGGTCCATGGTTCCTGAGAGGATTCCTCTTGATGCATCCATCTCATCACCCTGAATCATGAACAGAATCATGAGAGAGTCAAACAAAACACATAGAGAGAAGGGTCCCCATTACTTCAGCACACATACCATGTGATCCAGCATGTGATTGTGGCTCTGTACCTCTTCATGTATATCACCAGTCAACTGTTGAAATGACGGTACAAAACACATTAGTAGTGTTCTCTTGTTCCCCAGATAACCGGTATTATTAATGCAGCCAAGAAACTTTAAAATTCATTACATCACTCATCATTGAAGTAACAAATGTAAGATGCATTATTCTATGCCTGGGATGCATCTCAGAAAGTTTACTAGATGCATGAATATATCATCTTATAATAGAGGATGTATACTGAATCTAGCTGACCTATTTGCAAGTTAATTAAATTATTAGTAAATTTGAATAGCCAAATCTACTGTTATGGCAATATACAGAGAAATTAGTGGTCAGAGAAAGAAACAGAATTTTGAGTTCTTAGTAATTCCAAAACTTCCTAATTCTCCCTCTCCCTCTCCCTCTCCAACTAATTTTCAACAGCTCTCCTGTTCCACACACATTAACCAGCATTTCCAACCAAGAAGCTGAAGAAAGGCACTCAGCAAAAGATAAAACAACTTGTAATGCTCAAACCTCAAAACAGTCAATAAAAAATTCTACGGAGCACTTAAGCACCGTAGAGGAGTTGGCAGTCAAGCACTCAAAAGTATTAAGAATCATTATCTTTCATCTCATTTAGATAAAGGATCCTGAAAACACTCCATTTGGTTGTGAGGAAGATAAAGAAAAAATATATATTTAAAGATCCATTCCAACCTCCAGTGGTTTCCAGTTATAAACTCTAAAGTTCTCTTCTTTTTCCCTTTTTGGTTTGTTCTTCTCCACCTTCTTGCCTACTAAGGTGAAAGATAGATGAACTGAACAGCGGAGAGAGACACATGCGCATGCACAGACACACACAGTGCTTTTATATTCTTTGGGTATTTGATGAGATGAATGACCATTTTACAAGCAAATGTGAACTCACTCGCTTCAGCATAGCAACTCTATCTTCCAGTCCATCCACTGCAGTTTCATTATCAACCTCATCGATTTCATGGGAGTAGGAAGATGAGGCCCTGATACCACCCTCCTCAATTCCATCAAAAGTGGCAACTCTGTTGCCACGATGATCCCTGCATGGAAAAAAAATAATAAAAGGAGATGCAGAAAAACAGATGAATAAGCCATTGATACCCATTCCAGCCTCACAGGATGGAACATAGCCATCTATAAAAAAGAAAAAAAAAAGATGGACATAGCAATCCAAGATAGAAAAGGAGTCTTAGGAAATGATCAGTCTATTTATTCCCATGAAGCACATCATATGATCAATGATAAAGTTGATAAGTAGTAACTCACAACACCCTAAATTTGAGTTCGTAATAAAAAACAAGAAATATGGCTTTTTACTGGATTATTGCTAACTTATCAAAATTATTTTGGAGGGAGGGATGGGGGGATCTAATGAGATAACACCATATATGGTAATAAACAAGGGAATATACACCATATATAGTGGAGAATTATATAAAATGAAAGATTATCAAGTCCATTGCATGAAATAAAGCTGGTCGGCAGAAATGTGCTTCAAAAAAATCAGCACGTAAACAAGACAAAGTTTCAGAGAATAAAAATGAAGTGGAAAACAAAACACTTAGCGATAAAATTCTTGTTACAACAACTTTAACAAAAAGAAAGTAGGCACATGCATGCCCATGCTGCCAAACAGGAGTAGGTGTTGGGGGCCTGTTTCAGTAAAAATTAACTTTGTAAACAAGGGAAACTTTAAAATGAAGTGTGGTAGCATAAAATTATAAATCACAAATAAAAGATAAATGGTAATATGCACATTACAAATATGCACAAAAAAATATTAGATGTAATCTAAGAGCCTCCATAACATCAAGCCATATAGATAACTCACTTTATGATTATTCATGCTACTTTTCAACATTTCACATAATATTCTTCATGAATACTCATACTATGATTTTTAACTTTTCACATAATATTTGAATATTCATAAGAAGCATGGATAGCCAGTGACATTGTTATGGTGCCAGTGATGTACTCCAAGACTTGAAGCAAAATTGTGTAAAATTATTAAGTTTAAAATTTATTCAATCTGAGGAAGCATGCAATATCAAAGGATCAGATAAAATGTGAGTATCACTTTCTTTTTAATATATATTTTCTGAACTTAGTATCTTCGGCAAATGAATCTGCAGATAACTACATATATCAGTCACCAAATAAATAAAACTACAAGAAATTTAATTCACAATAATTGAAATGCATAATGTATATTGTAACAAACCTTCTGGAATTCATGTCTTATGAGATTACAGATTCTCCGTCTTTGGTTATTCCTGTAGTAGTCACAAGGATGTAAGTGCTTCCACTCATAATTTCCATTCAATGAATCAAAATAAGTCATGAGCATGAGCATGATCCAACAAAGAAACTTCAACAACAAATCATGAAAAAAAAATGAGAGAAATTGCTGATGAAAAAAATCAACAAATTTACAAATGAAACTTGGATCTATTTTTAGATAGTTTGAATAACACGGTTCATTCACTAGAAAATTAGTAGACAAATTGCTCACCAAATCATATATTAAATCAAACTGATAAATGAGAAGGGCAATGTGAAAAATTCAGATCTGCAAGAAAGTTTAGAAAAATGAAGGAAGAAAAGGAAAGTGGAGAGAAAGTTGTTACCTTTAGGGGAAAGTTGAGAATCACCAAAACAGATAGAGAGTTGTGACGATATAAAGCCAGGATTTATACAAAGTGAGTGATCCATTTTGGGGAAAACGATAATTGATGGGTCCCATTGAAATCGTAAGAATTTTAACCTATTCGGAGATTAGGTGTGATGTCAGTTCAACCGTTGATTTCCAGTTCACTTTGCTTATTATGGATGCAGATAATGGAGGACGGCTGCTTCACTAGCTCTGCCTAAGGGTGGTCACACCCATAGGTTGGTTAAACTGAAGGGTAACATAATTCTTATTTAACTTTTTTTTAATGCAATACACCTTTCAAGTTGAATTTTTAAATTTGTATGAATTCCAAATTAGTTAAGCTCAAACTTAGGTAGTTAAAATTTGGTTGGATTAATATAAGCTTAGAATTTATATCATACTCAAGCAGAGGGTTAAGTTACCCAACAAGTTTGTCAAAGCGCCACTGCAAATTGAGGCCAATGGATTATGTATCATTAATACAACTTTAGAATCTACAGTGTATCTAAATTAGCCAAAACATTTGCTACCTTAATACAACTCTATAGATTTAGCAATGAGTCTTTCAAAATTCTTGTACATTTCATGCATATCCAGGATACAATGACAACCCTGTTTGGATTGGTTTTTAGGACATCCAAGCCTGTTTCTAAGTCTGGTGAAAGTTTCAATGTGTTGGGATAATTTAATCAAGAAAGCTTTTTACTTTTGTTTGATGCTTAATGAAGCTTATAATGTTTTATAGGACACTTTTTTGCATGTCAATACTTAATTTCAATTGCTAGTTAAAGCCACAAAAGTTTGTTCCAAAATGAAAACAACATTATTATAGTCATCTGTACCAAACTCCTTTATTATCTTTTCTGATTCTTTCTTTGTCACTAAAATGTTAAGATCACTGCATGCCAAAATGCTATAAGTGGTAGATCGCAGCAATGACTCACTTAAAGTGTCTTCTTAGATCATTCCATTTATCTGATCTGAAATGTTCATGTTTCAAAGCAATGAACTAAATAGAAATATAATTATGGCTTTGGAGGCGTAGTTGGGTACTTATAACATGCTCATTCCTAGTATATCTCTTCTACATTAATGATTGTGAAGGTTTGTGGGGAAGTAGATTATTTAAGAGGGATTAATTTTGGTAAATTTGGGAAGAGCCCAGTATCACGGGCTCATTCTCTAGGCCCCACCATCATAGGGGAAGGATCCCTCCATGGGAACAAATGAGCCCCTCAAGGCCTTATATAAGAGGAGGTAATGTTCTAGAGACTTGTGGATCTCTCGTGGACTAGAATTGTGTGGAAGGTTCTAGAAGACATTGGAGAAGTCCACACATGTATGTAAGAATGTAGAAGACTATGGAATGTGGGAGAATGATCTAGAGTCTTCCATAGTAATCTTGTATATACTTGTACATACTAGGGTGTTCTGTATCATTCTCAAGCCAGAAGAACTAATCCTGTGCTCCCAGAGAATTCCTAAGGTGACTATAAAGAGAGGAGGCCCTCATTTGGCCAAGACACCACCCAACCAACCAAGAGATGAGAGCTTCTAAAGCATTGTAAAGAGTTCTTCCACCAGTAGAGTTTCTTTCCTTCCAAGTGTTCTCTTGTGAGTTCTCTTAGCATCCAAGCCGCAGGTTGAAGCCGGCATGCTGTGCCAGGCTTAGGGCCGTGGGAGGCCGGGATTCCCAAGAACATCTGGGGCTTACGAGCTTGTTCAAGTTGTCGCACGTTGTTCAAGAGTGGTCAAGCCGATCACGGTGACGAGCTTCTGCTGGTGCCATCTCAAGGGAGGATTAATGTGGCTTTGGTTAGTGTCATCTCAAGGAGGAGTTGGTATCGTAGCTCGTCATGACGGTAAAGAGCTTAGACGATACAACGGCCTCATGTGGAGGAAGTTGGTGAGTGAAAAGAACAAGAAGAGTTGGAGGCAAGGATTCCTTGTGTTTTCATTGATTCATTGTGAATATATATATATATATATTTTTTTTTTTGATCGGTAAAAAGCAGTATAAATGTGTATATATGAAAAAGAGAGCACAAGGTGCTCAGGGAGTACAAAAAGAAGGGAGCAAGGAAAACAAAAAACCCACTCACCTATACCCCATCCAAGACAAAAAACCCACCAACGAATCTAAGTTATCAACACTATACAACTTAGCCTACCTAATTATAAGGAAAACAAAAGATGATTTCATCCTCGTGAGGAGAAAGGATTTCATTCTCGAAAACCACCCCTGCCTTCCAACCACAAAGCCATTCCGTAATACAAAGAGGCGCCGCCAACCAAAGTCAAGTTAACCTTCCTAATGGGGACATAACCTCTATAAAACAAAAGCTCCAATAGTGCTACAACTCTATATGTAAAGTAGGTATATGCTATAACACTCTCCCTCAAGTTGGAGCATAGATATTAATCATGCTCAACTTGTTACATAGATAACTAACCCAGTCCCCACTTAGGGCCTTTGTGAAAATATCACCCAATTGTTCTTCAGTCTTTACATATCTTATAGAAATCAAGTCAAGTTGTTTTAACTCACGAACGAAATGACAATCTATTTTAATATGCTTAGTCCGTTCATGGAATACCGGATTAGAAGCAATATAAAGGGCAGCCTGGTTGTCACACCGCAGTTTTGTCGATCAGGTCTTAATGCCGACTTTCACAAGAGGCTGGATGGCTTCACATGATCTCACATACTGGACCGTATCACTCATCTATATCTCGACTCGCACAAAATCTGAGACAACACTACTTCTTACTCTTCCATGAGACTGGGATTCCTCCAACAAACACACCTGCACTCGGGCAGACCCATCCTCCTGATCCCGCCTTCAATCATCATTGCGGAAACGCCTCAAGTCCATTATGCCCACGACACGTGTGATAAAATACCATGTCCTCGGCTCCTTTCATGTAACATAGAATATGTTCCTATCATACTCCATCCATCAACCTGTCAGAGAAGACATGTACTAGCTTTACAACACGACCGAGTAAGAATATCAGACGAGTGACCGTAAAATAATTGAACTTCCCAACTAGCCTTCTATATCTCTCAAGATCCTTAAATGTTTCGCCTTCTCTAGTAAAGTGTATGCTTGGACCATAGGAGAACTTCATGGTTTTACCTCCAACTTTCCAGTCTCAGACAATAGATTAAGCACATATTTCCTATGAGATAAGAAGATTCAAAATTTGCTTCGCATAACTTCAATGTCCAAGAAGTATCTTAGCATCCCGAAGTCCTTTATATGAAATCGGCTCTGAAGAAAGAACTTAAGAGATGAGATACCTTTAGAGTCACTCCCAATGATAACAATATCATCTACATAAACTACTAACATAATGATACTTGAACTAGAGTTCCCAGAGAAAGACGGAGTGGTCGATGATTCTTCTCAAGATGCCAAATTCCTCAACAGCCTTGGCTAAATTTACTAAAACCATGCACGTGAGACTCCAAGCTTTCAAACCATATAGCGACTCCGCACTTACAAACCCTCCCTATCTCCCGAAAGCAACAAAACCCGAGGTCGCCTCCATATACACCTCCTCTTAACCCTGGAGGTTAATCCGTAATTTTTGAAAGAAAATGACAATCTCCCTCTCCATACCAGCCGTGGAAAAACCTAGAAATTTGCTAAAGTCCTCAAATTTACTTTTATCCCATATGTCCTTTTTAGAACCAAGGGAATCCACTAATACCAACTCCTTCCCTTTTTCTGGGCTACTTCCGCTAAAAGGAACAAATCGACCTTCCTCCTCCCTAGAATCTAGATCATCCTGATCTCTCAAGACAATATGGTTCAGATCCCCCTCATCTCTGAATTCTGACAAGGCCCCCCTTACTCCCAAAGACTAAGCATGTTCGTAGCCCTAATTCCAAGATGCCATGAGTTTCCTCCTGGATGTAAGAATCCTTACCAACCTCTACTGGGAACATAGGTTGTGGAGTAATCACAGTCTTGGAAAGGAAATCCCCACCCTAGCAAACGGATTCACAAGGGAGACCTGGCCAAAAAAGGTAGAAGACAGAAGAAGAGGGAGAGCACCTTCGTACTTGAATTCCGCTTTCTCTGAGCCTTTTTCTGAGAGAGACTCATCATTTTCATGGACAAGACCTCTCTTGCCTTTCGCCATAATCCATCTTCCTTACGCTAGCTGTGGGGAGAGTCATCAACACAAAGGTTCCCTCCTTCCTCCTTTCTCCTCTTGTCTCATCCCATCCCTACAAAGCCCTGGATCTTGAGTTGCCTCCCCTAAAAGTCAGATATCTTGTGCCCTTGTTGTATGCTAGGGCCTTTTGAATCCCATTTGATACCTTTGAGGCCATCAGACCTCCACTTTGTTGGCCCTTTCCACTACTTTGGTCTATTAGGCTTTTGGGCTTTGGCCCTAGCCCATCAACATCTCCCATTTCCTTCAATTCTATTATGGGTCTAGAGAAAGGTGGGCTTTTGGACCTTGGCCCATCAAAAATTTCCTTACCCTCCACCTCCACCCTAAGACAAGGACAAAGTGGGCCTTTAGGAATTAACCCTGGCCGAATTTCTCACTTCCTTCCAATTAAATGTTGGGTCTTGACCCAATTAGGTTGTTGGAGCTCGGCCTGAACTCAACGGGTTCTTTCCTAGGGAAGATTCTCCCACCTGCTCCCTGTCTTTTCGTCACAAAGACCATCCCTTGCCACTTGCAGCTGCCTCTCCTATCATTTCCTACTTACCTCTGTCATTTTTGGTTTTTGGAAAAATCCACTCGCTTTACCTGCGTGTGTTGTCACCCCATCTTCTTCCCCCCTCTCCTCTTGCAATTGTACCTTCTTACTCTTCTTCGACGGGCAAACTGCTATGCATCATGGTGGCACCTCCCACCATAAATGAAGCTCGAAACTTCTTGCCCCTTCCAAAACATTGACAACACTTAGTCTTTCTTTCCCCTTTGTCTTTACCAAAATTCTTGCCCACAGGACCTTTACTCTCAAGGATGTCTCCTTGTCAATGGCAATGAAACATACAACCTGAACTAGGAGTCAAATACCCCTACCAACAACAAGTTTTTACAAGACCCATGCTACCGAAATTCATGTGGGTAGTCACAACTGCTAACCAATTAAGTTGTACAATTGAAAGTAGAACTCCTCTAAATACAAGGGTCCAAGAACCCACAAAGACGAATAAAAGTAAAATAAGTCTCACAATTACCCTTCCAGCCTCTCTTTACTCTCAAAAATCCTTGCATTCACCAAAGAGAGGCAAACAAACCATACCAAAGAGAGGCATGCAATTTGGCACAAAGTCTTGCCTCTTATAGAACAGTCACCATCATCACGTGTACAAAGAGACATAGCTCCTTTAGCAATACTTGTAAGACCTCTTTTGCACATTTCTTTTTCCTCCTTTCCCACTCCCCAACTTGCATGTGAATGGCCCTTATCTTTATACCCTTTGGATCTTTGCACCCCTCCTTAGAAACCACCATCGTCAACTATGGTTGAACGTCCCACCATAAGCGGACATCAAATACATCTAACAAAATTAGCAGGGAGGAAAGAAAAAGAAGAAGATAGAATGATTGTACAAGGTTAACTTGAGATTTTCAAAAAAAAATAGTAAGGAAGAAAGGAATTGATAAAATTGGTAGGAAGGAAAAGAGCAAGATTAGAATGATTGGACAAGGCTACAAACAAAGTCTTTGCCATAAATAAACCTAAGGAAGATGAAGAACAATAAGGTGAAGAAGCAGAAGGCTCGCTTGCTTCTTAAAGAAACTTCAAGCAATATAGACGTCCCTTTAATCTTAGTTGCCTCAAAGAAAGAGCATCTTCAACGACAAGCTCTTTCTCTTTTTATCCTTGAGGTAGCATCAACACACATGGGTTAAAAGGAATAAACCCATTGCTCTCTAGAGCACTACATAAGAACCAAAGCAAGATCTCCTCTAACCATTTGTCCTTTTACAAAAGAACATAGCCTTTTCTTATAGGTAAGAAGAGAACACAACTTTTTTTATAGGTAAGAAAGAGAAAGTGTTAAAAAGAGACACCAAAAGAGCACCCTTGAAGTATACAAGGAGTATACAAAAAGTGCCAACAACATAACCCAAGAAGGGAAACTACACATAAACAAACCCGTTCAATGAGCTTCTATCCAATTCATAAAAATCTGCAACATTATAAACTCTACAAAAGAACACAGCCTTAGGCTTTATGTTAGAGATTAAGGCGTAACCCGCTACACAAAAACGTTAAGATGGGCTACCTAAGACCACAACTGACCTTAGGCTAGCAAAGCCCTACTCACTAGCTCCATCTCCTCCTAAAATATAGGGAATCTAAAGCCCAACAATGCACAATAGGCCTAAAACTAAGGATCAAAGCAAGCCTTCTCCCCCATAAAAACAAGGTATAATTTGATTGATCCAACAAAAAAAAGAAAAAAAAAACTTATATTAGCCCTATGGCTTGATTTGACCCAAAAACAAATGTTAAAATAATTAGTACAAAAGGTAGGTGAATTTGTACCCATGAGGACCCAAACCCAAATGAGGTCTCTCCCCTGCCTATGCAACAGACGAGGATAATGAACCCTAATAAATAGTTTTTAATTCAAGCCCCCATATTCCACTAAATCATTTTACATGCATACCTCCACATTCTCTCCACAACCATATAAGACTTAGAAAGTGGGTTTTATTATAAACCACCTTTTGCTCATCATCAATTTCCAAAGTGTCACAAGGCAACAACACCAACTTTCAACTCACGATGTTCCAATACATCCACATAGATTACATGGGTTCAAGTAAAGAAAGAAGAAAGATGTTTGACAACATGTGACCTAAAGCATTAGAAACCAACCTTAAGCTTAGGATAAGAGGTTATGAACCATTGATCTATGGTAAAAACAAGAGTCTATGAAAAAACAAAAAAAAAAGTTATTTCAACTCAAAAGAACCTTCCCTTGACATTGTGTTCTCTATTCATACTTGTGCAAAAAGGTTGGTTTGAATAGGTCATGCATTCTACTTGGATATTCACAAGAGCTTTGGCAAACTTGTTTTAAGTTTTCACACGAAGCAAGCCCTACTTCCTACTCACATATAGGTGAATCTATTAAGTGTCCAACAATTAAACACACCACTCATAAGAGATATAGTATTTAGTAAGAGTATGCATTATATCCTCAATCATTACAAAATATGTAGTATCTATATGATAAGGACGGGCTCTCACTTATATGCGGTTGATAACGCATCACATAGTTAACAAGTGACTAATTATTACCCATATGAACTTACTTCTTGTGACCTCCATTGATATATGAGGTGTACCATGACTCAAGACTTTATACTTAGCAGAAGCCTCATCTTCTAAACGTTTCTTCCACTAACCTTCTATTTAGTGATTTTGTGAGAAGGTTGATCAAATTCAACTCTACTGTCACAAAATCAAGGGTATGATCCAACCTTCAACAGTTGTCACACGATATTATGCATTTAACATATATGCATGTTCCTTTATAATGTATCTTACTATTATTAACCTTGGTTATTACAGCCTATCTACCATAGCTCATAGACCAAAATGGTGTGAGTCTGCCTATAAAGGTATATCTTTGAAGAGGTTTCTAAGTTACTCGATTTTAAAACTTGTTTTCATTAAGGCAATAAGGTGATAAACTTAGTCTGCATAATAAACTGATAATACACATTGCTTGAAGGACTGGCGCAATTCATCAATACATTTATCAATTTGACATGAATGTAAGTCGCTAAAACTGTTTAAAATTTTAAATTCACATCACCATTCCTAAAAAATTGATTTACATTGCTTCTATCCAACATTTACCCCTCAAACTCAAATAAATGGGACAGAAAAACACAATTTTTGGCATCACGAATCTAAATTTGTCCCAGAAAAAAAAAAAGATAAATTTTTGACTAAGTAAATAAATAAAACCTCAATCCGAAGAAACCCAAAACCCTAAACTAGGGCTTTTAAGTGACCAGGGAAAAAAACACCAACAAACATATAGTTCCTCATCAACCAAACAATTACTTCACTTGGAATCCAGAACAGAAAGAAAAAAGAGGATAGGAGATTCACCGTATACGTTAAAAAACCACAACTGATTCGTCGGATATTCAGCTTTCCAATTGGTGGGCATCAAGGGAAAATTGCGAAAGTGGAACGTCCAGAGAAACAGAGGAGAGAATCGTCGTCGCCGGCCCTGCGGGTGGCTGTGAGCGGTGTATGCCGGGGAGGGATACAGAGATTTTTCTTTTTCTTTTTCTTTTTTTTTTTTTTTGTCTTTTTCTTTTTATAATTTTAATTTTGAATTTGCTTCAATGGATATAGTCATGTTGTAGACTTGTTAGTTACAAAATATTTAAGAAATAGATAAAAAGGGCTTTCTTCTGACGTTTATCTTTATTTGCTTTTACTTATTTTCACTGTTTATTTCCATGGGAAAAATGCATATCCATTTTTTTTTTAAACTAATTATTTTTAATACAATAAAATATACTAAACTGTCATAAGACTCAAACCCTTTCTTTTTTATGTCATGTCATTAAACATTGAATATTTTAACCTATTGACAGTACATATATATATATATATATATATATATTTTTAAGAATACACATTTATTTTTAAAAACCATATTTCAATAATTTTAAACCATGCAATAAAACTTAATTGAAAAAGAAAAAGGAAAGACAATGAGATAAACATCATGTCAAGGCCCAATTTTATATACCTAAGATGATTTAGATTGAAAGGGGTGTAGATTTGTTTAATATTCTATAAGTTTTATTTTATATGTAACTATACCTATTAATACATTTATTATGAAAAACTTATTCTAGTAGTTAAAATTAGTCATTCTCTAGTTAAAGAACATATATATGACCTCTAATAAGTTGACATTATTCACATAACCCTTAATTTCGGAAAGAGTTATGACTTAAAACCTGTTTGGTTACGGTTTTTTTTAATTATTTTTTGTTTTGAAAATTAAGAAAAACACGTTTGGTTTCTTTTTTAAGTTATGAAAAACATGAAAAATAAAAAAAAAAATACATATGTTCAGAGCAAATTCAAAAAAATGTTCATTGTGTTATAAAAATAATGTTCTTAATAATAGTTTTCAAAAATGGAAACTATATATATAATTAATATGGATAAAAGTGGATTTAAAATTATTAATAAATAGTAAAAGATAAAAAATCAAAAAATTATTAGATCATTTGATGTTCTTAAAAGTTTAATCATAAGAAAATTGTAACCTTAAGCTTGACTCAAAATGGAAGCTACTCTAGTAGGCTACTTGGAGAAACTCACATATGATTGATTCTAAAGCACAAGAAATAAAAAATCCTAACACTTCAAATAGTCTGCATATCAAAATTGAAACGCAAATTGTCTAACCAAAGAGGGTATTCGATTTTGGGATTGAATTTAAAATTATTTTTTATTGTAGTTTTTGTAGCTTGGTTTTAGGCAGATGTGGTTAGAATAAATTGTTGGGAAAATTATGTTTTAGGCTCAATTGGGAGTAAAAAATCATAAATAGTCCATATATATCCCTCAATATTCACTCATAATAAGGCTTTACAGTTTGAAGAGAATGGAGCAGCATTATCTGACATGGAAAAGGAAGTTTAAATTAAATTTGGAAAAGGAAAAGAAGCTTTGTTCTTAGAAGATTGTTAGGGATGATTCTCATCCCCCTTCCTTTTCACTTCAAAGTTCAATATGTTGGATTATCCCATATCTGGCTATGCAGAAGTGAGCCATGATGAGTTTATAAGTCCGGCTAAAACCTCATCTCATGAGCTAAATTTCTAGATCGAGAACGCCTGGCATCACCTAACACTCTGGGTGATAAGAGTTCCGTTATCAACAAGGTCTCACTCCCATCTAAACCTGACACTGCTCCTCCGACCCAAAGCCCGATGTGTGAGGAAGAGATTGTTGGATTATCCTACATCGATCAGGCTTATTGCGATTTAATTTATGCTCGCGAAACTTCATCTCATGTTCAGCTTTTGATCGAGAAGGCCTAAAATCACCGAACACAATAATCCTTATTCATCTTTTAGTTATTTGTGATTATCATCCATCTTGTCGTCACAAGCAATGTTTAAAAGCTTGTTTTTGTTTTCTTTCCAGAATTAAACCCAAAACATATTTGTGATTTGCTTCCAATTGACATCGAATTTTATTTAGAAACAACTAACTACCCAACTCGAATTAGGCTCAGGAAAATCGAGTGTGGCCTGAGTCATAAGGATATAGAAATGGGCCGCTGCCATCGCAGCCGAGAGAGCAATGGGGTCCGTGCCCCGCCCGTGTCTCCCACAAAGAATCCAAATGCAGGCCCAACCTATTAGGCCCAAAACATGGATTCGAAGAACAGTGTTTCATGCTCTACAAATAACCCATATCCTCCCAAATAATGTAATATAAAATATTCCCTAAAAGATATCCTCCAATCAAGTCCTATTATAAAAGGAAAGAAAAGCAATAAGCACTATCACGACATTCTCCAATAAAGAAGGAGGATTATTCGACAACTCTTTCACTAATCCATCGCTACGTCTAAGGCTAACTATATGAGGAAACATACCCCCCAATGGGAAGGACTCCTCGTCATCGTCAAATGGATGAATATCCATTATAAATACAAAGCCGCTCTACCACCGAAAGGTACGTCAATACGAGGCAATCTAAGTATTTTCTCTTTCCTCTCAGAAAAGAATCTGACTTAGCACGGAATGCGCCATCAGCGGCCCCCGCCGGCCCTTCTTCCTTCCGTTCTTCAGAGAGTGCCATCTCGTAACTCCGGGGCTGACCAAAGAAATTTCTCCCTACCTCTGTGCCCGACGACGACCGGCCCGCGGACCATCTGAGATAAGAGTCTCAGATCGAGCTCCGACGATCCAAGATCCTCCGCCTCATCAACAAGAATGCCTCGTCCAACCCAATGAATTCCTACACAGTCAAACCCGGGCCCAGCTGGAAAAGGCATCATCGGGCCAAGGCCACTGCGGAACGACAGCCTTCATAAATATAACCGATTTCTCGCCATCGATGGTATCGACACGGAACACAAGCAGAGCAACGCTTAATCCTACAAGGATGCCGTGACTGCCAGATGCAGCACAAGAGCCACCGTGGCCAACAAACGATCCAGCTAATGCAAACGAGGTGGAAGCATCCGCCCCGCCAACTGGGCCACGGATGAGAAATAACAACTCACCGTACAAATACAACACCCCGCAAGAGCGACCCGATTCGGAAGGACACAATGTTCCTCCACACGAGGGGCAACACGGCTATGGTATCCCCCGAACATCGGCTGCAGGCGAATCTAGTCGGCCCGGGGCTGGCCACCAACCAGCCCCCGTAGGGAAGAGGATCGAGCAAGACAAGGAGGACGAGACAGGACACTGAACTAATAAATATCCCTCCCGACCACGGGAGAGCAGACATGGGAGCAAAGGTTTGGGGGTGGACTCCAACGAGAGCTGTACCGCGTGAAGGTGCGAGTTAAAGGGCGCAACCCGCACACTATGGATACCTCGTACAACAAACAAATCACCTTTCTCACTTCGAGGCGCCAGCTACCCGCTCCCGGCCAAATTCAGGATGCCTCACTTAGAAGCATTCGATGGCGTCAAGGATCCAGTAGATCATCTCAATACCTATAAGAATCAGATGGAGTTGGGGTATCAGGACCACATCAGGTCTGGGGCGTTCGCCACCACCTTAAAAGGCCCATTTGTAGCTGGTTAGTGATCCCTCTTCAGCGATTTCTTCATTGAGGTTATCAATGGCGTTAGTCTCCCATTTCATCGGGGCTAGGACATACGGGAGGCGAGACTACCATCTTATTAACCATCAAACAAGGAACAGGGAAAATTTAAAGTCATATTACAGCGGTTTAATAAAGTCCTGAAGATAGATATACTTGCGAAAAATTCGTCCCGGCCTTCATTGCGGGGTTGAAGTGCGGTCGAGACGTGTTTTCTATCTCAAAGAACCCTCGAGCTAACATGGCGAGTTCGCTCGGCGGAAATCCACATGACGGAGAGGCCCTCTGTCAAAGAAGGAGAGCTCTTCCCGCTAGCAAGGACAAAGACTACGGAGCTTGACGGGGCGGAGCCCAGGCGGCGACCGGAGAAATCTCGAGGCGAGGCGGAGCGATCCCCCAAAAACGAAGAACAGGGGCCGCTGGGCTCTTCACCGCCTGAAGGCAGCAGCGCTGCTCGCCCATGGCCCTTCCTCCCTTATGACCTCGGTGGCAAGTTCTGCGAGGTACGAAATGGCGATTCTAAGATGGCTGTGAAGTCAAATCAGCTGCCCGGGAGATAACACAAATGCAGGTTCCAGGGACTATGGACCCATCCTTAGGACAAGCGTATTCAATTGAGAGAGAGATAAGGTATCGTCTGGCGCGGATATCTGGCGTTTCATGCTCGTAGGGAGTCAATCCTCAAGCGAGGCAGACGGGCCGGCTCAACCACCACCACCTCGTGGGCGGCGACCCGGCATCGACAGCGCAGTGCACGTGATCTCGGAGGATTTGCTGGAGGAGAATCAGGATCCGGCTGAAGACACGCTACGCGCGGCGCCAGATCGTGGAACATGCAGAGTGCGATTGGTATCTAAAATACGGCGAGTCGACACCACTATCACATTCTCAGACTGGACCTTTGGAAGGGTGCCATTGCCGCAGCGATACTGATAAATCCATTGGTGTGGCGAAACGGCGGTCCGCCGGGTCACAGTAGACAACGGGGCTGAGGCATCATTTTGTCGGCTTTGATAAATCAGGAATTGGGAGAGAAAGCTAGAACGCAACCGATACCCATCTTATTAGGTTTTGGGCGAAAGGTGTTACCATTGGGATCGATCAAGCGGTGCTAACCTTGGGAGCCTTACAATGACAATGACAATGAAGATTTCATAGTGGGCGTAGTGATACTATAACATGTTCTTTGGCGACCACCTACTCAGCCTTGATATCATCCCCTCGGCCATATCACGTGATAAATTCCGGCGTTAAGCGGTGTTGGAACGGTTCCGAGAGATCGGTAGGTAGCAAGCACGAGAATGCTACGCTCGTAGAGCAAAAGCGATCGTGATGAAAGCGCCGGTAAGGCTTGATATCTGCGTGATAAAGTGTTGCCGGCCGAGCCCTCAGAAGAGCTGGAACCAGTAACATTGGATGACGACCCAGAGCATCTTGCCTATATCGGCTCCAAATTAACGAAGGCCTCAAAGGCCTCCTCACGATTTTAGGCGAGCGGGGACATCTTCGCATGAAGCGGGCTGACATGGTGCATCGACCCGATCATCGCTCGCCGGCTTCGCCCGACCCATCTTTCAAGCCGGTTGTGACGAAATTTCGCCGCAGAGAGACAAGGCCATCGAAGAAGTCGGAAAGCTCCTCCAAGCAGGGGCAATCAGGGAGGTGGAATATCCAGTGGTTAGCGATGTTGTGCTGTCAAGCCAGGTAAGCGAATCGCGACTACGCGTAATTTCAAGTATAAACAAAGCATGCCCAAGGGCGAGTTTCCCTTACCGGATCGACCTTATCGCCGATGCCACGACTACAGGCTCCTTAGCTTCATGGGCGCCTTAGAATATAACCGGATAAAGCATGGACCCAGTGACGGAGAAAGGCGTCATTGGAATCGCACCACGGGGACCTCATTATCGGAGTAATGTGTTTGAAGCAAAATGCGAGGGAACAACCTTCACGAAGGTTAGTGAAGCCGGATGTTTGAAACGAATGGTACAACGTGGAGGTATACATAGGCGACATGCTGGTAAAATCCGCTCGATAGGAATCCGCCGCTCACCTCTAGAGGCGTTCGGATCCTAAAGGTTATAACATAGCCGAATCCGTGAAATCGCCTTCGGCGTGTCGTGAGGAAAATTCCCAGGCTTCATAGTGACCTGAGAGTGAAACAAATCCGAGGATAAAATAAAAGCGGTATGACATCTCGCCATGGGGGGATAAAGAAATTTGTGATCTATGAGGGAGGATCAGCATTTCTAGGAGTGATTAGTGTCGACGAGTGACAAATGCCGACCTTTCTTCGAGTTTTGAAGAGCCCTTTTGTCGGATAGAAATGTGAAGAGCGTTTGCGCCAGAAACATCGTGACTCACCCACCCATTCTAGCTGGGCAGATGAAGGAGAACTCCTCACATTTATGTTTGGCGGTGTCGGACTTTTCAATGGCCGCGGGGTGCTCGTCGGAGACAAGCGGATCGACCACCGTGCACTGCGGTAGAGCCACGGGGAGCTGAGGAGAGGTATCCGAAAATGGAAAAATTAATACTAGCTCACGGTGACAGCATTTCGGAAACTCGATCCTTATTTCAGGCTCACCACTTCCAGAAGTCCCCGTGAATACCCATGAAGCGGGTATTGCATAAACCAGTCTCGGGGGATTAATGAAATGGGCCATAGAGGCGAAGCGGTCGACATGATACGGGCAAAAACAATATGAAAGGGCGAGGTCTAAGCGATTTCATCATGGAATTCGTGATGGAAGCTTATCGAGTCATGATCAAGGGCGACCTTCATATCATTGGAAGCTTTACGTGGATGGAGCCTCAAATGCGCGAGAGCGGGGCGGGGCTTGAAGCGACCTCACCCGGAGGATGAGACATTGATGCGCACTCGGGTTTGGGTTCGAAGCGCCTCCGACCGCGGCGAATCACGGCGTAATGCAGACCTCGATCTCGCTCGTCGTTAGAGGTCGATGACTAGAGATCCTGCTTGATTCCATTGGTGGTCGAGACCCGGATCGAACACATCTGAGGCCAAAGGGAGAAGATGATCCTATATCTCATTAAAAATTAGTGACTTATTTAAAAGTTTGTATCGATTCGAGATCAAGTATGTCCCTCGGCGGAGAATGCAGTGCCGACTCTTTGTAGCCCAGCTCTGACCTTGCGAGGAAGACATTGAGATCCAGCACCCGCCGAATACCTGAGCCCTCCATTGACCTTGCGGCGCGATAAGTCCTTTTTGATGGGAGTCGCACAGCTGGATGGACCTGGCCCAGGGTCTACGTGTGACGGAACCTTACAGCGACCCCGAAGGGCGCGAATGGGCCGAGATCCGCGAGATTTGCAATCACGAGAAGCCTCTGGCGAGATTCTTCACCCCTTCACAAAATGCATCGCCGGAGAAAACCAATTGAATACGTGCTAAGAAGTGCGAAGGCATATGTGGGAACCATGTTGGAGCTCGAACATTGGTAGGAAAGTTTTGAGCGGGGATATTGTTACAATGCTCAAGATGCTACCAACTGGTCAAAAGATACGAGTACGGGAACACGCTAAAATATCACGCCTCAGTGAGCCTCGACATCAATCCACTGACCCACAGCCTTTGTTGATGGGGGTTGGACTGTGGGAGCCCTTGCCCATTCGCGAAGAGCTGATGTAAATTTATAATCGTCGCGATGGGTGTTCACCAAGTAGGCTGAAGGCCGAGCCCTTAGCCACAATCACGAGAGGCTTGAAGATCATAACCCATTATGGCGGCTTGATTATATGCAGTTGGCATCCGAGGCCACTGGTCTCGGATAACGGAAGACAGTTTGATAACGCGAGAGGTCGAGAGTTTGAAAATGGGCTCGGGATTAAAAATTACTATTAGTCACCGACTCACCACAATCAAATGGACGAGCCGAAGTCTGTAAGACCCTCGAGGCGCCTTGAAAACCAAGCTAGAGGATCTCGAAAGGGGTTGGGTCGAATACCTCCCAGTACTATGGGCTTGAGACCAGCCTTGAGTCGGCCTTCGGGAGACCCCATTTATAGTAGCCAGACGAGCGATGGCCAGGTTAGAGTTGGAATAAAATCTCACAAGTCGAGTTAGCATCGGAGGAGCAAAGTAAACGAGCCACCATACCGAATTTGGAACTCTTGGATGAAAAACGCGAACATGTTCAACAGCGCATAGAAGGGTACCAAAGGGAAAGCGACGGAGTACCTTCTGACGGAGAGTGACCAAGTTACATGCGGGGGGATTTGGTCTTAAAACACGCGACCAAGGAAGAATCCAATGGAAACTAGGTCCCGGTAGGAAGGTCCTTACATAATAACGAGTCGTGGGACCGAGGCGACTATGAGCTCAAGCGGAAGAGGAAAACTCTACTGACATACATGGAGCAGGAGCACACAGGCGATTCTATCAATAAGCATTGATTCGTAACAAAACCAGACAAAGTATCACGTGACGAGTCAAGCACTGCAGCCCCAGCGATCTAGTATCTCGAAGCAGTCAGAATATGTAAGAAACATACACAGAGAAAATTCCTTGAAAATAAAAGTCCCTCTTTATTCCAAATGAATCATATTCAATTACAATCTGTGGTGTCTTGAAAAGCACTCTGATGTGAAGAATTCCTCGCGATACCGATGCAAGCGGTATCCTCGAAAAAAAAAAAAAAAAAAACAAAGGAAAAGGAGACAAAGGGAGAAAGACATAATAGAAGAGACAAGAAGGAGGAGAGAGGGAGAAAAGATGGGAATGGAGGAGAGAGAAGAAAGAAGACGGATAGAAAAGTGGCTGGGACCCAGGAAGAAGAAAGAAAAGAAAGGAGAGGTATAGCGGGGAGAGAGAGGAGAAAGAAAGAGAGACAAGGAGTGAGGGGCAAGGGGCGTAGCCCCACCCTTAGGACTCATTCCCTAGTAGGAAATTTAGGGAAAACATAACTCCCATGGAGACTAGGGAAGAAACATAACTCCCACACGGAGAAGTCGAAAAAAGAAGAAAAAGCCCCGGTCGGAAGGCGGAAAAGAACCCCACGAAAGCGGTTGGAACATGACATCCATCTTCTAAACTTCATCCATGATGTAGAAAGCGAAACCATCAAAAGCGTAGTATCACGAAACAAGCGAATTTTATTTATAGGAAAGCATCCGAGGCCTGTTGACCGTTCCAAATTCCCCGTGGATCGTTAAAGCGGTTCGCACTTTTCAATAAGCGAGAACCTGCGAAATGGCACCTCTCATAAGCGCCTCTTCATGCGAGCGTCTCCCCACAAGAACGGCCAAATAACTTCGCGTAGACTCTGCCCACCGGTTCTGGTGGCGAGCTCACGCGACCGTTATGTTGGCGAGCTCCTCATCGGTGCACATGGGCGAACTCATCCATTTGCTCACTTGTGAGGTGATCCACTCGGCCACGGAGCCCTTGTGCCTAAGCAGTCGGATCATTACATTTCCGTTTGAACGCCACCAAGACCACGCGCCATGAGCCCGTTACTCCTCGACGAGGTGATCCTACTCAGCACGAGGAGCCACATTGCCTAAGCAGTGGATGACCATTTTAATTTGGAGACGCCACAAGACCACCAGCGCCATGAGCCCAGTTGCTCCCTCGCGAGGTGATCTGCTCAACACGAGCCCACGCTGCCTAAGCAGTCGAGATCAAACCATTTGTTTGAAGCCACCAAAGGCCACCGCGCCGCCAGGCCCAGTGCTCGCTCTGTGAGGTGATCTACTCAGCACGGTATATTTGCCTCGCGAGTGAATCGGCCATTCGGTGGGAGACGCCACCGGGTGCCGCCGCAGGCCACGTTACTCACTTTGGCGAGCTCTCGCCCAGCACGAGGCATGCAGGCTCCATCTATGTGCTCGGAGCCAGGCCCTCCCTTTGCCGCCCGAAGCAGACGGGCTCCTCCTCGTTGGCAAACCCTTGACAGTACTTGACAGGCGGGCTCCTCCCCCTGATCCTCATTGGCGAGCTCCCTTCGCCACGGCGGGCAAGCTCCCTCTATTGCTCCAGGCAGGCCCTTCACGTACTTCCCCTGCAGGGGCCCAGGCTCCTCCTACCGTCTCATTGACAAACTCTCCCTTGAGAATGACCGGACAGGCTCCCTCTGCTGCTCAGGGCCAGGCCCTTGACATGCTCCAGACAGGCAGGCTCCCTCCTAAGTCATTGGCAGGCTCTCCCTTCCAGCACGGGCGGGCAGGCTCCCTCACCGCCATCGGGACAGGCCGCTGCATGCTTCAAACAGAGCGGAGCTCACTCCCCACAAGTCTCATTGGCAGAGCTCTCCCGCCAGCCACGAGCTGGGCAGGCTCACTCTGTTGCTCGGGCCAGGCCCTTCTTTGCCGCCGAACGGGCGGGCTCCTCCCCACAGTCTCATTGGCAGGCTCTCCCTTCAACCTGTGGTGACCAGCTCCTTCTACCTCGGGGCGAGCCCCTTCGCTTGTACTTCAAGCAGAGACGGGCTCACTCCCATGAGTCATTAGCGAAACTCTCCCTTGACACGAGCGACGAGCTCCCTCTGACCTCGGGGCAGGCCTTCCACTTGTACTTGAACGAGGCAGGCTCCCCTCCCACAAGTCGATGGCGAAACTCTCACTAACTTCGCGAGCGAGCTCCCTCTATTTATGGGACGAGCCCCTTCAGCGCCTCCCGAAGCGAGGCGGGCTCCTCCTCTGAAGTCTCATTGGCGAGCTCACCACTTGTCTGAGAGCCCCGAGACGAGCTCCCTCACTGCTCGGGCAGGCCCTTCAGCAGCCTCGAGCAGACGGGCTCCTCCACAGAAATCTCATTAGCGAGCTCTCCCGCTATCTGACGGGCCGAAACTCCCTCTATTTATCGAGACCAGCCCTTGGCTGTCACCCCACCTGAGGCAGGCTCCTCCCTCTGAAGTCTCATTGGCAGGCTCTCCCTTGACGACGGACGAAGCTCCCTATTTGCTCCGGGGCAGAGCCGCTGCTTTAGCCGCCTTCCTGCAGAGGCGGGCTCCCTCCCGACCAATCTCATTGGCGAGCTCTCCCTTGGCACACGGGCGGAATGAAGCTCCTACATTTTATCGAGGCCAAGTGCGAACATCTTGGCAGAGCCCAGAGCCCTCCGCAGTCTCATTGGCAGAGCTCCCTTAACCTGGCGGAGCAGAGCTCCCTCTATTGCTCCAGGGCAGGCCCTTCACGCACTTCATGACAGGCTCCTCCCAGCAATCTCATTATGACTCCCACTTGACCCGCGGGCCCGGGCGAGCTCCCTCTGCCCGCCGGGGCCAGGCCCTTCAGCGTACTTCACGAGGCGGGCTCCTCCTATAAGATCATTGGCTTGACTCTCCCTTGTCTGAGCTGAGACGAGGCTCCTCATTTATCGAGGACCGACCCTTCGCGTACTTCACGCGGGACCGGGCTCCTCCTCTGAGTCTCATTGACACAGGCTCTCCGCTTGATACGAATGGGACCAGGCTCCCTGTTGCTCGGGGCCAGGCCCCTTGCTGCCACTTCACACAGACGGGCTCCTCCCTCTGAGTCCTCGGTGTGAGCTCTCCCTTCAACCACGGACGGAACAGGCTCCCTCCTAGTGTCGGGGCAGGCCTTGCTGTGCTTCACGGGCCAGGCTCCTCAGGCAAAGTCTCATTGCGAGCTCTCCACTTGTCCTGACGGGGCAGGCTCCCTCTACTTATCGGGGCAGGCCTACTGCTTGTACTCCAAACTGGGCCAGGCTCCTCCCCACAGTCTCATTAGCCAGGCTCCCTTCAGCCTGGGCGGGCAGAGCTCCTCTGTTCTGTCGGGACCAGGCCCTTCCTTGTACTTCACACGAGACGGGCTCCTCCTGAATCTCATTGTGAGCTCCCTTGTGACCCGGACCCAGGCTCCCTCTGCATCGGGGGCAGGCCCTTCCTTTGTGCTCCAAGCGGGCGGGCTCCCTCCTGCAAGTCTCATTGGCCCAGGCTCCCGCTGTCTGACGGGCAGCTCCCTCTGCCTCGGGGCAAGCCCCTTCTTTGCCTCAGCAGGCAGGCTCCTCCTGCAAGTCTCGTGGCGAAACTCTCCCTTGTCCCGAGTGACAGGCTCCTACTTATCTCCGGGGCAGGCCCCTTGCGCCTCCAAGCAGACGGGCTCCTCCCTGAGTCTCATTGTGAGCTCTCCCCCTTCAATCGAGCGAACCCAGGCTCCCTGCCCACTTATCGGGGCAGGCCCTTCAACGTACTCCCGAACGAGGCCAGGCTCCCTCCCTCTGAAGTCATTGCGAAGCTCTCCCTTCGAAGCACGGCGGGCAGAGCTCCCTCTGCCTCGGGGCAGGCCTTTGCATGCTAAGCAATTGGACTCCTCCCTCTTTATTCCCTATTAGTGAACTCTTAGGAACCTCTCCTCGTCGTGTAATGTGACCTTAATCAACCACGCCGCGCTTCAGCAGAGCCCCGCCGCAATTACACTCCAGCCAGGCACGTAGACAAAGGGCGGGTCAATACCCATAATAGCTTGGCGAGACACAGACGCCAACAAAGTTTCATACCATGCGGTACAGACGGAAACGGTTGCAAAGTGTAGAACAATGGAACTAAATTTCCACGATCCACCGATTCGAAAGAAAGCGAAGATAGATAAATAGTAAAATTAAAATTCCAGGAAGCAGTATCCATTAAAGAGAATTAAACCTGAGATATTGAGCCCTCGGGGCGACAAAGAAAGAAAAATATAATAAAATCAGGCGGAACTGACTCGGGATCAGTATCAGACGAAGAGAAGAGCGAAGAGCCTCAACACTTAGGTCTTTAGGCTGCAGGGATTCATTTATCTAGAAAGATTCCTCTGCCTCCCCATACATTTCGGAATCAAAGTCAAAATCGGATCGAGTACACACGGCGGCTTTACGCTGAAAAGCAAACCACGAGAAGCCCATTGAGCACCCGGCTGGTCCATGATTACTGATGACCTCGTCCCTACGAACAACCAAATCGTCGGCATGAGATGAAGTTGATCACGTAATCCGAGCACTCTTGGCTTGTGAGTCGACAAGTCCACGGCGAGGAGGACTCCGTCGGTCGACAATACCTTGCCCTCAATCTCGTAGCGAAGCGATCTCAAGTTGTTTCTCCATTAAGTCAAGCTGGTGATCGCGCGCAGCTCCCTTACGGATCACATTTGTTAAGTCAGGAAGCAGCCAGGTTCCTCCCTAACCAATCGAAGCTCATCTGGGTAGATTACGGCTCCTCCAGTCTCAGCCCGAATCATCATTGTAGGCACGAGGCTCATCCCGAACTTTTTGGAGCTCTCCCTCGGCTGATCGCGAGTACTCAGGTTCGCCTTAGCCCCCGGCCGTCACGGCGGTAGGTGTGCCCGAATCGCGCTGAATGCTTTCTCTATTTCTCAGGACATAAGGCGCACCAGCCCTGCGGCTCGTCCGCTCGGAAGTTAAAGTGATCACTTTAAGCCTTATAAATTCGGGGCGATCCTTACATGCTTCTCATTGGTTAGGCTTTTTTGGCCAAGCCTTCAAATGAGTGGCGACCTGCGAGACAAACAAGTGAAGTCAACTGCGAGCCGGTGAGGAAAGTTAGCATAATTATAAGCTTCTGCAGAGTAAGTCCCCAGAAAGACGAGGCGAGGCCTTGTATTGAAGCAACCCCTTTGATCTCAGCGTCGAGAATCTTTGAGGGGATGGATGAAGCGGCATGGCCAAAGTTCCCATGATGAGACGACCAAAAGTCCTTGATTTTAAGCAACCTTTGATTTTGTTTTCTTCCTCCTCGACTCATCACCTTCTCGGAGATGAAGCAGTGAAGTGCAGCCAAGACATTCAGATAGTTTATGGCAAAGCCGCCAGCGGTTGGTCGCCAGACCTCGTTTGAGGATTCCCCACCTGCTGCGATGGGCTCGGAAGAGGAGTGAGCGAAAAACCGGGAGGAACCTCGGCTTGATGGGATGAAGACCGAGCAGACTAGCTGGGCCAGGGGACTTGGGAAGGTGCCACAATCTCGAACTTTGTTACGGGCCCCGGCGAGTCCTCTTAGGGGAATCTGCTTTCCTCCTCGCCCGCACTCAGGGAGTTTTGAGATATCCCTCCCGAGATGAGCTAAAATCTCTCCTCAATTAGGAAGCGGCCACGACGGGCGAAAGAAAACACGATAGAGGAGATGCAGAAGGCTCACAAGCGGAGAATTTTATGGACTTGGACGGATGAGGCCCAGGGGACATCAGGCCTTAGTAGTTCTGCGTAGGACGACGAACCTTTCGGTGGTACAAAACAGCCAATGATATCTTAAATCGCTAAGCCCGAGGCAGGCATCTGAAAAATATAAGAAACTTAAGGTGGGGATATCAGTCGACTCATCCCAGTTAAGCGAGAGCAGGATGATACTCACGAGAGGTTATCGAGGCACCCACGTTAAGGTACGCCTAGGGTGTCTTCACTGTCTAAAGAATTGTACTCGATTTAGGCCACTAACAAAGAAATATCGGATTTTCCATGTCCGATGAAGAAGAAGATCAAGGAAATCACGAAGGGCGGGCGCTGAAATAAATAAACCCCTCGGCGGTAGCGCTCGGATTAAAGATGCGAGAGCAAAGCCACACTAGGGACGTAAGCCCGTGTCTCTAAAAAGACCCGACAAACCCACCAAAAATGCCACAGGCATTTAGAAAGCGATTAGGAAAATGAGATATGAAAATCTTGAAGAACACCATTTGATGAAGGAGTCTGATAGAGCGGAGAGTGATTATCAAAGGCGACCTCGAAAAAACATGCCATTCGAGACGCGGAGGTAATGCAGTCAAAAATCGAGCCATCTGAACACCGGGGAAGAGGCGGTATCGTTCAGCAAAGTAGACTCATATAGGGCCAACACTTTGCTGGGGCCTTTCCCCTGAGGAATGTGTGCAGTTGTCTTTGAGATGATCAGAGACCTGGGATGTTTGATCAAGTTTATCTTCACCGCCCTTCTAAGGGAGGCATGCCAGACGGTGAGGCCCAGCGGTTGTCGAACAAGCGGAGACACGGCTTACCGGGGCCGAAGCATCAACGGAGAATCATGGTGTCACCTTGAAGGAAGAAGCGTTTAGGACCCATGGCACCAACCAAAGCAGAAATCCGGTTTCAAGCGAACCCTAGGGCCTAAATCATTATCAATCGAAAGAAACCGCAGCCCGGAGACGGATCTGCATGAGCCCGAGAAGAAAAGACACGAAAAAGGACCCGATGCCCCGAGCAGTTAAATGAAAATCCGGAGCGAAATGCGAGGCATGAAATATAAAGACAAAAGGGGGAGTTCGCAGAGGCTAAAGGAAGTGAGAACTAGAAAGGTCGGCAGAAACAAGGAAAACAAGGGGAATATGAAAAACAAGCCACGAAACTTCGAAGAGCCATCCCATTAACATATGGCGGCGGACAGGTTAATTAATCACATCGCAGAAGCGGAGACACGGAAATAACAGCGTGTGGAACTAAATCGGCCCCTTGCCCGCCAATCCATTACACAAGAAATTTGAGAACCTTGATAAGGATATAGAAAGTGGTCAAACGTTTGTCGCTGGCGAAGAGCAATGGGAATTAAGTGCCCACTTGTGTCCTCCCACGGCAGCCAAACGAGCCCGACTCATTAGGCCCAAAACATGAATTCGAAAAACGGGAAGCCCATGCTGGCTTGATCAACCCATATCCTCCCAAATAACAGAGAAGATAAAATATTCCCTAAAGATATCACTCGTCAAGTCTATTATAAAGAAAGAAAAGCGGTAGAAGACCATCGAGTTGGACATTCTCGATAAGAAGGAAGAGTTGATAGAATAAACTCTTTTGACTAATCCATACAGCTAAATCTAAGGCTAACTATATGAAACACCCCCAACCGGAAGGACTCCTGCCGTCATCGTCAAATGGATGAATATCCATTATAAATATAAAACCGCTCTACCGCAGAAGATGCGTCAATGCGAAGCGATAAGTATTTTCTCTTTCCTCACGAAAGAATCGGCTTAGGCATCGGAGGCGACCCTGGCGAAGCTCCCTACGCCCGGCTCTTCTTCGCCGGTTCTTCTTGGAGGTACACATCAGAACTGTAGGCCGTGACCTCCCTGCCCGAACCGAAGCGGCGCCGGCTGCGGGCCATCGGAGAGATAAGAGTCCTCGGATCGGGACCCGGTGATCGGCATCCTCCAGTTCATCAGTCGGCAACAGTCTTGGTCCAGCCCAGCGACCCCTACACGCTCCAGCCCAGTTCCAGTTGAAAAAAGGCATCATCAGGAGCATATTTCAATTTGTTTTAATGATTCGTTTAGTTTCTCAATAGTGAGAAGGAAATTGGAATGTTGAAAGAAAGAAGGATCAAGAAACTTGTAGGTATGGCCTGCCTTCTCTAGTCTCTGATTCTGAGTAGTGTATTTGGAAAGAATGTAATTAAGAGATTCTTGAAAACCTATAATGTTTTAGAATGTTTAGATTCAATAATATTAATAACGAGACCCATCTCTTATATTATTATTGTCCTAGTCTTTTTTAGGTTGATGAGAGCAAGTTTTTGTCATCCAAATCGACAACTTGAGTAAGGTTGTGTTTGTTTTTTGACTTAATGCAGCATTAAGCTGTTTGTTTTTTAAAATTTTCATGACTTATTGCTGAAATTTTTTAAACAAGTTCTTAATATAAAAAGTGAAAATATTTGGCTTTTTCTATTCAGAAAAAATCATTTTCCACTAAAAAAAGGAAAAACTTCATTGTTGCCCAACAAAGAAAAGTGCTAGCAATACACACTACTAAGAATGACAACGGGAGGGTTTGAGGCAGTGGCCCATCCCGACCAGCTAAATCCAGGCAAGCTCGTTTATTTTCAATTCCAAAACTTGTCTGTTTTAAAAAATTAAACAGTAAATATGAAAATTCCCAAACCTTCCCAGTTTACATTTGATTTTTTTTAAAATTTGCACTTTTTATGTTATTATATTAAAATTATTATATTTTCATAAAAATAAAAATATTATAGACCCACATAAATTATTTATTATAAAACATTCCTAGTGTGTATTATTTATATTAAAGTATAAAGATAAGTAGTAAAGTGTAAAAATGGGATAGAATGTGTACTAAACCATCCGAACCCGTCACAAAGAATTGAGAGAAAGAATAAACTCAAACACTTATTTAAAAGTGATTCTGATTAAACCAAACTCGTTTCAAATTAAGGTAGAGGTGGGCGAGCCTCCGAATAATCACGTGTTATTGCCATCACTGCACCATATCAAATGTTAAAAAACAAACAACTTAATACTTAATGCTATTAAGTACTATTTAGCATTAAGTTCAAAAAAAGTTCTATTCAGCATTAAGTGAAAAAAATAAACACCACCTAAGTCTTTTATAGTTTATTAGTTTTTTGTTCCTATTTTTAGTCATCCATTTACCTATATTTTAGGAGTGCATCTTGCATACTTTCAATGTTCTTGGAATGTGTATATTGCTTCTCTTTATACCACACTACTTTTTTTGCTATTTAAAAACAAAATTTTCAATTAAAAGAGTAGGTTTCTATCCACTCATAGAAAAGTTATGGAACATAAGTGATAAAGAAATGCTTTTAGGGTTGTCAATACACTCTATGAAAAAATAATTGGTCTTTGGTGAAAAGGGTCAAACCTCTTAAAAAATAAAAAAAAATAAAAAATCCGAAGTTACCCCTCATTTATGTCTTTCATGTCATCAATAATAAAAACTAAAAAATAAATAAAAAAATTTAGAGCTCCAACCATTTGAACTATGGTACATCCAAAACACATTGTCTTTAGCATCAAACATTCAAACCTTCCAACACTTTGTTTTCTCCTTTGATCTTCTTGTTGGAATCCCAAGACATCCCTCTATAAATCTATGATTTCATACGCAACGGAAGCAAAGAGTAAAATACATACTAATCGAAATGGAACTGATCTGTGAATCTTTTAAGCAATAATCGATTTACAGGTCTTGACCACTGAGTGTGGGCTCTAAGAACAATTCCACGCCCTTTTCCTTCAAATCTAGGACATAGGAAAATTCTTTTTCCATATGAAATTAGTCTATCACCCTAAACCTAAATATAATGTTATAATTATAATAGGGTTTAGTGGACCATTGAATTCACTTACGTACTTGGACCTATAATTAGCCCATATAAGTTCAATGGTTCAACTTAATTAAAACTCTAGTTTGTTTTATCAGGAGCTCCAGTCTAACATTCTCGAGGCTTAAAGTAAACTTGAGGCTCATATGGATCATGGACTGAGGCAAACTCGGCTTCATGTCGACTAGCCACTTACAAATGGGTTTGCCCTGGGACCCATGGTACTTCGACGGCCTCGTGGAATTAACTCATAATTCTGCCAATATTAATCAGACTAATGGCACAAAACCAACTCTGACTCCAAATCGAAACCTTCCTCATTCGAAATCATTGTGTTATCACCAAGGCCTACGAATCACTTCATATTACCTCCCATGAATCGATACTAGTACTCAACATTATATTCATAAATATCAAATTACCATTTTTATCTTTATGCGCAGCTACCCTTTAATTTGATCATGACGTCCACCCTTTAACCATGTCGCCCCGACAAGGACAACTTATGGATCACTACTCTTTTATGCCACCACAAAGCTTGTTGGTTTACCCTATACAAGGGTCACGTTTGTTCCCATGCCTAGTCAAAGCAAAATCCCAAGTGAGTCGGCCAAGAAGCCATCCGAAGATCTGATAAAGTGTGCTATGAAGGGAGGTGGACCAGCTTGAAGTCCCATTGGGCCCTATGCGTGAAACGAGCCATGCCAAGAGATCTCAAAGAAGCCCTTCGTTTGACCGAGATGCCCACGTGGAAGTCGCGCGCGGTTCAACTCTAAAAAGGAAACAAAAAGATGGTCGCCGCCATCGGGCCCAATTCACTGGGACCAAGATTTTGGGAGTTTTTTGATTTGTTAATTTGCTACTATTGAGCTTTTATCGTTAAGCCGTTGATTTTGTCGCTACTTTGCGATCGATTTGGGTCGCTGATTTCTTGATTTGGCTATTCCCATCTGTCATGATTTGCTAATATTTTAGAGCTTATTTGATGCTGATTTGGTGTTGATTTATTCCAGATTGCTGCTGATTTGATTCCCAAGCCTTATCTTAGAATTATATAGTTTCCTTTTTTTTAGTGTGTTACTTTAGGAAAAAGTATACTATAGGCTTTCTTGCTTGGCCAAATATTTATTTTCAAAAGGGTCAATATTTAGTTTCAGATTCTTCATATTGGGCCCACGCTTCGAAGACTTGGTTATCCCTGATATTCCCAAGCAAGAGTCACATTTAGTTTCAAATGGAGAGTTTAACTGGTCTCTCGTCTTTAAGAACCCATGAACTACCTGGTTATTCCTGCATGCTCATCAAAACTCATCAATCTGATTCATCACCCGCACAGCGTCCCTCGCCGTATACCAAGTGCAGCTCTGCTTCTATAAGCAACGACGCCCATGCGTCATCCTTCCGAAGCTTAATTGATCACTGTCTCCTCACAAGTTGATTTGCACCGTGATTTTGTAAGATCACTCTTTAGTGACTATCACTACAGATAGTCGCCAAGGAAACAGACATCAAAATGCGATAACCTACTTCACCTCCACCCACCTTTATTAAGAGCCCATATGTGAGATAGGTGAAAGATCCTAACTTTATTAACTTCATGAACCCGAGGACTCCAAGACCTGGGGAATCTGACATAGAAACTTTTCCTGTAAAAAACCATCAATTAAAATCCGTGGAGCGAACCCCTTTGCGCCCCTGTGAATATATAGAAAATAATGCATGGAAGCGATGCTATTTTTTTTTTCCAACACTTGTGATTTTTTCAAAATCGCCAGCTCTCCCGTTTTGACTTCCAAATTTTCAAAACCCCATAAAGCATTTAAAACACTTCTCTAAAACTCCCCAATTTTCACCTATATTGCACTCTCGTCCACAAACTCCAATCAAACACAATATACATATATGACATTTATTTACTTCAAATCATCAAAACATTCAACAAACCTTCACCATGCACATTTTTAGATCAAAATCGGGCTTCGAGCCTCGGTTTAAGCCGACCGCCTACGACTCGTCCATCGAGGATCAAAGCCTTAATGAGTTCCCTTTTCAAACTATATACATATATATAAGAGTGTATACATGACAAAAATATTCAACATATACAATATGCAAAATATTATACAAATGCAGCTCGCGCCGCTGCCTCATGGTTCGACGCACCAGCAGAAATGGCTGTCCACCGACGCAGACCCTGCCTCGCCCCCGAAAAATGGCTTTGAAACACATTTAAAAAAGAACGAAAGGAGCCTGAGTGCACATTGCCACGATAATAATTCAAAGTAATAAATATTTATACAATTAAAACTCCAATTTATGCCTTAAACTCCTTTTACTCTTTCTTTTCATGGAACTGTGGATAAACACACCGCCTTCTGCATCAACTGAGGACAGCCTCATTCCGGGCCATAAACACTACGCCAGAGAACTCACGTCTTTGCATGGTTCCAGCTACAAGACCTTATCACTAAAGATATTACTTTAAATCGACCTATTTCCCTCCCGCTAGGTGAAAACCTATAACTTTACTCCTCTAAAATCCTTACACGCTTATGCAAATTTCTACCGATATCAAATATAACAAATACATAGTGTTGGGTAAGTAACCATCAAGAAAACCTTTCTTCAAAATACATTTCAAACTATTTAAACAATTTTATTTTATTATTTATATATTTATACTTTTACACATTTAAACTTCCATAATGTTTTACCATTGATGCACAAAGTTATTATATAATGAAAATAAACATATATGATGCAAGATAAAAACATTTTCATATGTCTGAATGATAACTTCCATGCCTTTAACATTTGACATAATATTTCCATTAAATTTCACTTTAACATTAAAACCATTCACTTTAAACTGAATTTGTCAAAATATCATTTTTACACTCCCGCGCCCACCGCTAACCCCGCTGCTTCCCGCGCACTCCTCGCTTCCATCCGATAGTTTGGCTTTCAGATTTTTCAAGAAAACCTTTCACAACCACACACAATCCATAACTTCCATTTAATCCACCATACACACTCTCATTTTTCACCCCAACCACATCAAGATCATTCACTTTTAATCCCATGTTCTCAAATAACATAAGGTTAATGTGTTGAAATTACCAAAATACCTTTCTTTCTTTACTTTACAAAAATAACCTTAATGCCCTCACCCTAAACTCTTTTCTCAACCAACTTTATGCATTTCTAGAGTTAAGATTCCACCCTGAAACACAGCTGGAAACACTAAACTAGTTTGAGTTCTAATGCCATGTTTTACAAAGAAAATCAAAGCCACAACCCGTCAGCCATTACGCTATCCAACTGGGGGGCTCAACCCGCCAGACATATTAATCCAGACTCCCTCGAAAGAGGGTCCCCATAACGTGATAGGTGAGTGCAATGCCCAAGAAGGATAATCTTCTGGCGGCAAATAAATTTCATCACCAAGCACACTGGAAAACGCCATGTTCAAGGCCACATTGCCACGTGATCAACATTCCTAATGAAGAATATGTGTCACTGTAAATCGAATTTACACGCCATGAAAATAATATGAGACCACCATGCCCCGTATATTCAGTCCTCACCGTACCTCGCATACGCGGCAGGTCAGCGGAAAACCACGCCTGATAACATCTAATGATCATTTTCAAAACAAATTTCATTTTGTTTATAAACCAAAAGCCTTTTGAAACGACACTGCTAATAATCATTTTATATTCAAAAATCTACAAGCATGGGTAGTGGATTTTTGGTAGTCTCACCGCGAGTCTGCGAACCCAGTATTATTTCTTACGTCTTTCACCCCCAGGGATGAGGCTCAATTTCATAATTAGCGCCTTTTCACCCGAGAGGGATTATCTTATCCCTTTCGCTTCGGCAATCTTTCACCACATTTTTCCGGTTTATGCAACTGTGGTTATCGCCATCAACGTTGTCCCATTTAATAACGTCCAATTCAAATCAAACACCACCAAACACAATGTTGCGATTAACAACCATGCAATCGCCCACCCAACTCAATGCGCATGCCCCCCCGTGCATATAGTTAATGCAAAATGTCACTACATGTTATCCCCATGTTATGTGGCAATTTTTTGAACACTACATGGAACACTTTATAAACCACTTTATGCAAAGTACCGCTTTGATAATTATATCGTAGAAAGATATAGTTTTACATTCATTCATGTTGGTCATATAAGTAACACCAATATATCAATATACTACAAACACATTTAGCGTTATAGTACTCCAGTAATACCAATATTTAAAAATAGTCCACAAAACTTCAGCCATTCCCTAGCCATACTTCTGCCTAGAAATAATCTACCCAGGACTCTACCAGCGGGGGCTCTCAGCTTTTGTTTTCTTTGCTTTTGTTTTTTTTACAAATATTCAAGACTGTCATTACTGCACAGTGGCTCCAAACTTATGTGCGCCCTCAAACAACTTATTCTAAATAATTCATAACGTCCGAAAAATCCTATCCCCGATGGTTTGGGCTTAACCACACTGTAATTTTACGCCCCTTAGATTAGAGGAAACCAATGTAGAGAAAACCCTACCTCCTTTGCTGCTTCGATACCTACTCGTAGCTCCTCACCCAGTATACCAACTCTTTAATTTCATATTCCTGACTAACGACTTCTCAACTGCTCTAGAACACCGGAAACTTTAAACCTTTTCCTTTTATTTCCTTTTTTTCCTCCACACACCTGATTTTCCTCCATTTTGTTTTCCTCTATTTTCTTCCTTCTTTCCTTTCTTTTCTTTTTTTTTTCTCTCCTTTCCTTTCTTTCTTTTTTCCTCTTTTCCCTCCCTCTACTCGAATTCCTTTCTCCCCTCATCACCTATTCCTTGGTTTTGATCCTCAAAAGAGGAAACCTTTCTCATTTTCCTCACATTTTGACTCAATTTTCATGTGCCATGTGTCAGGCGGCGGCTGCACCAGGGTGCAGGGCTGTCACCACATGGCTCTCATGCCATAAAAGCCTCCTCTAAGCTGCCATGCAGATCCACATGGTCATGTCATGCTTGCACCACTCCATGCTGATCCGAGCTCGCCTTCTCAAAAAACGGAGCCTCGCCACCCGGTTCAATCCAACGAATGATTGGGTAACTAGACTTCGCCAGAGAATCTCCAGCGATGCTCTGTTTCACACTGAGATCTAGAAATTTCAAGTTTTCTAACTCAGATTACAATCTATTAAATCTTTTCACATTTTCTTAAAAATCGTGTTTTTCTAAGTTTTACAAATTAATTTACTTTGTTCATGGAAAAAAATATGATATATAATATAAAAATACAAATTTTATTTTATATTATTATTTTACATCTATAAACTAACAATGTAAGACCCGAAAAATTCCAATTTCTGGAAAAATGGCAAAATCGTAATTTCTGTTATAGGTGGTAATCTGTAAATTTTAAAAATCCTAAATTTATTCTCTAGATCTTGATGTATTGTCTTATTTCACTGCTGGTATCGGTCCTCGTGAAACTAGGCCACCACGTCGACCCCCACGAATCTCGAGATGCTCTAATTTTACACTGCCGAGGCATCGTAGCTTCAGTTTCTGAACGACTCGAGATGAGGCAAGTCACATATAACATGTATACATGCTTATGGTATGTCAGTGAAGGAGTAGAGAAAATTAGAAAAATGGATCTACCTTAGATAAAGGTTATGCAAAATCTAGAGGAAGTGATATCGGGAATTAATTAAATTGTTAAGTTGAATGTCAGGTGGACAAAATAAATGACAGTTGTTGTCTCCCTCCCTGAACCTCAAAGAGAAAAACGTGAAAAATAGGGAGACACTTTGGCTGTTGAGGTTTAAATTCCTGCCAGAGAGAGAGCGTCTCCTTCTCTCTAGGTTTCTGACACTAATCCAATCCATTAATTCACGGGACAAGAAGGAAAGTTGCTCAGTACTTGAGAGAGTGGCAAACAAGGACTGCCAGAGTTCACAAACCCCACAGGTTTCTCCTACTGGTTTTAGCTTTATTTAAGTAATTGTTAATGCTTAGCCTGAATTGCTGAGGGGCTGAATATTCTCACTTCGCCGAATCAGGCCGCATTGGTACGCAGAATCACGCTATACTCCGCCATGTGAAAGGCCTGGAATGAAAGCTCGTTCACGGCGGAACTCGATGATTGGTGATCGTTAGAATAGGGGTAACCGAGTGGCTTCATTTATTCCGATATTAGTGTTCATAAAATACCGTGCGGGGCCACGCCTGGGCTCGAGTAATTCAAGCCGGACCGCTGCGCTTGATCATTAGCCAGGCGTGAGCTAATTCAGCTATGGAAATGTAAAACATAAATACTGCTCTCAGGCTTTAAATTATGAGTAAGCATGCATGATTATGTATTGGAAAATGTATTATTGAAACCGAAATGGAATTGGCATCATGCATTCATGTGCACCTGGGCAACCCTTGTGACTATGGTGAGTTTGTGTGCATGGAGAAAGACTTCTGAGATAATGTTTCTGAGGGTTGTCTGTGAAAATAATAATGATCTATGGGTGAGTCCATATAAAAATAAAATATCAAATCGGGTTTCGAGTCTTTTTTACTTCCAATTGATATACATTCTGAGGGTAGTCCATACATACATCAATCGCCTGAGACTCACCTTTCAAATCTATACATACATACACGGAGGGGTCATCTACAAACAAATAAAACCAAGGTTCTTACACAATAGTGGAGGGAGTTTCCTGAGATTCTGGCACAGATAGATCTGGCTAGACATTCAAGTAGGATCACGATTTATCGAATGTATGTTTACTCCTGGAGTATCAGATACGCACTTAAAGGAGAAAGAAACACTTGTGCGATTCAATCCATCTGAGCATTAGCCTCACCTCGCCGAGGGATATTATTTTACTGCACAGGGAGCGCACAAGTGAGGAGACCGCTTTATCCTGAAGAGATCGAGGTTTTGTGCAGCCTATTTCCACCTTAAGCCACTTTACACTTATTATGATACTTTAATATATGTCGTGATAAGGAGCTAACTTTGAACTCTTGAAAAACTATTGACATACTTTATTATATCGATGATGAGTATTTGTGTGACCCCAAGAGTCGCTTTTACTCGGGACATAGATATCATGTGATTTATGCCACTCGGGACAAGTTGAGAAGCTATGGTGTGTCAGTATCGCAGCCTCCCCGCAGCAAAGCGCGGAGAGATTCCCGCCTGATCAGTGAGAGATGCTCGAGTCACCCCAAGACACAATAAAAGCTTCATGTATTGACTGATATCAACTTAATTTTACTGTGTGGCACAAAACAGTGTTATTAGGGGTTTTCTTTTAATATTTCTATTTTTCTATATCATTATAGAAAATTTTGAATTCAACATTTTATTTTGAAAGCTTTTGAAAAAAGTAAAATAATTAATTAAAGCATGGTTTATTATTACCCTTAGACCTAGTTCAAGTGGCTAATGAATAGGAAAAATGATATAAGAGATCCCAAGTTCGACATTTTCTGTAATGACAAAGTACTGTGATGCAAGGTTATTAGATAAAAGAGATTTTAATATTTTTGTTTCTTTTATTTTTAATTAATATTGTGACTTTTAAATTTGAAGTAAGAAGAGCAAACTGTTTTTGGGCTGAAATGAAAGTTATACTGTTTCTTTAGTTTTTTTCAATTTTAATTTGGTTGAATTTTCATTTTGGGATGACTAGAATTTTCTCACAATTTTATTTTAATTTCATAATTAAATCACTATTCTAAAATTTATTTTAAACAAATATGATTTGAAATTGAAGTATCAAATAAAATATTTGGGAGGTTAAAAATACTTTTTAAATAAGTATTTGTCTTTTTATATACTCATCAATAGTTTTTTGAAAAAAATTAAATATATATTTGAAAATGAAAAGTAAATTAATAAAATTATAGGAAATTAATAAGAAAAAAACACAATAAAATTTATATTATTTATTTAATTTTATGATTCATGGATAAACATAGATGTCATGTTCATAATTCAATAGTAATATAAATTCTCTTAATTAAAATTTTTTTTTGTAGGTTTTAATATAATTTGTACTTTTTGTATATTGTTCATAATAAACTTTAGAGAATGAAATTCACCAAAGTTTATTGTCAAGAAACTATTGTTGATTAAAATTGTTTAACATTTTAATAATAATGAAGATAGCAAGTGACAGAAAAACAATAAGGGAGCACTTATGTTTAGTTAGATGACCCTCTTATATGACAAAAGCCCTTTGAAAGCATCAAAATTAAATATAAGACTATATATTTTAAGAAGATAAAAAATCATAACACTGACCCTCTCTCTCCCCTCTACACCCTGTAGCCCCCACCCAATGGTATACTCCAGACTTCCCACCACCCATAAGTTTTTTTTTTTTTTTTTTTATGTTTTTCGTAGAAATTAATGCTTTCCATTTTTCACCTTTTAAATAAATCAAAATTTATAATTCTTACTATGTTATTTTTTAATTGATTTGTGAGATGGGCTTGTTCTTATTTTCTAAATTTTTATTTTGAAAATATACTTAATTTTCAAAATTTTATTTTTTAAAAATTATTTATTCTCATTATTTTTTACTTATTTTTTTATAAAGCGTAATAAATATATTAAAAGTAAATTAACTTTAATATACAAATATAGCTTAAATCTATAGCAATGCAAATAATTTTACAAATAAAGAAAATAAATTATAATATTTTTAAATAATATATATATATATATATATATATATATATATATATATATATATATATTCATACATTTTGCTTTATAATACTTGCAATTTCTATATTATAATCTACTTTGTAATTCTTTAAATTTTAATAATCCTATATTTTTTTAAATAAAAAAGTATTATCCACAAGTTAAACTATTTTTTAAATTAATATAAAAACATTAACTATTTAACAAAAATTAATAATAATCATTTTAGCATTTAATTGCAAAGTATAATACAAATGTAAACATTCATGTCTTTGTGTTTCAAAATATGACTGAAAATCTTTGTCAATCCAATATCTTACAAATCGAATTTATTTTGATAAAATAACGATGTGAATATTAATGGATAAACCATATTCTCATAAAAATAATATAAATATTCAAAGATTATATCGTGCTGCATATAACATATAAAAGGTATTTTGATAAAAAAAAA
The DNA here is from genome assembly GCA_016808115.1 of Tetrastigma voinierianum. NCBI lineage: Eukaryota > Viridiplantae > Streptophyta > Magnoliopsida > Vitales > Vitaceae > Tetrastigma > Tetrastigma voinierianum. Next base: position 697,585 of record JAEQBH010004491.1, on the reverse strand, counting down.
ATTCAAATCCTATGAGAAATGAAACTTGTATACTCATTATACATTTAGTATATTTTTCTTGTACAATTAGTGTAAACACCTAGTACATATAACAAACCCTTACTTTTTTCGTTATTAAATAATATCTTAAGTTGGTGTATTAGCATACGACTTAGGAAATATATTTCAGATAAAAAAAATATATGACATCAACTATATTTTTCATATTCTTTAATTGTGGAAGTTTATGAATAAATACACACTAGGTTATTCATTATATTTGAGTTAAACATGACATCGTATAAATAATGTTATAGGTTGGTGTACTAGCATAAGATCTAAGAAATACATTTGGGATAAAAAATTATTTAAATCCTATTAGAAGTGCAACCTGATATATTCCTTTGTAGAGAAGCTAGTATTGCCTTGTATACCCAGGTGAAAAAAGCATTCACATTGTATTACTTTATAAAAACCCATATTTCTTCTTATTAGCATTCATGACAGCATGTTTCCTATTTACAATTTTTTAATGTTATGGGATTTTGGTTTTTAAGTGTTTTTTATATTTTAAAATTTTATAAACCCTTTAAATGTTAGTGAAACATAATTATCCACATAAAATTTGAAACTATTGATAAATGAAAAATAAAACAACATTTAATATCTTCAATTTTATTCAACAACGAAGTAATAATAATAAATTGAATATTAAATTGTGATAACAATATTTAAAATTAGAAATAAAAAATGTTACAAATTAAAAATAATAATATTTTTATTACTTTTAATTATTAATGTTGTTGCTTTAATTATCTTCGCTTTCAAATATTAATTTTAAAATTAAGCATTAAAAATATTATACACTTTGTTAAATATTTAATATTTTGATATACTATTTTGCCTATATTTAAAAAAACAATTTAACTTATGGTGTCATCATGTCTAACTCATGTGGTATAACATTCAACATTTAAATAGGTAGGACATAGGGGGAGAGGGATCTCGGGTTTGAGTTTAGTGAGGACAATTTACTATATTATAACTCAAATGTTTAGCTACAAAATATAAATAACTTGTGGATCTTTTGGATAGTATTTTTTTTTTTAAATTATAAATATTATAAATAAAAATTATTATGATTATGAATATATATATATAAAATTCTTATATATTTTCTATAAGTGAATGTATTTCAATATATTAATAGTTATCACTCTTTACTATATTATTGTAATTCTAAATAAAATTTTGATAAAAAATGAATAAATAATTTTTTTAATTTATTTAAGTACATTTTCAAAATGTTAAAAAATAAGATATTATCTTATAAACACTAAAAAATGGGTCAACATTTAATTTTTATATAAATGGTTTGAAATGATGATGATTCTTTGAAAAACATAATTGAAAAAATGGAGGCTAAAAATAAAAAAATTAAAAGTGGAAGCTTAGGTTATGCATGAGGCGTTAGCTGGGGAGAGGGAGGGAGGGGGGCGGGGTGGTGGGCTGGTGTGGGATGAGAGGGCAGTTATGGCATTTTGAAAATTTCATAGCATTGATGTTAATTTTACATGCTTATGGATTATGGGCCTCATTTTGATGCTTTGTTTTTGTTAAATAAGAGGTTCATCTAACCTTAAAGCATAATTGACTCAAACAATAATATCACTAATTAAAATAAAGTGACAATAAACTGAAAATATTATGATTAAAAACGAAAATGGCCTGAATTACATATAAAACGATCAACTGGGGAAAATTCTCACAAAGTTTAAATGGTAAAATAATTTTTTTGAAAGTGAAAAGTAATATTATTTGGTCGAACTTGCAATAGATCAATGTATCCAATGATACAAATGAATTCAAAAATTATACATGATAAAACAATATCCAAGTTAATAACATAATAAATTTGTATGAAGTCTACAAATTTTACAATATATACGATTTTAGTTCTTCAACATATGACTATAATTTGATATATTCGACTAATTGAATCTGTGTTGCCTATTTAAATCGCTCTTATGCAAATAAAGCATCGTAACAAAACGATAAATAACACTATGTCATAATAAGTCAACGACAAATTATACGTCGCAATAAGACGACGGTAATACAAAAAATAAGATAAAATATAAATTTTCATGGAATAACTACTTTATTGAATAAGAAAATTGAAAAATAATAGGTAAAGATGATTTTAGACTGAATAATAATCTCAAAACATCAATTATTGCTTGAGAAAAGGTTAGAAGAAGATGCTGACTAATTAAAAGTCTAGGATCATGATCAACATAGATTATAGAGCTGTCCAATATAAACTATACACACTAGTGTATTTTTCATCATTGATGTTATATGTTAGCTGATTTTAATTATCTTATTATTTATATTATGTACCTAATCAAATGAGTATAAAAATTTTAATGTTAAAAATTTTTATGATATTCATAAACAAAAACATTTATTAAGATAATGGGGGTCTCCCTTGGTTTGAGGCAGCAAAGAAAGAGAGGTCTCTCTCCATTTCCCTACAAATGGTGCTTCTCCCTAGTTTGAAAAAGAAAAGATAAAGTACTCATGGGCCTCCCACCAAAACAGACTCTAAGGATCTCCTTAGTTAAATGTTTTCTAAAACACTCTAGACATAAATCATTTATGACTCAGTCATATTTAGTCCCTTTAAAATTTAATCTTTTTTATGAGACCATAGGCCTCTCCCCCACATTGGAGTGGTAGACCCTAAGTTGTCCCAAAGTTTAAAAAGTTTTAATGGATGATTTTGGAGACGCCGGGTTTAGAGAAAGCATCCACGGAGTGGTTTCGTTTCCGGAGATCCACCGTGGCTGCTTCGCCATAACTTAAAATTTAAATTTATGGAAAATGAAAATCATTTTTAAAATCCCCGTGGTAATTTATTATCCGGATCTCTGGCGATGAAACAGATTGACCGCTTGAATCGCCTCACAACGCCGATCACGAAAATTTCATCAATTCGAGATGCCTGAGTTTCAGACGCTTTTTCTTGTGCATCGCGTCGTGCCAGAAAACGATTTTCTGATGCGACGGTAAAGCTTCATATAACACCACACTACTCATGCTATAAGTGGTATGAGTATATATTGATGTGATGAAAATGAATGGGTCAGATAGTGTTTAAATTTTTCCAAAACCTGAAAGTTATAATCGACATCAAACGATTTGTCTGAAACCAGTTAATGTAGATAAGGAAGGTTCTTCTCAGAAAATTGAAAACTAGCCAAAAAAAACTGAAAAAAACAGAGGTTTGCAGAAACCAAATGGAGCTTTTGGGTGAGGAGAAGGTTCACTTCCTCTCTAAAAATACCGCGACCAACCGTCTCGCCTCTGACAAGAAGGAGAACCCGGCTTCTACCCCTGGAGAGGCTACATGTGACACCGGATTTGTGAGCTGACAAACTCCCGAGAGGTGGTTTCTCCCTACTTGAGTTTGCGGCTCCCGCTGGGTGTTTACGCACGTTTTAAGTCAATGAGCACTGCTATGTGCCGCTTGACGGCCTCAGTCCTTGTGGACCGAATTAATATAAAATTCCCTAACGAGTGATGGTACTGACACCACCAGCCAGTTTTGGGCGGTATCAGATGCCACGGCAAATCATAAATCGATTGAATAAGGCCGAAATGCCTGAAAATGCGTTCACAAGGTGAACCGACGACGGTGATTTTTCAGAATAGTAAATCGAGGTTTCTCACTATTCCCTGATTAGTGTTCATCACAAATATATTTTGTGTGAAAAGTGTTCGGGTCGAAAGGATTTAAATTAAATTGCTCGTGGTTTTAATTTGGCTGTACCTATGAGCTAATTTCCTGATGTATGAAATGGCAAATTCCATACACATGATCATGGTGAATTGATCATTTTTGTAAATATATGGCCAAGTTTATATATTACATGAATTAGGGATCAGATTTGAATTGGGCATACATGCATTCCATATAATCGGAACACCTTTAGGACTATAGGATTTATGCATGAGATGAGTTCAGAGAAAAACTGTTCCCTGAGGGTTGTCTAAAAATATTAATTATATTTTGGTAAAATCTCAGCTAAAATATCAATCGGGTTTGAGCTACCACCCGATATTCATCTGAGGGTAAATTCATTAAACAAATAATATATCAATCGTTTGTTTTTTCCAATCACCCATATTCATCTGAGAGGGTAGTCCACAACAAATGCATGAGTATCAATCATCTAGCGGCCCACCCGATATACACATACCCAGAGGTCAGGTACAAAACAAACAAAAATAATAAATTTTCTCACATGGAGCTTGTGCGAGTGTGAAGTGAGGTCTCAGAAGGGACCTGATCGTGAAGCTGGTCATGTAGACATTCAAGTAGGATCATTTGATTTGCTTTTGAATGCGTGGTTTTCATTGAAACATCAGACCGCAGACTGAAAGTGCTGAGTGTGGTACCAATTTCAGCATATCCCACCATTTGGTAATAGCTCACCTGTCGAGGGATATTATTTTACGTGTAATAGTGGAGCGCATAGGGACTATCATTCTAAAGACAGAGGATTAGAAGAAAGCCTCATAGGCTTTGATGTATGTTAGCTATTAGAACTTTTTAAGTTTAATGCATATCAGAGTAAGAGTAAAAAAACATATTAACTCTTTGTAACTATCATCGTATATAGTTGATATCCTCAGTTGGGGCATAAGGGGAGATGTTTATGCGGGCCCAAGTGGCTGCTAAATCATGTAAATCGTTATTGGACTCAAGCTGGGGATGTATATATGTGTTTTGTGGCCTGTGGTAGAGCCCCGTACAAAGGAGGACTCCCGCCCGATTTCGTGAGAAATGCCTGGTCATCCGACATTCACGAGGAGCCATGACGACCGGGTAGTCAACGATCCCTGGGTTACGCCGTCAGCCTGGGTATCGTGAGCTTATAGCATACTACCACCATTCATGGGGATTCTTCAGTGATACCTTTTCCCAGAATCGACCTGGGGGCGTTCACCGGGCCGGCACCAACTGAGCCGCAGTACTGGCTTGGTACCGCAGATGCTCCCATCACTAAAGACCCAGGGTCCTTGGTTCGACCTCAGCGAAAAGGAATCTCCCAAGTGGGAATGTGAGAGTGATAACCCATGCGAGCGAGCTTCCACCTGGAAAGGGTACCCCAAACAGGTCGGCCGGCGCGGGGGTCCACAAAGGCGGCTAATATGTGCCTTCAAATAGGTTCACCACTCGGCGGCTGGGGTCTCATTGTTGTGAAGTTGATTGAGTGCCTTTCTAGGTGAGAGCTGCTGCATTGACGGTGAAACTGGGAGCATTCAGCTGAGCTAGTAGCTGAGCGCCAGAGCCTTTATTGAGATGCTCAACTCGAGCCTCACCCAGGCGAAGAGTGGCAGGACATGCCATAACCGTGAATGCACCAGTCGACGCCAGTAAAGGCTGGGTCTGCCTCTAGGTCCATCGACACACGTTTCTCCCTGTCGACGGAAGCATCGCACCCCGAACCGAGCCAAGAGCTCAGCCGGCGCCCCGCAGATGCCCCATCGACCAAAGACCCCAGTCCCCGGGTTCGACCCTCGTGGAGCAAGGAACTCAGCTGGAACGAGGGATATCCAAGCAGTGGGACCACCGGTTAGTACCCCGAGGGGCCGCGGGCGTGGATCCATACTGGGGGACAGCGCCTTTTATGGCCCCCACCCCGGCCCACTCCGACGAGGTGGTCCCACTCACAAAGCATAGGGCATGTCCTGACGCTTTTTCTGCTCTGAGGTACTTCAACCCGGGAAGTGGAAGACGAAACTGTGAGCACTCACTACCGAACCCAGCCACGGAACAATGGTAGTGACGCTCCCCACGGACCCCAAGCCCCTGGTCCCCGTTCGAGTCTCTACTGAGCAAGTGAAATGCTCTGGGGTGGTGCATGATAGACCCCCGCGGAGCGGACCCACCTGAAGGGCACCCATGGTTGGCCAGAGGACCCCATGGTCGCCACCTACAAGGCACCCCCGTGGTCAAAATGGCGGGTGTGGACCTCACAATAAAAAGGCGCTAGTTTCGCTGGCAAACAGAGATTCTGACAATCTTTCAAGCCCCTGGTCCCGGGGTTCCTGGTCTCACGAAAGCAAAGAAATGCTGGTGGATGTTACGATATCCCCGAAGTGGACCCACCAAGGGCAACAAGCAGCCATGGGGCGTGGTCCCCTTACTGGGGCTACACTTCCCAAGGCACCTATGTCACAAGCGTGGTTGAGTCTCCAAGGAATAGTGATTTTTCTTAGTATATCCACGAGGGGTTTGCAAAGGAATTTTTAAGAAATTCTCGCTTCTATGACTTCTGAACCGATATTTTGTAAGAGAATTGAGATTTAAGCAAATAGTGATTTAATCGAAAATTTGGAGAGGCTCAGCCTAAATTTTTCTTGAAATTTACCAAAATAATAAAAATGTCTTAATATATCATAAGACTAAGTTAAGAATTTAAATCGAATAGGTTAAACTAGCCCGCTTTTGATAGCTTCAGGTGATCCGAATTCAATCGTAATAATGATGCATATCCTGATTATCGATTTTATCGATTTTAAATCGATTTTGATTACTCTTAGCCTAAATTTCATCAGAAGTGATTATCGGTTAGAATATTTTATGTTCAAATTTAAACATAGACGGTCATAGAATATTTTATTGTATGTAATCGATATAAAACAAGAAAAGGCTTAAACTTAGATAAAATCCACTATAATTGAGATATTTAATGTACTTAGCCAATCAAAATCTTTCTTAATGGCTAAGTTATGATTTAAATAATGGGTAAATGACTTGGTCTCCCATAAAATGGACCTATGAGAGGCTGATTAAAGGGTAATTCACTTTACAATAACCAATTGAATTATTTGACTTAAGGGTAATTTTGGAAAGTTGAATTTAAAAGCAAAATTAGGGGATTTAAGTCTCCAAATAGAGGAGATCACGTATGAGAAGGAGAGAAAGAAAAGAGAGAAAAGAAAGGAGAAAGAGAAACTAAGTTGGGGAGGTGAGTTTTTGTTTTTCAAGCTTTCAAGTGATCTTCAAGTGGTAATCATGAGAGGAGCCAAAGAAACTCAAGAAACAAGTAAGTTTTCATGGTGGAAAAGCTAGGGTTTGATGTTTTCTCTATGTTTAATGTCTTAAATTCGTATGGATGTTAAATTGATGGTATTTAAGGTTTAATGGTGTCAATTTAATATCAATTGAGAAAGTCATGGTTGTGTTTAGGTTTTGACAAAATCAAGTGAGTAAGTGCTAGGGTTTGATAGTGAATTGTGTGTGTTATGTTAAAATGGGTATAATGCATCAGATTTAAGTGGTTTAGAGTGAAAGAAAAAAATGGAAGAGAAACACATTCGTCACACTTTACAGTTAGCCTCTGCACAGAAATGTCATGTTTTCTGTTTTGACCAGTTTTGGTATTTTGGCCATAACTTGCTGAATTTTGATCCGATTTGAGTGATTTAAGTGGATACGTAAAATAGACTTGAAGGAGAACAAAACTTAAGAAGAAGGTATCGCCAAATTCTGATCCTAAGTGGCCTAAAAATTTACTCAAAGTATGGTTCATATGTAAGCCACCGCCTACTCGGTACAGAAATGCCTGCTTTCCTGTTTCGACCAGTTTTCATATTTTTACTATAACTCGCTTCATTTCTTATCCGATTTGAGTGGATTCAAAATTCTGATAAAATAGGACTTTAGGGAAAAAATATATCTGAAGGAAGTTTATGCAATTTTAATCCTAAAGTGCCCATAAATGTTTCCAAAGTGGAGCTATGTGCAGACTTGTTCGCTAAACTCGAGCCATCTCACAGTAGATTGTATTTTGTGGTTGAGGCTTTAGAGAAGGAATTTTAAATTGAAAATTTAAAGAGATGTCATTGGATATCTAAAGGACTGATCTGGAGAGTTTCCTATAAATTTTGAAGACTGTTTGAATAATTTTGAATACAAGCCTATAGGAGTGTTGTTGAAAAGGTTAGCCAAAATGAATGGATTTTTAGTGCCTAAGGGTAATTTGTTCATTTGGCTTTAAATGAATGTGTATGGTGGATTCAATGGAAGCAATGTATGGTTGCGTGGTTTTCTTGGAAAAGGTGAAAAGGATTATCGGACGCTGAAAAGCGGGATCGAAATGTGAATGGTGAGTGTAAAATGATGTTTTGCAAATTGAGTTTAAAAGTGAACGATTTTGATGTTAAAATGAAAAGTTTAATGTAAATGTTATATTGCCTAAATGAAAAGTTTTGATGTAAATGAAAATTTTAATGTACATGTTTATCTTGCATCAATATATATATTTATACTAAATTATATGCGTATGCATATGTTAAGGTATTATGAAAGTTTAAAAATGTGTAAAGAATGCATATGTATATTTGCATATATATATATATATATATATATATATATATATGAGTTTTCATGATAAAGTAAAGGATTTAAGTGGATTATAAATTTATTTGATAAATGTTTACTGGCGGTTACCCTAACCCCATATAATCGTTATGACTGACATCGGCCGTGAGGTACTTAAGCGTGGCGACGGTGATGCAAAAGCTATAGGTTAAACTCCGCAGGAGCAGCCAGTGCCCAGCAAATATCCTTTGCCACGATAAAGTTGATCTGAACCCTAAGCTGAGTTTCTCTCCCGCATAGTGGTTATGACCGAATGTGACTGTCCCTCATCGTCGCACTGAAACTGCTCGGTGTGTTTATTCCCGGTTCCATCAGAAAGAAAAAGAAAGAAATAAAGAAAGAAAGAAAGTTATTTTGCATAAATGTTTAAAGCATAAATGGATTTAAATGCATAAGTATTTATTGAAAGAAAGTGTAAGGCATAAATGTTTAAGGTATAAATGGATTTTAATTGTATAAGTATGTATTATTTTGGTATATACTGAAATGTTATTTTTAATGAAAATGTACACTCACTCGGGCTCTCTTTAGCTCATTCTTTCCCATATGTTTCAAAACATTTTCAGACCTGCCACAAGTAAGTGCGCCGATAGAGGTCACTCCTATGCAAATGAATGAGCCATTGGATTTGCATTTTAAGCACTGTGGGATTTCATTGTATATAATTTTGCATATTGTTCATGTTGAATATTTTGTTATGCATATATGTATATGGCAAGTTGAAAAGGAACTACGTGGGGCTTTTGATCCTCGCGACGAGGTACGAGGCGTTCCGCTTAAGTCCCGCCAAGCCCAAAAATGTTTTGATAAAATGTGCATGGAATTTAAGAGGGTTTGAATGTTTTTGATGATTTGAAGTAAACAAATGTATATGTATGTATATTGTGTTGATTGGGTTGTGGGACGAAGTCCTAATACAAGATAAAATCAGTTTTTTATAAGCTGCTTAAATGTGCTTTTATCGGGTTTTGTAAATTTGGGAAAGTTCAAAAAACAGAGGAAACTCGGCCACCTTTTCTCGAAATCCAAGTGTTTGAAAAACAAAAAGAAAAGAAAAGAAAAAAAATTTATCACTTCGTCCGCATTATTTTCTAAAGATATGTTAAGGATTGTAGCGGGGTTCGCTTCCATGGATTTCTATTTGACTGCTTTAAGGAAAAGTTTCTATATCCATCGAGTGTCTAGAGGTCCTCGGTTCATGAGGTTAATCCGGGTCGGGATCCTTCAACGTGGTATCAGAGCCACGGTTTTGAAAATGTTATAAAGATTTGAAAATGTTATAAAGATTTGAGAATGTTATGTTCATATGATTGTTTTAATGTTTTATTTTAAAATTGCATAAATTATTTATGATTTAAAAAATCATATACTTTACTACATGACATATTGAATCGACCATTAAAATGCGCCGGTCGAGGGCCGACCCGCCACCAGAGAGCTCCTTGAGGCATTAGTACCACCACCCGAAATACCGAGGGTTTCATTTATAGAAATAATACTAGATCTTTGAGCTGGAAGGTCTAAAGTAAAAAGGAGTCTCGACTTTAATTTCAAAGATTACATTCTGGGAGGATAGGAGAATAGTGTGAGTGAAAAGATCATAAATGTTGGAAAAGAAATTGTAGGCATGTGTAGAAGAGTCCCACTCATCATCAACACCTTAGGAGGAATAAAGCAGACTTGTCCAAATGGGAGTCTATTCGTCCGAATGAAAATTTGTTACTACTTCAACATGGAAATGATAATGTTCTACGGGTTCAAACAGGGATGAGCAATTAGAGGACATGGGAGATCGATATTTCGAGGAATCAGTGTCAAGATGATTGTTGAAAAAAAAAAATTTTTTTTTTGAAGAAGACGATTCTAATGATAGATTAATCAATTGTAGGATATGAGGTCCTTATTCCAAGAAATGCCACAAGTCATGTATCAAGAGAAGTTAGTCATGTATCATTGCTTGAAAGTTGAATCCAATGATAAAAGATAAAAATGGAAAACTCAAAAGGTCCATATCATGGCTTCAAGAGGTTTGCTATAGGTCTTAGTCCATCGACAGACCACAATAGCTCGGGCCAAAATTAATAATACGCACGGCCGTAGTAGAGGCCGCACTGGGGCGGATGAGAGGAGCATGGTTTGAAACCTGTGCTACGCAAAGTCAAGGACAGAAACGGAGTGGGTCGATGTGGGTTTAGGGAGTGCCCCCTAGTAAGCCATTAGATTTTATGGATTATTTACCTAAACCTTCAATTGAGTACTTGAATGCTTGAAGGAATTAATGGAATTAATGGAATTAAAAGTTGAATAGAAATGAGATGAGAGGGTTAGGCCAAGAAAGGGTTTAATTGAAATGCTATCGGGTTTGATTTAGTTTAAGTAACAATGACATGGGATGAATTATCAACATAATTTGTTGAAAAGAAAATGGAAGAAATTGAAGAAATAACAATTATGAATGTGTGACATGCAGATTTGACCACATTTGGAGAAGTATGAAAGTTGAGTTTCCATTGATTTTAATCAATTTGAAGTGATTAAATGCCTAATGGAATGTGTTAGAATTAATGTTTTAAAGAAGAAGAATTGATTACGTATAAAATGTAATTTTTGCTAAGGTAAGGCATTATGGGTTTTCTACTTTAAGGATGCTAATGGTTTGATTTAAGGCTTGCAAAGATGTCGGCCATGAGTCTTGATTTAATTGGAAGCTTAATTGATGTTTCGAGACTTTATGATGAGGATGTTCCCAAAGACAAAGATTCGTAACACAAGATCGGCATTTTGAGTTTCTAGTCATGTCATTTGGACTTACGAATGCCCCATCCGCTTTTATGGATCTCATGAACAGGATTTTTAGGCCTTACTTAGATCAGTTTGTTATAGTATTTATGGAAGATATATTGATCTATTCGGGCAGTGGAGAAGAACATGCAGAAAGCATCTTCGAGGATAGTTCCAAACATTTCTCGAACACTCTGCTATATGCCAAACCTGAAGGTCGCTTGCTCATCAAAGGCTCAGACACATAGTTTCGGCAGAGGTGGTGTCAAGAGTCTCATGGCGGTCAAAGCTATATGCTGAATTGGAAACTCCTACGAGTGTTAAGCATAGATAAGGAGTTTTCTCTGGCTCAGGGCAGGTTATTACCAGAAGTTCGTTGAGGGATTTTCAAGGATAGCAAAGACCTTTCACTAGGATTGACAAAAAGAAAGAGGAACCGCTTACGGGTCGAGGCTTGCCGCCAGAGTTTTGATGTGAATTGAAAAGGAGATTGATCCTAGCTCTAGTACTACATTTCCATCGTATGATGGCTTTCAGTTGTATCAGGATGCCCTGTGCATGGTATAAGCAGACAATGCACGACAAGGTGATCGCATATGCTCTGTGCAATCGTTAAGCATGAACAGAATTTTCCTACACACGACCTTGAGCTAGCAGCCGTAGCATTTGCCTTGTGGATATGGAGGCAGTACTTATATGGAGTACCTGTAGGATTTTTACGGATTATAAGAGCTTGCGTGATCTATATAATGCTGTATGAACCAACATGAGAAAGAGGGAGTATGGATCGAATCGATCAAGGATTATGAACGTATCCATTTAATATTATCCCGAAAGGCGAACGTGGTGCCAGATGCTCTAGTAGGAGACCCATGAGTTCCTATCGCACTTCGAGGGTCGGCATCTTCCTCTCGACCATAGAATCGAGGTCCTGGGTGAGACCTGAACCCATGCATCTGTGAGCACCGGTAGCTACATTTCACGCGCCTTGTATTGATAGACAGATTAGAGAACTTTTAGATTCGTGGATCCACACGATAGTGAAGTCGAGAGGTGAAGTAGACCGGGCAACGAGGAGATTTATCATTGAGAGAGGATGGTACCGTGGTCATGGGGCAGAGGTTATGTGTACCGGATGTAGGTGATGTGAGGAGAGAGATTATGGAGGAAGCCCATTCCTTCGCTTATGCTATGCATCCGAGAAGTACAAAGATGTATCATACCCTAAAGGAACAATACTGATGGAGTTTGCATACAATAATAGTTATCAGGCCAGTATTGGTATGGCCCCTTATGAGGCTCTTTATGGATCGAAATTAACTCCAAATCATGGACAAGGTAGGAAAGGAAATTAGTAGGTCCGAAATTGTTCAAGTGACTTGTGATAAGATCAAAGTTATAAGGGATAGACTGAAAATCGCACAAGACCCAGATAGTGAAAAGTTATGTGGACACCGTAGGAACCTAGAGAGTTCGAGGTGGATATGGTATTTTTGAGGATTTCCATGGAAGGGCATACTAAGACTGGGAAAACGTGGAAAGCCGAGTCCACGATATATCGGGGCTACACAGATTGTTGAGAGGATTGGAAAGGTGGCATATCGATTGGAGTTGTCATCTGACCTCGATCGCATTCACGATGTTTTCCATGTTTCTATGCTTCGCAAGTACATATCGCACTTTTACATGTATCGGCTGCAGCAACCAAAGGGAAATACGTGAGAATTTGACATACGAAGAGGAACCAGCAGTGCATCCTCGACCGGCCGAGAGCAAGTCTCGCGCGCAACAAGACTATTCTTCCGTCGTGAAGGTATCGTGGAGGAGTCATACAAGAGGAAGCCAAGCATGGGAGCTCTGAGGAGCGTATGAAGAGGCATTATTCCCATCTCTTTGATGCAGTATTTAATGTTTTAATTTCGAGGATCTAAATTTTTATAAGGAGGTGATTGTAAAACCCCAACCCATTGAATGTTATAATAGTAGTTTTTGAACCGATTAGAGGTCCGGCATCGATAGAAACGTAGGTAGATTAGGAATTTAGAACGCTTCCCTGACGCCATTCGGGGCATAAAGTGAAAATTTTAAAAATTGTAATCGAAAGTGCCCTAAGAAATAGTGATTTTTCTATATATCCTGGAGGGAGGGGTTTGCAAAGGAATTTTTAAGAAATTCATTTCTACGACTTTGAACCGATATTTGAAGAGAATTGAGATTTAAGTAAATAGTGATTTCCTGATCAAAATTGAGCCTACACAAATTTTCTGAATTTGGCCGAAAAATACGAAAATGTCCGTAATATATCATAAAGACTAACGAAATCGAATAGCGAAACGGAGTCCGCTTCGATAGTTTCAGCAACATCCGAACGAATCTGCAAAATTAGCTCACTTGGTACCAGATGCTCCCATCGACTAAAGACCCTAGGTCCCGGGCTCAATCTCCGTGAGGCGAGCGAACTCGGTGAATGAGTGATATCCATGAGCCGAAGCCTACTCGGGCGGCACTCCAGCTATAAGGGTCACGGCGATGGGGTCTCACAACAAAAGGCGCTCTTTTTGCAACACTCAACACGGGTGCCTCTTTCAGTGGCTCCACCGTGTTCACTTTCGTACCAATGTCCCACTCACAGAATATCATGTCCTTTCCCTGCATTTTCTGCTCGCAGATACTGGCCCCAAAGATCAGGTGCTTGTTGTTCAACGAAAGACTTACTACCAACCGAGCTACTAGCCCGCCTGGTAGTGCAGATGCTCCCATCGACCTTGGGCCCCCGGGTCCTCGGGTTCGAGTCTCTATGAGGCGAAAGAAAATGCCAGGGAGGGCAAGGATATTCCCAGCGACCCACCCGGCGGCACCCATTGGTTACGAAGGGTGGACCCCACAGTGGGCCACCTGAAGGGCACCCCGTGGTCACGAAGGGTGTGGACCCCACATGAGGGGATTTGGGTTTAGGCCATAGTCTTTGAGGTAAAGAAACACACCACTAAGCGTGGCCTGATGTCGAAGCTTAGGTATGAGATTACCTAGAAATCGCTACGACAAAATCCAAGACACGCACGTACGCGCCGTGTTTCTGTGTGATCGGGCTTTTTGAAGTGTGCTTATGTGTTGGTTGTGCATAACATGAATTGTTAGGTGTTATGTGATTGAGATTATATGATTGATATGCTTGGTTGATAGCATAGGATGAAGTGTTAGAAAATTTTTTGGGAGTTTACAGTGTGTAAACTGGAACAAAGAAGAAAATAAGAAATAAATTTTAATAAATTTATTTGAGTTGATGGATAATGAAATCAAATTTTAATAAATTTGAGGTTGAACACTAGGGTTAGTGTTATATAAGGAGGTTTTAAGGAAATTCTGGACCATTTTCCATAATTAAATGAAAAAAAAAATAATAAACAAAATAAATTTTAAGCAATTTATTTGGTTATTGAGAAATGAAAAAAAAATATATATATATATATATATAAGGTGGGAAAATTACAAAGGTAAACCTGAAAAGAAAGTAAACAAAATAAATTTTATAAATTTATTTGGTTATGAAGAAGAAAATAATTTTCTAAGGTTTTACAAGGTGTGAAACTGAAGAAAATGAGAGAAAATAAAATTTTAGAAATTTATTTGAGTGTTCAAGAAAATGAAAAAAAAAAAGAAGAAGTAATTTTTAGTGATTTTTCCAGTTGCTGGAAATAATTGAAATTTTTTTTTTTAAATTAAAGTCAAATCAAAATCAAATAAAAGTTGACAAAATTTTCGAAAAATAAAATTTCCAAAAATGAAATTTTTATTGATAAAAATGTTTTAAATGTATAATTGATTGCTTTGCATTACCTATAAATGCAAGGACAATGTGTATACACTGATTTATGTGTATGAATAGTGTCTCGAGGCTGTGTTTATGCCTTAGAGATACTGCATTAGATTTAATTGTCATGTTAATTGTGTAAATGGCTAGTAAAGGACGAGAAAGTAGAGAACGTCCATGGGGTACTAGTCAGACACCACCGGCATTTGACCAGCCTCCCGTATTTGATCAAGATGCCTTTTGCCGAGGCCGTAGGTGTCATAAGAATCGCTATCGCACAGCCGGTATAGCAGTGCAGACAGAAGATCCTAGTAACCTCCAGAGGTTTATGGCACATCATCCTCCGACGTTCACAGGGGGAGGAGACCCGATGGTGCCAGACCATTGGTTCATACAGATTGAGAAGGTGTTAGAGGCTATGGAGATTACCTCTGATACTACCAGAATTAGACTAGTTGTATTCCAGCTAGAGAGTGAGGCCCAAATATGGTGGAAATGGGCAAGGACCTCTTGAGACCTTAGAGGAACCTTTGTATGTGAGTTCTCCCCTAGGGACTAGGGCGAGACTAGGGATGATATGTCGCGATCATGAGTCAAGATCTAGGGACTCTACCACAAATGACCTCGAGGATCATGACATGTCGAGTTCAATGTCATCCCTGTGGATAGATCGGGTCGACTGGGCTACAGATCGCATCGATTGTGAGCGCAGGAGGGTTACCGCCTACACGCAGGATCTGCAGACTATGTATTTCAGTGGGGACAAGCATGATTTTCCCCGCATGCATACGAGTCCGTGTGTCAGGATGCTTAGCGTGGGTCATTAGCGAGCCTTACTTGTGAGGACGAGGAGAGACAGACTCGATCTACCACGAAGGCAGCGATCATGTGGATGTTTTTCCGCACGAGCCACCGGACTACTCCGCGTAGGTAGTAGACTGCATCGAAGCTACACCCCGGTACTTCAACCATCTCTACGACTCCGCATAGACGGCAAGACTTATTGAGTCGGGCAGGTGAACCCGTGAGTCTAGTTACGTGGAGTTATCGACAAGGGTTCATTGGGGATCGAGCACTTCACTACGGGCGCTCCGCTCTATTTGGCGGCTAGCCAGCGATAAGATCTCTTCGATCGTGCATTGATTATCGACAAATAACCTGCTGATCAAGAATCTGCACTCCATTACCGAGGATCGACGCATTTGTTTGATCGGGCCAGAGAGGAGCGAGTCTACCTATAAGATAGACCTTCATACCGGTTACCATCAGTTGAGGGTTAGGATATGTATATCCCAAGACATCGTTTAGGACGGTTACGGCACTTTGAGTTTACTATGATGCCTCCTTCGATCGACCGAATGCGCCAAAGAAAGATTCACGGATCTCATGCATGTGGGATATTCCAACCCTATTTAGATCGCTTTGTCGTAGTCTTCGGTGGATGACATCTTGATCTACTCCCAAATGTAGAGTGGGAGCATGGAGTATCACTTGGAGGATCGCTTACGCCTGTTGAGAGACCATCACCAGACGCCAAGTCTCGGGCAGAAGTGCGCAGTTCAAGCTTACTCGAGGTGAGATTTCGGGACACGGAAAGAACAGAGTGTCAATGACCCGCAGAAGGTCGAGGCGTTGATGAGTCGGGAGAGGTCAAGTCACTCTTCGAGATACGTAGTTTCTTGGGATTACTGGCATTACAGAGATTCATCGAGGATTTCTCCAGATAGCAAAGATCCATGACTAGGTCACCCTAAGGAGGTCAAGTTTGATCGGGATGACCGATGCGAGGAGGCATTCCCAGATCAAGAGGATACTTACTTCACCATCTCTCGATAGTCCCGACAAGGGACAGGGGTACACAAAGGTGTTGTGATGCCTCGAGGAATTTGATTGGGATGTGTTTTGATGCGCACCGAGGGTAGTAGCTTACGGTTCTCGCTACCAAGAATCACGAAAGTGCACTACCCCACACACGAGTACGGAGTCATGCCGTAGTCTCCGGGCCAAGATTTTGCGCCATTATTTATAACACGGCGAGGAGTTCGAGGTGTACTGCACTACAAAAGTCTAAGTATATTTTCACGCGCAGCCGGGATCCCCAATATGAGGCAACGCAGATGGATGGAGTTCCTGCAGGATTATGACTTTTACTTTGCTTTACCATCCCTAAGAAGGCAAACGTGGCGGGTCGATGCACTCGCCGAAGTCACGAGAAGCGCTGGCTATATAGCTTCGGGAGTGGCGGATGCTCGAGACTGCGGGATGCTTTGGACTACAAAGACAACCAGCGCACTCAGGTAAATCTTGGGAGCGGTGGCTACACCGCCTCGCTGAAAGGCAGTGATCGAGTCCCAGCGCGTGGACGTGAGATAGTGTCCATCAGTGGACCGAGTAATACGCCGCACGTGACGGTATCGGATCGCTCACATAGATGGTAGTCTTCGATACAGAATCAGCACATTGAGAGAGAGATCGGGTCATCGTCATTTGTCATTCGCGATACCAGATGAAACCGAATCGTCGCATCGCGAACGCGTCACGACGACTTGTCCCGATCATAACTCGTCGAACAATGGTCGTCGTCACAGATCACTCACATCGGAACTCAGCAGTGGAAGCACGACGACCGATCACGGACCTATCACATCGCGGTAATGGGACGTATGATAGCAATCGACTGACACATATTTCCACACCACGGAACGTATCTCTTGAGAGATTTCTGTTGTACATCCGAGATAACTGCATGGAAAACTAGGGTAACTATATATTTGATAAGATCTGAGGTTTGACACACTTTGAAAGAGTTTCCAAAAGGCTATGGCACCAATGGACAATGAGTACAAATGTCTAAACTTCGATTCCGATGGTCCTGTCCGAGAGGACTATACAGATTAGAGGACATGCTACGAGCATACAAGGTTATATATCATAAGGGCAGTCGGGAGGAGCATTTGCTCTAGTGGAATTCGCCTACAACAATGTTTCACAGCGAAATGGATGACACCGTATGAGGCATTGTATGGGAGGCCATGTAGATCACCGTTATAAGCCGGACTGAGCGGAGAGCTCCATCACTGGTCCCGACCGATTAGAGACACCTCTCAGAAGGTGAGCTTGATACACGACAAATAGTTTTCTCACGCCCGCAGCCGACATAAAAAGCTATGCGTATGCGCGACGCCGAATTTAGAGCCCAAGGTCAGGACTGCGTCTTCTCAAGGTGATGCCTAAGATGAGTGGTCGCCCGCAAGCGCGGAAGCTTATCGCCGAGGTTCATCGACCTTCGAGATACTCGAGGCAGGCACCGCGGCGCACCGTTAGCATTACGCCCAACATGTCGTGTCCACGATGTGTTTCACGCTTCCATGTCCGAAATATACCCGCATCCAACTCATGTGCTGGATTGTGGACAGATTAAGGTCAGAGCATGTATTGACCTTCGTGAGAGGAGGGACCAGTGTGCATTGTTGATAGCCGTGATCAGGTTTTGCGACGCAAGACCGTGAGGCTAGTGAAGGCACTATGGAGTGGAGGAGTCAACATGGGAACGCGAGGACACGATGCGGGCCACCTATCCCTTCTTGTTTAGGGATGAAGGTACGTGATTTAGTCGTTTAAGATTTAAATGACTGTTTACATGCATGGTAGAGTGCACGTTGCATATGCATGTGAGTGATTGTAATTGTCTTGAATTTCGGGACGAAATTCCTTTTAAGGAGGGGAAAATGTAAGACCCGATAAATTTAAATCTCTGGAAAAATGGCAAAATCGTAATTTCGGTTACGAAATTGTAATTTCGGTTAAAAAAATCCGTAATTTATTCTCTGGATCTCGGATGACGAAACAGATTTCACCGTTTGAATCATCTCGCGAAATCTAGCTAGCACGAAATTTCATCGACCCGAGACGGAGTCGGCACGCTTCTGGCACTGCCTCGTGCCGTAAAACGATTTTCGATGCAACGAAAGTCACATATAACAATTACTCATATGCCATAAGTGGTATGAGTATAGAAATGATGAAAATGGATGGCCGAGATAGTGCCGAATGTCAAAACTGGAGAAAGAAGGGAATTAATTAATTAAATTGATTAAATGAACTAAAGGACAAAAGAGATACAGTGCTCTTCTTTTGCAAATTGAAAACGAGCCAAAAAAAAACTGAAAAGCAAAGTAGGAGATGCGCAACCGAAATGGAGTTAGTGTGAGAGAGAAGGTCCGACTTCTCTCTAAAAATACGGCGATCCGACCGCCTTCATAGCCTCGACAAGAAGGAGAACTGCTCTACACGGAGAGGGCTACACGTGGACACCGGATTTGTGAGTTTTTGACAAACTCCGAGAGGTAGAGGTTTCTCCCTACTTGAGTTTTATTCCCGTTTTAAGTGTTTTACGAATGTTTGAGTCGAATGAGGTCGTTAGGGGCCGTTTGATCGGTCCCAAACCTTGGGACCGAATTAATATAAAATTTTGAAATCTAATGGTGCAACCGACGGCCGCCGGGGCGAGATTGTATGTTTATGTGTTAAATCATAAATTGATTGGAATAAGGCCGGAAATGGCCGGGAAATGCGGGTTCACAAGGTGAACCGACGATTTGTGATTTTTCGGGAATAGTAAACGAGGGTTTCACTATTCCCGGGAATAGTGTTCACAAAAATATATTTTTGTGTGAAAAAGTGTTTGGTCGAGTGATTTAAATAAAATTGCTCGTGTTTGATCATTAGCCAAAGTGAGCTAATTTTGATGTATGAAATGAGAATTTACATTACATGATTGTGTGAATTGATTGTTTTGTAAATATATGCATGTTTATATATTTACATGTGAATTATAATCGTATTGGAATTGACATTAAGTATGATTCCATACGCACCTAACAATCTCTAGACTACAGTGAAATGTTTCACTTGTATTTAGGTCTAGAGAAAAACCCGCTCGAGGGTTGTCTAAAAAATACACTATCTGGAGGGTAGTCCAAATTAAAATATCAATCGTCTGAGCGGCCCAATTGATATTCATCGGAGGGTAGTCCACAAACAAATAATATATCAATCGTCGGAGCAGCCCAATTGATATTCATCGGAGGGTAGTCCAAATTAAAAATATCAATCGTCGGAGCGGCCCAATTGATATTCATCGGATGGTAGTCCACAAACAAATAATATATCAATCGTCGGAGCGACCCAATTGATATTCATCGGAGGGTAGTCCACAAACAAATAATATATCAATCGTCGGAGCGGCCCAATTGATATATACACATCGGAGGGTTGTCCACAAACAAACAAATAATAATTTTCATACGAGGCTTAGGCGAGTGTGAAGGAGTCGGTGGAGGACTTTGATCTAAGCCGTCATGTAGACATTCAAGTAGATCATGCATTTGCTTGAATGTGTGTTTTCATTGAAACATTGCAATCGCACTTAGGTGGTGAGTAGCCCACTTTAGCGATTCCACCATCAGAGCATTAGCTCGCCCCGCTGGCGGGATATTATTTTGGCTGTGCACAGTGGAGCGTGCGAGGGGGACGGCTCGCCCTAAAGACTGAGGATTGTGAAGAAAGCCGTTGTGGCTTTGATGTATACATGTATTAGAACTTTTAAGTTTAATGCATGTATTGTATAAGAGCAAAAACATACTAACTCTCAGAATCATCAAAGATATACGTGATTCATACGATACGCATATCGAGTATTGTTTGGCCCAAGGGCCGCTTTAAATCATAAATCGTTATACGTAATCGCTTGGGGGACGTGTATACGTGTTTGTATTCGGGGTAGAACTCCTCGCATAAATAGACTTTGCCCGATTTTTCAGAGAAATGTCGGGTCATCCGACATTCACGCGTTTTTACTCTGCCGACGTAGTCAACTGACTCCTAAGCTCAGGCGCCATGTACCTCATCTACCAAGTTTTATAGACTCTCTTTTTAGTTGATAATTATTTTTTAATTAATTTTCTTATATATTTATTTAACTTATTGTTGTATTTGATTGATCATTTAATCTATAGTCTTATTATTTTATTTTCCTTATGATTATGTTGTTGTTTTTTGTTTATTTAATAGAACTGGTTGTTAATGTTTTTTTTATTGTTTAACAATTCAATTTATTTTCTTTAACCCATGAACCATCACCCACTCTTAATTTATTCAAATCCTTAAATTTCAAATATTCAAATTGTAAATTTCCATTTCTCAAATTTTAAAATTAAAGTGACAAGTTTCAAAATTCAAATTCTCAAATTCTCACTTTCTAAAATTCAAATTTTCAATTTTAAAATTATAGTTCTCAAAATCTTAAATTTAAAATTTTCAAGTTTCATTTTAAAAATTACAAATTCTTAATTTTAAAATTAAAGTGCCATAATTTCAAAATTCAATTCTCTCAATTTATAATTTCAAAATTTCAAGTTTTAAATTTAAAAAGTAAAGTGTCTTAATTTCAAAATTAAAGTATCTCAGTTTCCAATTTAATTTTTTCAAGTTTATAATTTCTCAATTTCAAAATTTAAGTTTCCCAATTTATAATTTCAAAATTTTAAATTCCAAATTTCAGATTTATAAAATTCAAGTTCTTAATTTCAAAATCCAATTTTCAAAATCCTAATTCAAAATTATCAAACTTCAAATTCATTAAAAAAAATTCAATTTACAAACTTCTAATTTTCAAATTTTCAATTAAAAAAAAATCAAAAATTTCAATCACATGATTAATTAGACAATTCCAATAAAATGAAATATTGAGGAGTCGGTTTGTGAAAACCTGGATAAATTCGAAAATTTTCACGAAACAGTAAATTGTCGCTATAGTACAGGTTGCAAACTTTGAACTTATCTAGATATCGGATGAAAAAACGTACCTCACCGTTGGATTCGTCTCATGAAATCTATTTACCGGACCAAATTGCGTTGGATTCCGATAAAATCGAAATTTTACGTATTTTTAGGTGAAATAGACTAATGGCATGTGCCACATGGCACCACGCCCATTACATAAGGGCCATGTGTACGACCACATGGCCTCGTGCGTGGGGAAAAGAGTGAGGGGGTGACACATGAGAGTCGTGTGTCACCACCACTTGATCCCACACCAATTTAATTGAGAAAATAGTTTGGTGGATAAAAGAGAAAAATAAATAAAAATAAAGGAAATAGGGAGAATGGAAAAGGAAAGGAAAGGAAATGAAGGAGTAGGGGAAGAAGGAAAGAACCAGCAAGTTTTCCTCCGTTCGACAACGCTTCGACGGACAGAATTCATCGGACCGAAAAGTAAAGTTCGTCTACGCGACTATAGCTGCGCCTAGGTGCCAAAAGCGAGGGGTTTCACCGAAGCTCCAAGAAGTAGGGATTCTTCCTACTTTGGTTTATTTTCCACCCTAAGGGTTGTATGGTTGTGTCTTTGCCCTAAGGGGCTGTTTGGCCGAATTTTGAAACTGGAAATACTGCCATATTTTGATCTTACACACTGGTCGGATTTTAGGACTGATTTTCAGGTGGGAACCCGAGGGAATTCGGACTTAAGTCCTTCGTGTAAATTATAGTTGCATTAGTGAACTTGATGTAGGTTTTTGAATCACCCAAATCTTACCTCTACAGCCCAAGCTATAGTCCATTTCTCGGGACTGCCATAGTTGGGTTGTTTATTTGTTGTGTTCGAATTTTTTTTACTAATTTTGGGATTGAAATTCTGGACTGAGGTTCAGGACTATCCTGTGGTCGTGTGAGACCGGATGTGTGGCCTGTGATGGTTGTATGTGTGGACTGCTTTGTGGGCATCTCTTATGCCACAATCGGTCTTGAGATCCAAGTTGTATTTGCTTGCTTTTGATTGACTTACTTGGTGATAGTTATTGAATGAATGTTGATATATGAATTACAATATATTAACATTGAGATGAACTGTTTGGAAATTATATGTATTTGATATAATTGTCCATGATATATGATAAATTGTTCATATGACATACATTACATATGTGACAGAGAATTGACATGCAATGGCATAATGCATTGCATATGCACTGAAGCATCGCGAGGCATCGCATTTATGGGTGTAAGTGCATGGTGTCATCACACACCATCCTTGGTGGTTGATGAGTGGACTTGATACGTTGAACAAAATTAAGTGGAGTTCCATTATTCGCAGAGCATGAAAACTTGTGTCAGGTAGTAGTAAGCAGAGATAGATACCCCCTCGGGTGAAAGACCCGATATTTTTGGTTATACATATATGTCCAACGGTGAAAACCCGTGAAAGCGTAGGAAGACATGCAAAGCCTACGATGAGACCTCGAAAATTTGCCTATCCACAAAAGACACATGTTTTGTTAATAAAATTATCCTTGGAGGTGAAACATCCAGTAAGTTTTGATTTCTAAAAACTTGATTTTGTTTCAAAGTGATCATTAGTTAAAATTCATAGAAAATGGATGTCATCACACATTGGCTATGCATTGTGTGATAGGAGTTTGTGATGACTCGGGTTTTTTATGCATTAAGTGGGTTTCATCTCATTTAATGACATGACATGTAGTATTCCATTAGGGTTGCATCATTCTATTGAAATGTTGATATATATATATATATATATATATATATATATATATATATATATATATGTGTCTAAGTGAATATTGCATGTGCATTTAGGGGGGTAATAGCCTCTGTAGGAGTCTCTCTATTGGGTGTGACTCACCCTTTGTGGGAAAACATTTCAGGTGTAAGGTATACACCAGTAGAGGGCTCTCATTAGGAGTTGCAATTGCGAAAAAAGTTGAATTGTGGCTTTGTAACATTTTTTGTAAAAGTATTGGACAAACAATTTGTGTAATATATTTTTGTATGAGGTTGTAATTAAACTCATAGAATGTGTTTTGAAAATAACACAAAATGTTTATTGAATGTGAATAAATGGATCCTAAAAATTGAGATTGGATAGTGTGATATCGAGATACATGGTTGTTGGGACTTTGGTATCCACAAAATCTTAAGTGAATGAAAATGTGTGTCCCACATCGAACATACACATTGTTTGTCTATACCTTTTGAATGCATGTCCTGTCAGGAGACACTTCCGGCATACTTATACTCCCGTTTTTCCCATTTTTTATATAACAAAAAATATTATCTCTCTAATCGCATATCATTCATTTTGCGCGATCGCTCTCGCAAGTCAGGTTCGTCAGGTCCTCCCGCATCCGCATTCACTTCGGAGGAACGATCCATTCTATCCTCGGGAGACACCGTCCATCATCCTTGGTACAAATTGAGGGGCCAAATTGCCTTAAGGACACAACGCTATCAAGTAGGCCTCTGGACTGCTTCTAATTATCAAGCTGTACCGCAGGTTTGTTTCTTTCATTTTTTTTTTTTTTGGTTTCTGTTTTTTGAACGAACATGAATACATTGTTTATGTCTTGAGAACGAACACTAGAGAACTACAATGGTATCCACAGGTAATCTTAACACTAGCTTCACAACTTGGTGTCGGGGCATAGGTATGCGATTACCTATAACTCGATGAATAGATCCCAATTAATAGGATTAGATAGTGTGGGTATCGATATATACGATATCAAAGGTTATTTTCGCGAGTTGACGGTTGTTCAACGAATCCCCGGATTTTGGGGCATCATATAGTTTGTGTAAAAGATAAATGAGTTTTGGTGGAGCTCGATATTCTATATACCATTTGAGTAAATAATTTGATATCTGATATATAACCTAATTTTTAATTGATTTTGAATATTTGTATTTTATTATTGTACTAATATTGTTTATAATTTATAGCTTCTCGATATGTCGTTTAGGTACCATATGCACCCACTCGCCCCTCGATTTTTTTTTTTAATAAATAAATTCAATAAGAGGTTTTGAAACCCTCTATAACATTGTACATGAAAATGAAATTGCTCACTTGTTACCATTGTGCTATGGTTATTTTTAGGTAATAAATGCCCCCCCTCAAACCATTTTCTAGGTTTGCCACTGCCAGGTACACATTTTTATCACTCAACTTTGCTTGTTTATTTATTTTATATATGTCTAGTGTATTGTTGTATTGTCATTGTTTGTCTTGGGTATCTATTGATCGATTAATTAAAAGTCGTATTTTCCTTAGTTTGTTTAATAGACACCTGACTTTAGAAAATGTTAATAGAATATACTATCCACATAAATTTTATAAACCTTTTTTTTTTTTTTAGAAAACGTTAATAGAATATACTATCCACATAAATCTTGAAACTATTGATAAATAAAATAAAAATAAATATTTAATATCTTCAATTTTATTCAACAACAAAGTAATAATTTGAATATTCAATTGTGATAACAATATTTAAAATTAGAAATAAAAAATGTTACAAATTAAAAATAATAATATTTTTATTACTTTTAATTATTAATGTTGTTACTTTTAATTTTATTCACTTTCAAATATTAATTTTAAAATTAAGTATTAAAATTATTATATTAATTTTTTGTTGAATATTTAATATTTTATATAATATTTTGCCTATATTTTAAAAAACAATTTAACTTATGGTGTCATCGTGCTTAACTCATATGATACAACATTCAACATTTAAATAGGTAAGACATAGGAGGAAGAGATATCGGGTTTGAGTTTCGTGAGGACAATTTACTATATTGTAACTAAAATGTTTAATTATAAAAAATAAATACCTTTTGGATCTTGTGGATAGTATTTTTTATTTTTTTTTAAATTTATAAATATTATAAATAAAATTGTTTATGATTAGAATATATATATATATATATATATATATATATATATATATATATATATATATATATATATATATATATATATATATATATATATATATATATTCTATAAGTGGAATATATTCCAATATAGTTAAAAGTTGTTTCACTTTACTATATTTATTGCTAATGAAACAAAATTTTGATAAAACAACTTGCACACTAAAAAAAAATTAATTTATTTAAGTACATTTTCAAAATAAGTGAAAATAAGATATTATCTTATAAAATTAATTAAAAATAATAACATTTAATTTATATAAATGACGGAAATTGATGATGATTTCTTTGAAAAAACATAATTTAAAAAAAAAAATTTTGGAGGCAACAAATAAAAAAATAAAAGGAGGCTAGGTTAGTGCATGAGGCGTTAGGCTGGGAAAGAAGGGGGGCTTGGCGTGTGGGATGAAAGGGCAGTTATGGCATTTTGAAAATTTCATAGCATTGATATTAATTTTACATGTTATGGGTGTAGGGCCTCATTTTGATGCCTTTTATAGGGTTTTTGTTAAATAAGAGGTTCATCTAACCTTAAAGCATAATTGCCTCAAACAATAATATCACTAATTAAAATAAAGTGACAATAACCATAAATATTATGATTATTAAATGAAAATGTACTCGAATTACATATAAAACGATTAACTAAAAAATTCTCACAGGTTTAGTACAAAAATATTTTTTTTTTAAAGAAAAAGTAATATTATTGATTCAAACTTGTAATAGATCGATATATCCAAGATATAAATAGCTAAAAACTATATATAATGAAATAATTTCCAAGTTAATAGTATAATAAATTTGTATAAAATCTACAAATTTGACAATATAGTGACTATAATATATACGATTTTAGTCTTTTAACATACGACTATAATTTGATATATTCGACTAATTGAATATGTATTGTTTGTCTAAATCGCTCCTATGCAAATAAAGCGTTGTAACAAGACGATAAATAACACTATGTCGTAATAAGTCAACGACAAATTATACGTCGCAATAAGACAATGATAATACAAAAAACAAGATAAAATATAAATCTTCATAGAATAACTATTTTATTGAACATAAAATTTTTAAAAATAAATATAGATATGTGATTTTATATCAATAATGACAAAAAATCACTAATTATCGCTTGAGAAAAAAGGTTAGAAGAAGACAAGACTAATTAACAGTCTAAGACCAATGACTTAACATACGATGATAGGAGGTGTCCAATATGTAAACTATACACACTAGTGTACTTATCATTGGATGTTATATTTTAGTTAACTTTAATTATCTATTATTTATATTATGTACCAATCAAATATTAAAATTTTAATAAAAATTATGATATTCATAAACAAAAACATTTATTTAAGACAATGGGGCTCTCCCCCTTGGTTTGAAAAGGGGGCAAAGGAGAGACCTCTCCATTTCCCTATAAAACGGGGCTTCTCCCCCTTAGTTTGAAAAGAAAAAATGATAAGATCATGAGCCTCTCCCACCAAAGGATGGTAGGCCCTAAGTGACCCTTAGTTAAATGTTTTTAAAATAATTTAGACATGACCATTTATAATTTAGGTCATGTCCCTTAAATTTAACTTTTTTTTAAGGAGACCATGGTCTTCCCGACATTGAGTGGTAGACCCTAAGTTGTCTCAAAGTTTAAAAATTTTAATGATGATTTTGGAGACAGTCTCAGTTTGAGAGATGATCCCGATTTTGGAGGTGGTCTTGGCTTGGGAGGTGACTCAGCTCGGGGAGCTACCCATCTACCAAGTAAGTTTTATAGACTTTCTTTTTAGTTTATAATTATTTTTTAATTAATTGTCTTGTATATTTATTTAACTTATTGTTGTATTTGATTGATCATTTAATCTATAGTCTTATTATTTTATTTTCCTTCTAATTATGTTGTTGCTTTTTTTTTATTTAATTAAACTTATTGTTGATGTTTTTTTTATTGTTTATTGTTTAATATTTCAATTTATTTTCTTTAACCCATGAACCATCACCCACTCTTAATTTATTCAAATCCTTAAATTTCAAATATTCAAATTCGAAATTTCCATTTCTCAAATTTTAAAATTAAAGTGTCTAAGTTTCAAAATTCAAATTCCCAATTACTCACTTTATAAAATTCAATTTTTCAATTTTAAAATTATAGTTCTCAAAATCCCAAATTTAAAAATTTCAAGTTTCAGTTTAAAAATTAAAAATTCTTAATTTTAAAATTAAAGTGTCATAATTTCAAATTTTCAAGTTTTTAATTTAAAAAATAAAGTGTCTTAATTTCAAAATTAAAGTATCTTAATTTCCAATATAATTTTTTCAAGTTTATAAATTCACAATTATAATTTCTCAATTTCAAAATTCAAGTTTCCCAATTTATAATTTCAAATTGCAAATTTCCAAATTTCAAATTTATAAAATTCAAGTTCTTAATTTCAAAATCCAATTTCCAAAATTTCAATTCAAAATTATCAAACTTCAAATTCATTAAAAAAATTCAATTTTCAAACTTCAATTTAAAACTTATAATTTTCAAATTTTCAAAAATGTAAATCACATGATTAATTAGACAATTCCAATAAAATGAAATATTGAGGAGTCAGTTTACGAAAACCTGGATAAATTTGAAATTTTTCATGAAAAGGTAAATTGTCGCTATACAAAGATAATTGCAAACCCTGAACTTCTGCGATATCTGGATGGTCAAACAAACCTCACTGGTTTGGGATTTGTCTCAATCTAAATTTACCCGATCGACTGCGCTGATTCCGATAAGGTCAAATTCTTACATATTTTCATAAGGAAATGGACGAATGACATGGTGACATGTGGCATGATGCCACATGGCACCACGCCCATGGCATAAGGGCCATGTGTACGACCACATGGCCTCATGCATGGGGGAAAGAGTGAGGGGGTGACACATGAGAGCCATGTGTCACCACTACTTGATCCCACACCAATTTGAGTGGGAAAAGAGTTTGGTGGATAAAAGAGAAAAATAAAGGAAATAGGGAGAATGGAAAAGGAAAGGAAGGAGTAGGGAAAGAAGGAAATAACCAGCAGGTTTTCCTCTAATCAACGACGCTTCAACGGATGGAATTCATCGGACCGAGAAGTAAAATTCATCTACGCGACTACAACTGCGCGTAGGTGCAAAAAGCGGGGGGTTTCATCAAAGCTCCAAGAGGTAGAGATTATTTCTATTTTGGTTTATTTTCCACCATAAGGGTTGTGTGGTTGTGTCTTTGCCCTAAGGGGCTGTTTGGCCGAATTTTGAAATATGGAAATGCTGCCATGTTTTGATCTTACACACTAGCCGGATTTTAGGACTGATTTTCAAGTGGGAACCCGAGGGAATTCGAACTTGGGTCCTTCGTGTAAATTATAGCTGCATCGGTGAACTTGATGTAGGCTTTTGAATCACCAAAATCTGACCTCTACAACCCAAGTTATGATCCATTTCCTGGGACTGCCATAGTTTGGTTGTTTATTTGTTGTGTCCAATTTTTTTTACTGATTTCGGTATTGATTTTGGGACTAAAATTTTGGACTGAGGTTCAGGACTATTCTGTGGTCGTGTGGGACCGGATGTGTGGCTTGTGATGGTTGTATGTGTGAACTGTTTTGTGGGCATCTCTTATGCCACAATTGGTCTTGAGAACCAAGTTGTCTTTGCTTGCTTTTGATTGACTTACTTAGTGATAGTTGTGAAACCCCAAGAAAATCTAATTTTCTGGAAAATGGCAAAATGGTAATTTCGGTCAAAATCCGGAATTTTTCTAATTCTCGAATGACGAAACGAACTTCACTGGGCTGAATCGCCTCGCTAAATCTAGCGCTAGCACGCCAATTTTGTCAAATCTCGGTGACATTCTGAATTTACACGCTGGCGCGAACGAGCGAGCGGGACACTTGGTGCATTTTAAGTGGCTCACATCAGGCCACGTGTCGCGTTGAATCACCAACTCAGCTCAAGTGTGGGACCCATACGCGACACGCTGCAACGCACGATCAAGGGAAATCCAAGCGTGCATTTCGATAGCGCGCGGGCTATAATCTGGGCCAACCACTTAGAATTTGGCAAGTGAAAGGACATCTCACTTGATTCTATCTTCTCCCCAACCTATGGGGGAGAGATGAAAAGAAACCATATTTGAAACAGAGAGTTTTGCAGAGACTCCACCTTCTCTCTAAATTTCCCGCTCGCGATTGGGTAGGCGGGTTTCAAGGCGGAGCAAGAGGAAGAGTTCATCATCACGCGAGGGTTTAGCGTAGAGGCCAGGAGTTTGGGAGTTCGACAAACCCGAGAGGTAGGTCTTCTCACATTTTGGTTGCCTATGCCACACTGAGGTTGTGTGGTGGTTATGTGCCACTGAGCGGAATGTTTGGTTGCGTTTTGAACCACTTGAGAGTACCTTCTTGCATGATGAATACCGCATTCATGGGACATGGCCCCAGTTTTGGGTGGGAAAGGGGGTATTGATGTTAAGCCACAGTAGGTAGCCACGTCGATGGGCCGAGTATTTAAGGCTTTAATTTCTCGATTCGACCTCTGTAGACTGAGTTATGGTCTTTTTACTTTCTACCGGAATAGATCTAATGGCGAGAGGTCGGCCCAGTAAGTCGGCTGTAGAGTCGGCTGTAGAGGGGTCGACGGTAAAAATTCGGCTGTAGAGGTGTTCGATTTGCTGGAGGTCGAATTTAGAGGTGGCTTCCGGTAGGAGATTCGACCCGGCGGGGTGCAGGCTCGTCGGTGGCGTGACTCGTATGACCTCCAGCCGGAAAGGTCATAACTCCTTAGATTAGGACTCCTTTAGGGTGTTCTTGGACTCTATGGAAAGCCCATTGAGTCAATAATCCATTCATATGCCTGAGGTGGATAGTGATTGTCGGTGAGTGTCGGGCCAAGACTCATCGGTCGGTGTTCATTTCGTCTCGGTGTGACCCTACGTATGACCTCCAGCCGGAGGTCATGACACGTCGTCCGAGCTCTGTTTGGTGTTCATGGACTCCTATGGGGCCATTGAGTCGAGAATCCATTCATATGCCTGAGGTGGATGAGTGGGTGCCGGGGCCAGGGAGTGTTAGACAGCCGGCCCGACTCTCAGATTGACAGCCAGTGCAGGAATTCATTTCGTCGGTGTGACTACGTGACCTCCGACTTGGAAGGTCATAGCCATTTGAGCGAACCGTTTCGGGTGTTCTTGGACTCTATGGAAGCCCATTGGTCGAGAATCCATTCATATGCTGAGGTGGATGGTGGGTGTCGGTGGCTGGCGGGTCGGCTCGGCTCGGCCGGTTAAGTCGACAAATACGAGTGTGACTACGTATGACCTCTGACCCGGGAAGGTCATAGCTCCTTACGTCAGAACTCCGTTTGGGTGTTCTTGGACTCTATGGAAATATTTTCATTGAGTCAAGGAAATCATTCATATTGACTGAGATTGGATGGTGGGTGTCATCACGGGGTGTTAGGCCAGGGGCTCGACCCGGGTTAGCTACATTTCCGACTGAGTGATGACTCGTCGGAGTGTGATGTATGGGCCTCGAGCAGAAGGTCACTTGCTCGTATACGAACTTTCGGGTTTAAAGTTGTTCAGACTCTATGGAAAGACCATTGGTCAAAGATCCATTCATATACCTGAGTAGATGTGGGTGTCGGACCGAGGTGTTAGACCGAGCTCATCCCGGCTGGGGCTGGAAACCGTCCCGATTACGGTAGCTCGTCGAGGTGTGTTTAGGCTATGACCTCGACTTCGGAAGGTCATGCGGCTTTCTTCGTCCAGAGACTCGTTTCGGTGTTCTTGGACTCTATGGAAGCCCATTGAATTAAGAATCATTCATGCGGGAGTGGATAGTGGGTATCCCAGAATGAGGTGTCGGACCGAGCTCGATAGGTGGCTCAGCTCGGCCGGGTTTGTCGGCTCGTGCGAGTTTGACTCAGTAGCGGCCTCCAACCGGAAGGGTCCATAGCTCCCGCCGTCAGAACTCCGTTTTGGTGTTCTTTGGAAACCCATGAAAGCCCATTAAGTTAAGAATCCATTCATATGCTGGGTGAATAGTGGGTGTCATCTGGAAGTGTTAGGAATAAGGCTACGTGCGGGTGAGTAGGCTGGGCTAATTATGGTGATGACTCGATGGAGTGTGACTATGTATAGTAGTGACCTCCCGACCACGAAGATCGCTAACTCTTTAAATCCCAGAGACCAGTTTTGTGGTGTTCCTTTTTGACTGTGAAGCTGAGCTGAGTCACGAATCCGATCATATGCCTGAGGGAGCTAGAGAGTGTCAGACTGGGGGTGTTTAGGCGGGCTCGACGGTCGGGTCGGCCCGGTCGGGTTACGGTCGGCTCGTACGGAGTGTATTCATACGATCTCAGAGCCGAAGGTCATGAAGCATTAGTCAGAACTCGGTTCGGGTGTTCTTGGACTGTGAAGAATCCGTTGGTCGATATTCCATCCATGTTCCTTTGGGGGGGATGAGTGGGTGATCCTGGCGTTCTAAATTCTATGTTTTGTACCAGCGTTCGATTGGCTTAGTTAGATTACGATGTGTATATGGCCCAGGGATATAACATGACCATTGCATGGCGTGTTATGGGATATTGTATTGGGTATTGTAGGGCTGTCTATGGGAGGCCATGAGAGGCCATATGGTTTAGTTCCAAAAACTTGGGAGCGAAGGATGAAGGATTTCTATAGTAGGTTTCACACTGGGTCCCGAGGGCGTAGGAGGTGGTTGGGGTTTGGTGACTAAAGTTTATAGGTTTTATGGTTGTTTGATGTCGTATGGATGATTGGGACCAAATTGGTTCATGATTGTGAAGGGGTCGTGGGTCAAGATGGTGACCTTATTGTGTGTTGTTGGTGTGATGCGTTGGGCAGTTCCAAGATGGACTGTTGGTTTGTGTATTAGCCCATGTGAGCTAATTTATGTTATTGCTATGTGTTAATGAATAACATGTTGATTGTGTAAAAAAAAATCCGTTAATATATGCATGCATAATATAATATTATGCGCCAGTTATGGTGAAATGGCATATTGCATTTCATGTGCACCTTTGAAGGAACTGGAGTAATGAGTGTGAGTCGTAGCGGGGATTAAAAGCGAACATGATTGCGAAAAGGAATTTCACGAATTCGGATAATGGGGTGGGAGGCGGTCGAAGCTTCATATCATTTTGGATGAGGACCATGGCCCATTTTGGAAAGGTTCTCCCGACACATTACGCCTCGGGTAGTCTCATATTTTTGCAGGCATTCGGTAGTGTATTTTTACTGAGAACGCACAGATTTTGTTTTGAAAATGATTATTTTTCTCGTATACATGGCTTAGGCCCGAGTGTGAGGGAGTTAGTGAGGGCTTGAGACATGGGAATGGAGTGGTCGGCTATTATGACATATAGACATTTGAGTGATGGAAGCATGTTTACTTAAATGTGTGAGTGTGACTGTGCGTATCTTGACTTAGGTGGAGTAACCGTTGGAGATTATCGGCTGGGGCTTTGCTTTCGGCTGTCGTGGGACCCACCTTTCGGGACACTTATGAGATCGAAATATGTCGGTAAACACGAATATATTGTTAGTAATTGGATTTTCTGATATCGGAATATCGGAAATATCGGTGGATATTTTTACAAAATATCGGTTATTAAAATTTTTCATATTTAATTATATAGATTATGAGAAATGATTCATATCTTAATTAAGGTAGATTAAAATCAAATGGATTATTAATTATTAAAATTAAATATGTTATATTTAATATATTATTTAGATATTATTATGTTAAGATATATTATTTGTTTTTGTTATTATTATAAATATTATGTAGATAATGAGGAGATTCAAAATATTATATATTATAATTTTAAATTTTAAATGATATTATTTTTATTTCTTTCTTTTCAAATTAATATTTGATTTAAAATATTATAAGTTATAATGTAAAATAAAACTAAAATAAAATATTATAAAAGGGTTTATAAGCAAAATAAATAATAAGAGAATATAAAAAAAGTTCTGCGTATATAATTAGTATAATCGATGGCGGTAGTTGGAGGGTGTCGCCAGGAGTATTTTTGGGTGGGATCGCCCAGCCCAATTTTCGTATTTTTAGTCGAGTAAATTTGAAAATATCGTATTTTTTGAGGGAGAGAGTGAGAGAGCCGAAATGGAGAGATGATAAATGTGAAGAGAGTAGAGAGGGCGATTAGGACCCGCTGTGTCGGTGGAGTAAATCAGTCCCAGTTGGGTTGTCGTGCGTGAGTACGAATTATTTTTTCGAAATATTTTTAATTATGCAGCTTTGTTTGGCCCCAGTTTTTAATTTCTTTCCTACTTAGTGCCACGGTTGCAATTTCTTTCACTTAGTGACCTAAAATATAATTTATCAAAATTTTAGGAAAAATCGGATTTTTCGGGAAAATGTCGAATTTTCCGATTTTGGCCAGTCGGCGATTTTCCGCGAAATCTTTTCAATCGATTTTCCATGATTTTTTCCAACTCTCACCCAGAAAGCCAGAAATCGCCGAAAAATCGGCTGAAATTTCCGATTTTTTTTTCCTTGGGTACACGAGAAGACAGCGCTCCTTCGAGACTGTGAGTATGAAGAAGGGCGGATTGTGGCCTTGAGAATTATTTTTGTAAAATATATTAGAACAATCTAGTTTTAATATAATTTGGCATATAAAGTATAAAATAGTTGTACATCAAACTCTTGTAAAATATTATTATTCTGATTTGGTTGATATTTGCCAGAAAATTATACAACAAAGTCTCCATATCACGAGACAAATGAGTGTGATATCGGGCATAGATATTCACATGTTCAGCGGGTTGGGTTGTCACAGGACCCGAGTTAGTCCGCAGTAGTTATTGAGTTAATGTTGATATATGAATTATAATATATTGGCATTTAGATGAACTGTTTGGAAATTATATATGCTTTTGATATAATTATCGCGATCGTAATCGTGTTCATATGACATACATTACATATGTGACGGGAATTGACATGCGAGTGGCATAATGCATTGCATATGCCTTTGGCGAGGCATGTGAGCATCACATTCATGGGTGTAAGTGCATGGTATCAAAGCCACACACCATCATGGTGAAGTTGATGAGTGGACTTTATCTGAGCAGGATTTGGCAGATTCCATGATACATGAGCATGAAAACTTATGTCCGAATAATAGCAGTAAAGGGACGATAACCCCTTAGGTGAAAGACCCGATATTTTTTGTTATACATATGTGTCAAACGGTGAAAACCTATGAAATTGTAGAAAAGCATGCAAAGCCTGTGATGAGACCTCGAAAATCCGCCTATCCATAAAAAACACATGTTTTATTAATAAAATGATCATTGGAGGTGAAACATCCAGTAAGTTTTGATTTATAAAAACTTGATTTTGTTTCAAAGTGATCATTTGATGAAATTCATTGAAGATTAATGTTATCACACATTGGCTATGCATTGCGTGATGGGAGTCCATGATGACTCGGGTTTTTCATGCATTGAGTGAGTTTCATCTAATTTCATGACATGACATATAGTATTTCATTAAAGTTGCATCATTCTATTGGAATGTTGATATATACGTGAATGTGTCAAAGTGAATATTGCATGTGCATTTAGGGAGTAATAGTAGCCTCTAGGAGTTTCTCAGTAGGTGTGAGGCTCACCCTTTATGGGAATTCCGGGTGCAAAGGTATCACCTTTGGTTGAGGGCTCTCATTAAGAGAAATTTCTGATTGTGAAGAAAGGTGAATTGTGGCTTTACATATTATTTTGTAAAAGTTTTTGGACAAACGGTTCATTGTAATGTATATACTTTCGTATGAGGTTGTAATTAAACTCATAGGAAATGTGTTTTGAATAACATAAAATGTTTATTGAATGTGAATAAATGGATCCCACCTGAAAATTTAGGATTTAGACAGTATGAGTATGAGAGACCCGGATGTGTCCCACAGGCAGGTGAGGAAATGCGAAGCACCCGACTTCCGACTTTGGTGTTGGGACTACGGAGGTTGTGATTACAGGACTCGTCGTAGATCTCAGTGTAGAGTTGAGCGATTAGCTGAGTACATCACTAGTATATACGATGTTTGTAGTATTTGCCAGAGATCAATGGTTGCTCAGGGCCCCCGGATTTTTTTGGGCATCATACAGTTTGTGTAAAAGATAAACGGGCTTGGGTGGAGCTCGATATTCTATATATCATTTGGGTAAATAATTTGATATATGATATATAACATAATTTTTAATTGATTTTGAATATTTGTATTTTATTATTGTACTAACATTGTTTATAATTTATAGCGTTTCGGATATCTGTACTAATTAGGCGGACCCCTTGTGCCCCCACCTCGATTTTGTATTTATTTTTATAAATAAATTCAATAAGAGGTTTTGAAACCCTTGATAACATTGTACATGAAAATTAAATTGTTCGCTTGTTACCATTGTGCTATAGTTCTTTTTAGGTAATAAATGCCCTCCCCTCAAACCATTTTCTAGGTTTGCCATTGCCCGGTACACATTTATCTCGTTCATCTTTGCTTGTTTATTTATTTATATATATTTGGGGTGTTGTTGTATTGTCATTGTCTGTCTTTGTATCTACTGTTTATTAGTCAAAAGTCGTATTTTTTTTAGTTTGTTTAGTAAACACCCGACTTTAGGGACTTATAGCGGCTTTATATTGTACATTCATAATAAGTAACATGACATGGACTTGATTTTTTCCATATATGATTCCATAAGGAGTCATATTTATAGTTTTTATTTATTATTTTGTTTTCTCATTTAAAATAAAATAAAAATAAGTGGTGATTTCAAACCGTTTTTAAAATGAATTTTCAAAAAAAAAAAACGAGTATTGCTTTTTTAATATGAAACGCATAATAGTAAAAAATACGGTGTTCACAATATCATCATTTTTTTAATAGTCTTTAAATATATTCAAACTAAAAAAAAAATAATCTTAGTATTAAGATGTTCTCAACATTTTTTTGATGATTTATTATTATTATTATTTTTATTAAACAATGATAAAAAATATATTTTTCAATAGACATTCTAAATCCAAAGTTGATGAACTTTGGAGTTGTGTTAAGACCGATAAGACCCAAATAAGTAAACCATATCCTCCTTCAATAAGAAATGAAGTAAAATAATCAAACCTAATAACATCACTAAGTTCAATAAGAAATAGGTAAAATATTTATAATTTGATTTTAAAAACATGTTTATGGCTTTAAAATGGTGATGAAAAATGGGAACAAAGTTATAACAAATTAAGGGAGTTTGGAGTGTTTTACACGGAAATAATTTTTTTGAAAAAAAAAAAAAATAGTTTGAAAAAGTAAACTAATTGCTAAAATAATGAGTAATGTCGTTGTCTATGACAACGGCAATTAGAAATATAAAATTTAGACTTAAAACTGTTAAAAGTCACCGTTATGGACAACGATAATTGGGTTTTGTCAAATATTGTTGTCCATAACAATGACAATTGAGTTTAAATATTCAAACTTATTATATTAAAATCATCCATGATTATCATGGACGCATTTGATAATTTATAAATTTTGATTATCGTTGTCGTAAATGACCTTGTCCATCTTATTTTAAATGCTAATTTGATTTACAAATTAATTTAATAATTTTTTTGTTTTCAAAAATTTTTTTCCCGTCTAAAACCCGAGTTTGGACCCGGTTGGAATGGGGGGATTGTCTCTTATTGAGTAATTCTATTTACACCCCATGTTCATCTCTATACCTTAAGTAAAGGCTGTATAGATGAAAGAGACGATTCTGCTTAAACCTACATCTCTGGCGAAATGTACGTCTTTTTTTCTGCTTCCTCGTTTCTTTCATGGCACCCGATATTTCTCGTCCGGGCGTGTTCGTTCAGACAAATAGTCAGAATAGGCGAGAATGGCGTTGAAAAATAGTGAGAATGACGTCGAAATCAGCTTTGAAACGGTGGAGAAGGAATAAGACGAAGTTCAGGTTTGTGATATCCGATTTTAATGTTTGTATCGGCCGGTTGTGATGTCGTTATAATGTTTAAATTTGGTTTTGTGATCTCCGTTATTTTGAGTTTGTCCGGATTTGTGATATCGTGTAAGGTTAAATCGGTTGTGATATCGGTGTAAGGTTAAAAATCCAGTTTGTGATGTCCGATATTTGAAGCATATCCGGTTGTGATATCCGTGACTCGGGATTTGTGATATCAGGTGATTCAGCATATTAGAATTTGTTATATCATTAGAATTGAATGCATACCGGATATGGAAATGGGAGGGTGATTGTTCCGGAGTTGATAATCCGGTTATTGATTTTCTCGGATTTACAAATCCGATAAACCTATCGATGAATTGAGTGAGGAGTGTATACTATAGGAAGTTAATAAAAATCATATCGAGATAGAGGTTTTCTTAGCCAATCAAATTAATAATCAACACTAATAGTAACTAAATAACAATTTCATACAAAAACTATGCAGTTTCATAGGAATCTTCTTTCACAAAAACATGCAAAAGAAGGCGAGTAAAAGATTCTACATTGTTTGCATTTTTTAATAAGGAAAAGAAGATTATGTATTTAATCTGCATTTATTTTTAACGGATGAATTTGGATCATAATGCTGACCCCATTACGATGATTAAGTTGATATCGTTGATGCATTTAGTAACCAATGAGTAATTTTAATACTTTAAAGTTAGAGTAATTTGTTTTAAGATTTGTCGAAATTAATAAATTGTTATTATCAGAATGTTGTAGTCAGGATGCTTTGATTAGATGGAAGCTCTCGGAATGTGGGAAAAGCAGGCAGTTGTTATTGTGATAAAAGATCGGATAAAGGAGATAGTAGAAGCTAGGAGTTACCCTTGCATGTGGCGTGGTGGAACATATAGGCATGCAGAATAGATTGAATGTATGGAAGACTTGGCAGATCGAAAAGGCTTTGGGCGAAAAATGTGAATGTCCATTTAAGATGAGCGGTGTGAGTTAACTAGTAGTGATGATTGGAGTATTGTTAAAGTTGTTTGTGGATTTCATAATCAAAACCGACGGCTAAGCGATTGGAGGGGAGTCGCTCATATCTTTGGGTACGATTATCGGATGGGAGAAAAGCTATATTGTCAGATATAGCGAAAGAACTTGGGTGAAACCAAGGAATATTATAGTATCTATAAAAAATCATGGCAGTATAATGTTAGCACTATGAGGCCCATATCTGATACCGCGTCATAAACATCGACTACTTAATAGTGCGTAGATGCAAATGCAACGACTAATGAAACAATTTGAATGAATGTAAATATGTCGAATGGCGTAGGAAGGATGTCGTCAAGAGCGATTGTGGCAAAGAGACTTGTTTAGGCACATCCTGTTCGGTTGGTAGATGCACGACGCGATGTTCTAATTATGGATTGCACTTATAAGAGCAAGCGAATGTCGCGTAGAAATACGGGATTGTAGATTGTGACATCAACAAATTTGACTTTTTATGTGGCATTTGTATACTTGGGCGGCGTGTAGACAGCTACACTTGAGCGATGGAGAGATTACAAAGTTTAATGTTTGCGTCCCGATTACCTAATATCATTGTTATTGCGATAGGGAGTTAGCTTGTGAGCAGTGCGGTTAGTGGCTTTCCTACCACGACAAATCTTACGTGCGAGATGGCATATATCAAAATGTGCCTGCAAGCGTAAGGAGGTTGTTTTGAGCGAAAGAGAAGTGGGAGGCATTCATGTCGGCTTGGAGTGTCCTTGTGTTTTCTTGAAGAGGGCGATACGAGGAGAAATTTAGATCGTGTGGTAGTTATAACACCGGGCGATAAAATATGTAGCGAGTCATGGTTGACTCCTTATAAAGGAAAGATTTATCGCGGCAGACGGATAAAGTAATGCATTTAGACGATGTCACTTAAGCGAATAGATCTGTTAATTAATGCTTGATTTTCTTTTACATATCCATACATAAAAATGATTTTAATATGTATTACATTTTTTTAAAAGAAGTGAGTGCACATGCAAAAGTTGAAGAGACATCTTGGTTCATCTCGAGGGGATTTCGAGAGTTCTTGGAATGTAATAAATGCTCTTGTTGAGTTACGACATACGGAAATAAAAGCTTCATTTGAGAAGTATTTACATTTGTTGAACATCGATTCAGCGATGCTATGTTTAGGGTGCGAGTGTCGTATCACAGAGGCTTCACTCGATATGATGATGGGTTTAAAGAGCAAGAATCAAAGTTGAGAGTGACGAGGGTATGGTTGCGTTAACGAGAACCTCCATATGGGGTTGCCATGCGCCTGAACTTGTAGAGCTTATCAAGAGGCGCCTGATTCCTTGATGAGTGTGCGTCGCATTGGGAGGGAAGTTGAATCATGGCCAGGCAATCATCTCGTCGGAGTTGACAATTAGTCTTGCGAAGTTGATAGTATTTTTTGAGACAATTTGCTGATTGTGATGGGGCGAGGTAAAATAATAGCATTAAAGGAAGTTGGGAGAGTTGGCTTGCCTGCAGCGACATCTATGTCCCACCACTTGAGAAGGTTAAGGGAAAAGTCGTCAGAGTCGTTGAAAATCAATTTATCTACGAAACCAGGCTCCTTCTTTATTTGAAATTATTGAGTCAGCCCACGATAGTACTTCTCGATAACGCATGTTAAAGTGAGAAATGTAGAAGGAAAAAAATTGAAGTAAATTAAATGTTTTCCACATCGCTCTGTCGGACATGCCGTGGGAACACCCACAGTGAATGTTAGCGATCAGTGCCCAGTGATTATCGCCTC
Source organism: Tetrastigma voinierianum (assembly GCA_016808115.1). Taxonomy (NCBI): domain Eukaryota; kingdom Viridiplantae; phylum Streptophyta; class Magnoliopsida; order Vitales; family Vitaceae; genus Tetrastigma; species Tetrastigma voinierianum. The sequence goes on along the minus strand of JAEQBH010004491.1, from coordinate 656,933 downwards.
TCGATTGCCCGGGATTACACCGAGATCGAGACCGGGATGGGATGATTGCCTGTTTGTTCGTGAGCTTCACACTTTTCATGATGAGTATGTTCAACTTTATGGATCGGTGTGGTGTTCTTGGGTTAGTTTATTCATTATCATGGTTTGACTCTTTTGCTCCATATGATAGATGGATGACTTTGCACGACATGGAGTCATTTGATAGCCTGCGTAGTACCTGATATTGTGTTAATTAATTTATCCCGATTGGAAACGATGCCTAACATATCTACCATTGAGATACATGTATCACTGCACCACTTCACCGCGGCCCAGTTGCACTTGGATTTGTTGAGTTGTCATTTAAATGCTGGTATGTTAAATTTTATTCTGTCGTCATTAAGTTAAATGTTTTCATATTTTTGTTTTTTTTTGACATAGCACGATCTTTATTGCTTAGGTATTCTGGATTCGACATCTGATACCTCGATTGCATGCAGCGGCGTAATTCAGATACACGGTGTAGCACCGGGGATGGGAGAGATCCTTGTACCTCGGATTGAGGCTTTTAGATCCCCTCATCACTAGGGACCCGAACTTCGAATGTAGCGACACAAGAGACAATTGATGTAGATGACATGATGTATTTCGATGAGACGGATGATATCAATTGTAGTGTATCCTCTTTTTAAAATCAACGTGCCCACTTGTTTTATATTCCGTTGCTTTATTTATTTGTGAGATTTTCTTAATTATTGATTTATTGTTAATAGAAGAGTAGAGGTCGACATTCTTCATTTTTATTCCATACTTATAGTGTCCCATTTTGACTCCCAAGCTATGCATTAATCTAAGTGGTCTCATTGTTATTTTAATCCATTTTTATGAAAGACGAGGAATAAATCTCAATGCATTATTAGGTTAATAATGAAGGAGGTAATGTAATGTAACAACTAATAAAAATACAATCTGATTAATCACATTATCTATTTAACACTAAGTCTAACAAGTAATACATAAAAACATAAAACTAAGTCTTTTTTTTCCTCTTGAGCAGACATGTGATGTAGATGCAATTAGAATCAGGTCTATGCAGTCTTTGAAGGATCGATGTAGGTCTTCCCGGAGCAAATGAAGATTTGGTGGAGGAGGAACTACGGTGGTGGAGGATCATCCCGATGATGGTGGAGGATCAGATCTTCAGTGGAGGATGAACTAAAGTGGGAGAGTTTAAAGGGGATGCGTGGCGGTGATGGTGTCTTTATGACATCTTAGGTAGTGATGGAATCTTTGTGATATGCATGTCGTCTCATGCAGCCCGAAAGTATGTCATGCGCCTCGTTCGATGCACCCCCAAGAAAATAATCGGCCTACGGTCTCTTCCCAGATATCACATGCCTCAGTAAAGTCAATGCTCTCTGTGTCACGCTACATAAATAATATGTAGACTTAATATTAGTAATATAATAAAATGTTAAGTATCAAATTATGTCTGATTTATATTACTAGGTCAAAAAGCTGATCCATATTTAACTTACGGTATCAACTTTGGTAGATCACGACATGTGAGGCGTAGAGGATTGTGCATCTGTAGTAGGGCACGATCTAAGGTATGTAGGGTTGAAGACGATGCGCGTGCGATATGCGATCATACCAGGCGTATCTTTGCAGTCTGATCTCTCCACGAGCACGGTATAGGCATCGTCGACCTCGACTGCGATCGGTCGATAGGTGATCGAGTCCATCTCTCGTCTGCGAACCCGATAAGGTGCTGCCCGGTCCAGGTCGTGGAGGTGGCGAAATGCAGCGGAGGAATGATGCAGATATAGCCCAATGGCGGCGTAGACCTTCCGGTCGATATGGCTCCGCGACTTATCCGCACTTTATGCGTCGAATACCATGCAATATCGGAAAGGGTGCTTTCATTTCACGATGATCTCATATGGCTCCCGGTGGACCTGCGAAATGCAGTCGATCGAGTCTCTCGAGCCCGGCTGAACTATCACGGAATCCGCGTGGGGCCTCCCGGTGCGGTGCACGTGGACGTGACTCGGTGTCTGACATGTCGGAGAAGAAAACATCTCGGAAAGTGCGCACCGTAAATCGAGGGCTACATAATCGATAAGATAATTAATATCAATATAATCGATAAACATTGAAAATTATCTGACGGTTGAAGAATTGTCATCAATCATTACTGCCAAAGGGTCGCGTAGCCACTGGCTATCGCACCTCAGGCATTAGCGATGGTGGGTTACTTTGTCTGGTATGCCAAACAATTTGCACCCTGAGCATAGATACCCGACCATGCGGGGTCTGGGAATGAAAGCTCGAGTACAGCTGCTGCGACTAGCAGTTTGCACTCTTGTCGACAAATGGGGTGCGTGACCTTGGGATGGAAGCGGCTGAGTAGCAAGCACTACATCATCATCACGGATGGCCACATCCCGTAATAGTCGAAGAGGAAATGATCCCTCGGCCACGGAGTAGTCGGGTGAAGGAGAGCGACAACGCTCGATCTCTCTATATCGCGTCTCGTCGGTGGTGACAGCTCCACGATAAAGCATTGGCATCGATCACATGTAGGCGGAATTTGTGAGAATGATATCATGTCGATCCATTAGCAGTATATGTAAGATGGATCACGGCGTCGTGCAGTGTGATGGCGTCTCACTTGACGGCGTATGAAATGTCGTGGTCTCACGTTTGCCACCGCTCCTGGCGAGCAACATCGATTACACTTTCGCGACTAGATAGTGCATTGATCGAAAGCCCGTGCGACCAGGTCGATGTACGATCCTCGCCATCTGGGAACCTCTCTCCATATACAGCTCCCTTAATTGCGGCTTTGCACCATGATTGGCCAATTTGATAGTGCTCGATCCTACAAATAAAAATGGCAAATAAATTACAATTCAAATTCGTAACTAAAATTAACATATATATATATATATATATATATATATATATATATATATATATATATATATATATATATATATATATATATATATAGCTTTAGACTGATGATTGTTTACCTCTCCCTGACCATATCTTTGCTCTTGATATGTTATCAAAACTCCATGATATACATGTCGATAGGTCCTCGAGGAGCACTTAGAATACCTCCTCATGCTCATCCCGCATCATGCGAGGATGCTTTCAGTAGGAATCTGGATCTGGCTGGCTGGCTCGACCTCTCTCAATTGAACGAGTCGTCATATTTCTCATTTCCGTCCGGGTAGAGTCGATGCAACGAGTGCACTAGATGTATATCACTCCTCAGTAAATGGTGGCATATCTATTTCAAAGAAAATGTTATTAACTTAAATAATATCATCATTAAATAAAAATATGCGTAGAGATGATCACTCATACTATGTCTACTGGAAAAATATAGTTGGAATAGTATGCACTTTTATTTTTTATTTTGGGTGGACGTTAAAATTTTGATATGATGGTTATCTAATCATTCAATAAAAATACCAAGTGGGATGAGGCACTTCACATCAAAACAATCACACTCCATATGTTTTTCTAGGCACCTCCTGTGAATGATAAAAAGACAACTAGGCCAAACCAACCATATTTGGGGTTGGGGCAAAATGGCCTCTTCCATTATCAGATTTCACGATGACCTTAACTAGTTATTGTTCACTATTTTCTCATATAAGTTACTAGTTATTGTTCACTATTTTCTCATATAGAAGTTTATAAATTTCTTTGCGTGCGAAGAATTATATGACTAATAATCATGCTGGACTCGGATGCACTTAAAATCTTGAACACATTAAAATGCAGAGATTCATATTGCACTCTACATTATCTAATACCATCTAAATTACAATAGTATTTGTGAGAAGAAATCAAATCAGGACATCATCAAATCCGGTTAAGTGCAATCCAATCGGACATCATCAAAATCCATTAAGCGCGTCATCCGGACATCCTGCATCCGTAATATGTAATTCATCAGGACATCATTCAATCAGAATATTGCGTGTAAATCGGACATCATCCGTCGATAAACATAATTAAATCGGACATCCGTAGTAACATGTAATTCATCCAGGACATCATTAAATCCAGAATGTGCATTAAATCCGGACATCATTAAATCCGGTCAAACGCATTAATTCCGGACATTGTCAAATCCGGTGAAGATAAAATTCGGACATTGTGAAATCAGGAGAGAACGATAAATCGGACGTCGGGAGTCCAGTATTTATATCTTCTGGATTGATGAAATCCGGGCGCTCATTTTTAAATGTTCCGGTCAGGAGCTGCGGTCCAGCTGAAAAATCGGAAAAACGAGAAGCGAAACAAACTTGCGATCTCGGATTTGGGAGGTTCTCTCTGGTTTCGGTCGCGCGGGAGGATCGTGGGTTCTGCGGGTGCGGAGGTTGGTCGGTTCTCGGTTGGGGGTTTTGTTTTGTGAAATGGGGAGGATGGTTTGGGGGAACAGGTGAGGGGAGTGTCGATAGGGTTAGGATGAGAAATTTTTTTTATGGAATGGGGTGTAAAGAGATAATAATGGGGTGTATTTAGTAATGGGGTGGGTAGAGATATCAATGGGGTGTGAATAGAACTACTCTCTCTTATAGCTTGACCCAGGGCAAGCGGGTTTCCCGCCATTTTTCATTCCGCCCGCAATTTGGCGCGCTTTTGTCCGCTGAAGTTTCTTTCTTTCTTTCTTGCAAACTAGGCAAGCAACTAACTGCACTGCGGATTGTGAGAGGGTCAAAAAATGGAAATTATCGGATCACGGAGGACTCCCAAGGCGGACGATGTCGGCTCAACACTCCCTCTCTACCGTTCTGCTCCTCCTGAACTGGAAGTCAGGCTAGAGGATTTTGAGCTTTTTGCCATATATCGACTTCGAGGTATATCATTGCTTAAGATCCGTTTCTTACTGAGAAATATCTAGGAATTAAAATGAATTTCAATTTTCTATCCCTTTAAGTTTTTTCGTTCTTTCAAACTAAGAAAAAATTAGTTCCGTATACAACCGGAGCGTTAGGGTTTCCAAGATCTTTAACAATTAGACATTGATTTTTGGATCACTTTTAGCTGAACATTTCGGTATTCCAAGAGAATTGGTAGTTTCAGTTTGTTTTATCTTGATCTAGGGTTCGCGTTTGGTTGCTTAGATAAGGTAGGAATTGTCTGGATCTAGGGTTCGAGTTTGGTTGCTTAGATAACTTAGGAAAAAAAAATGAATTTGGAGTTTTGTAAATGATTCTAAACAAAAAAAAAAAGGGTCTCCTAACATGAGCATAAAACAACTCTTTGACTTAGCATAGTAATTTATTTATTTATTTAGAAATGAGAAGACTCATTAGTACTTTTTTTAAAAAATTTACTTATTACTCTTTTTTTTTTTTTCTCAGCCGAAGATGAGAACCAACATGATTTAATATTTGAATTTATGTTTTAGGGTTTTTTTTGTTGGGTTAATTGGAGGTGTCTTTGTTCATTGCAGTTCTTAAAGGGATTTCTGATGGATTATCCCGAGGAAGGAAGCCTGATGAAATGGAAAAATTGGTAGAATTATGGATTCAGGTTCATTTGTATTCTAATTTCAATAGTTTTTCATTATGCTTGATGACTTGTTGGATTTACAAGGTAGAAGATCTATGGAAAGCAAATATGAAGCATCCACAGGCATCTGAGTTCAACAAGGATTTAATTTCCCACTTTGTTCTTAGGCTTGTTTATTGTAGGACGTAAGTTTTTATTTTTCTCATTTTCTATCTCTCGCTCTCTAGTTTTTGGGATTTAAGGCATTCTTATGTTGTTTGAAGTTTATTTATCAATCTCTAAGTATGAACTTATCCTTGTGCTTTAGGGAAGACTTAAGGAAATGGTTTCTTTCCATGGAGACTGCACTCTTCCGCCACCGTTTCCGGCTTCAATCTCTTGAAGCGCAGGTAGGATTTATTCATTTGATGTGGAGCTAATTTACTATTCAAGTCAAATTATGATCACTTATGAACTCCTGGGATCACAGAGGGCATTACTGGCAGAATTTGACCTTCCTTACAAAGCAGTCAGCCAAGCTGAATTTGAGGTACTCTCCCATTTGCTATTTTCTCTTGTTATGTTAAATGTGTTTTATACTTAAAAGGGTCAGGAAATCACGCACCTTGAAAAGGCAGTAGTATCCTCAAGCTTAAATTTGTGACAAGATCCCAACCTATGGCCCCTTTTAATTTGTCTTGCAATTATTTACTGTTACCTTTTGTTCTACAGAGTGTTAAGGAAAAATTGACCCAAGTTGCACGTTCCATAGGGCTGTCTCCAACCAGTGGTAAGAAGAAACAGATAACTCATTGAGTTCGCTGCCATCTTTGATCTGAATAACTGTTTTCTTTTTAAATGTTTTTCAAAATTATGATGCTTTCCTTTAAATCTTATATGAAACGTTTGCTCATCCATGGATTTCTTAATCTCACTAAGAGGTACCATTAGAAATACACTCTTTTGAGCCCAAATGTATGAGACACATATCCCTTTCACTTGATGCCTAGATTGGCTCTTAGGCCATGTTTGGCATGATATCTACTACACTATATCTCCGGGATTGGAATGATTATTATATTTAGGTCCGTGTTGTTTGGATCATGGAAAGATGTGAAATTAAGGCCCCTACTGAATAATAAAATCATATTCACGTTATGATAAACTGCACTGTGGATCCAAAAGGGTATCAGAACCAAGGTTTCCAGTGGCCTTCGTTGAGATTTGAGATGACATCAGTCATGACCCAACCCGCTAATCTGAATAGAATTTATGAATTAAAAATGAAAATGAAAATAAAATTATAAACTCATAACAGTAGCAATTTATTCAGGTTTGCTAGTCTTGAGTGTTTTGTTATCAGGTCTGGGTTTTGGCTAACCAATATATGTGGACTTTTGAAAAACCAAATCTAACCTTTCCTTGTTTGAAGCATTTTGATATGTTTGAGTTGATGATTTTCAGAGTCCAAATCCTATTTGCTTAAACTTTTAAGAAAATTAATTACCCAATTTGCTATCAGAGCCTAGATTATCTCGCATATAGGTCATGAAAGGCTTAGGTGGATTTTAATCTATGATCAGATATATCCTAAAATTGGTATCAAATGCCATATCTGTTCATATATCCATTTGATCATCCTATCAGCTTAATGGATGTGGCCCCAAAGATAATAACAGTTTTATCATCATATAAATGCCAGGAAATTTCTTTTGGAACATTTCATTTATTTTCCTGAAAAACCAATCAAGGTTGAGTTTCCTTCCTATCTCTGTATTATTTTTTCCTTTTGGTCCTTTATTTTATTTTCTTCAACATAATGTTTATCCTATTTGTTCTATATTCACTTATTTTGTTTTTTTTAAATGTAACTCCTAGAGTCTAAACATTTTGTTTTATACATTGGCTTCAACTTTTTTGGTTTTCGGTTTAGGAAATGTTAGTATAGTAGTGATAGTATGTTTTTCTCTAACATTTTTTTTTTATCGGTATGTTTTTCTCTAACATGCTTTCTTTCTTCTGCCCTTTCCTTCTTTTGCAGCTGATGTTATATACTTCAAGGTTTGTTTCCTTTGCTTTGCTTTGCTAGTTCTCTAGAGGTTTATTGATGCAATCTTAGGTTGTTGCTTAGATGAATATCTATAGGAGAAGAGTATGGGAATTGACCTTCAAGATGGTTTTCCAAAAAGATTAACTGCTTCAAATCAAGCAGTGATAGCTCCCACGATATTAATATGATCAGATGGTTTTTTAACCACTGGCTGCCCTGTTTTGGGGGCTGAAGATAAAATGATTACACGTTCAATATTCACAGCCATGCAATTGGGTTGCGTTATTTATATTTCTTCCTTTCCCTCCCTAATGAAGGTACCATTTGAGGAAGTCCCTGAACTTGTGGCTAGCCGCAAAGTGTTTCTTCAAAAAGGGAATGCATATGTTGCTATGAATCAGGTGGACATTAATGGTTGCTTACTTATTGGTGCGCTTAATCTGTGAAAGGAAAAACCTTCTTGCTCTAATTAATGCTTATCGGCCTTATTTTCTTAGGTGGTTTCTCTTCTTGTCACACAATTTCGCAGCCATCTATCCAAGGCACTTGTACTGACAAACAGGTAATACTGGTGTTTAAATAGTTTTGGCCTATCTTACTTTTGAAAACACCTTCATTGCTGGAAACATTGATAATATGAATGGGGATGTACAGCCACATGGAATTAGAAAACTACCATACTTAGCCTTTTTGTTTCATCCCTATAAAATCTTTTGTATTTATTGATTATATATCGTCTATTGCTGCAATAAATTATTCATTTTAAATTGTTTATGTTTTATTTATCTATCTATTTGTTTATTTTGTTGAAATATCGTTTGAGAAAGGTCCTGTATTCTATCATTCATGTAATATATTTTCCAGTGATCATTACATGATATCAATATAACTAGATTTCGGTCCACTTCTGTTTCACCATAAGGCAGAAGTTTGAAGTTTTTTATTAGGATTATTCTTGTCCTAGGTTTGAACATCTTTATTTCTGAAAATATGGAGGCTTAGAACAAAAAGACATTCTTTGGCGGTGAATATGCCATCATTTCCCATTATTACATGGCTCTGTACCATCAAATATGACTCATAATGGGATGGCAGAAGTTTGAAGTTTTTTATTAGGATTATTCTTGTCCTAGGTTTGAACATCTTTATTTCTGAAAATATGGAGGCTTAGAACAAAAAGACATTCTTTGGCGGTGAATATGCCATCATTTCCCATTATTGTATGCTCTGTTCCATCAAATATGACTCATAATGGGATTGCATTCATTAGATTTGAACTTTTTTAAGATGCATCTTTTTCTTGCAGAAAGTGGACTTCTACCATCAGAGAACAAGAGAAGGAGCGGCTGACTCCCGTGAGCATTGCCTTGCAAACCTTATATAATGAAAGTGTTGTTTATTTTCAAATAAAAGTGCTTGAAAAATTTCTTGGTTTTTTGTAGATTGTAGAAGCCCTGTCTACAAGCTATTTGGGTCCAGACTATTCTCAGGTATACTGGAATGCTTCATTTTATACATTACCATTAGGTGAAATATTTTCAAGGTGATCACTTTCAATTTGCTTAACTGCTTCCGCAGCCAAGAGAATCTGCAGATATATCATTAAAAGATCTAGATCAAGTAGCTAACAGTTCATTTCCTTTGTGCATGCGTCACCTATTTGAAAAGGTAAGAAGTTTGACTATACTAGGTAAAAGATAAGAAGCTTGTTTATATTCCGCTTACTAATGTTCCTCTTGCAGGTTTATCAAATTCTCATGATCTATTTTTTTTTTCTCTGTGTGATTATATCATGACACTTATGTGCAGCTAAGGGAGGATCATCATTTAAAGCATGGAGGGAGGATGCAATTAGGTCTTTTTCTCAAGGTTTGTGGCAATACATGTGCAGTTATGTTTGACAATGCTTGAATGTGCGTCACCTTTTTTGTTTTGTTTATTTTTTTATTTTTGATAAATAAGCAGTATCATATATTAACAAAAAGAAGAAAATGTATACAGGAATATGCTAGGCAACCCCACTACACAAAAAAAGCTGGGAACAATAGAAAACAGCGCCAACCCTCTACTTGAGGCCAACCACTCCAAAAAAGCTAAAAGAGAATAAGCCTCTTCACCTAACTACATCATATTCCAACTCCATAAATTATACATAAAAGAATTCTTTAATCTTTGCACTGCTATACTCCCTTCTCTAAAAGTTATGCGATTTCTCTCTTTTCAAACAGTCCAAAAGATACACTTCAATGACTTAGGATCGAGTTTAGACACACGCAGACGAACATCTCGAACAAAACAGGTACATCCAAGATATTGAGCTCGATAGGAACAAGGAGTTTATTTAAGAAAAAGGATGTGATCACAATTATCGATTTCATGGTAGGAAGGCATCCCGTTAATCAAAAAACAAGAGGTGGAAACAACATTGGCCCAAAAATGCTTAGGCACATGCATTTGAAATAATAGAGCTCGGGCAGTTTCAAGGAGGTGTCTATTCTTCCTCTCAGCCACTCTATTATGGGAAGGAGTATCAACGCAGGAGGTTTGATGAAGGATGCCATTTTGAAGCATGAATGACTAAAATTGCTTTGAAACATATTCTTTAGCATTATCACTTCTTAGACTTTGAACAGAAACATGCAATTGAGTGTGTATCTCAGTATAAAAGGCGCAGAAATGAAAAAATAACTTAAAACGGTTTTTCATTAGATATAACCAAGTGGTTAGTGAATAATCATCAACAAAAGTGACAAAGCATCGAAATCCTGTTGGGGACACAACTGGACACAGACCCCACATATCTGAATGGACTAATTCAAATGGAGCACTAGCACGTTTATTGACCTTGGGATGGGGAGAGGCGATGACTAGCCGCGAGTGGCCACAGAGACTCACAATCTAATGATGACAAACTTGAAAATTTGTGGACCTGGCATTTTTAATGGGGAAGAGAGGGGTGGCTGTCCGGTGATCGTCTCGAAGATGGTGTAGTGACTCCGGAATGACCGACGGTCTCGTACGGCATGGTCGAATGTGAGACCCCCGGACTCACGTCTCTACCCAGTAATCCTCTTCGTCATGGCCAAGATCTGAAAGGAGCCAATCGGGAAGAATGAGATATAACATTTAAGAAGTGCTCGAGGTTAATTTGCTCACATACATCAAATTAAAGAAGAAATTAAGTGAATCTTTCAGGGACGGATGACAAAGGGAGAGATGGAATGGGAAAAATTGTGCACGACCACAGAGGCACATGGTGTGACCCATGCAGTGACAATTAGAAGTGGATGGATTTGTGAGTGAAAGGTAGAGAATGAAATTTAGAATTACTTGTCACATGTGATTTGTGGCAGATCGATGACTGCATTTGGAGGAGGCGAAGAAGAGGCAAAGGAACATTTATTCGGGTTACTTGACTCGGCTTGATAGCGATGGTGGAGTAGATGGAGACTTGATGATTCTTTGAGTACAGAAGTGGAACTTGGCTAATTCTTTAGTTAATGGCCCGAATTGACTTATCCCAGTGCTCATTAATTTGACTATAGACGGTGAAATCTACGGTCGACTCTGCTTTGCTTCTTCTGATCCTCGTGTATCACGTAATATACAGGCTTATGTGAGTAATAACAAGCGACTCCTCCATAGCTTGCCTACATAGTTCTGCATGGACTGCATTTTACGTATTGTTGCTTTTGACTCACCAGCATTCGGGCCAGCTGAGGGCCTTTGCTCATGGGTAGAAGGAGGGTAGATGAGAGAGTCTCATCTTTGAGTATCTGTTGAATGTTTCTTGGAAGGGCGGATCTCGGGAGCTTGAAGAGCATTGCCTTAATAGAATCATGCTGAGGGTGCGGTTAGAGCCCCATCCTTACCATCTTTTTCCGTTGAGCAAGTGAACCTTAACATCGGGTCTAAATGGTAGTAGTGTATTCAATTCCTCATATAACTTTTTATAGCCCATGAAGAGTGTTAGATATTGTACAGTCTTTTCCTTTGTGTCTTCTTTGTAATTACAGTGAGTCACATATTTATAAGTCCCGATATGTAATGTAGAGATTAGATTGATTGTGCAGCGAAATAATAGGTCAGGAATTCTACATTTTCTCTCTTACTTCATGATATCGGAGCGAGAAAACTTCAATTTTAGGTGTCCGTGTTTCATTCAGATTTCCTTCTCGGCCGTGGATCTCTCAGCTTCTCACCACCGCATTGCCGCGGTCGCCGCCGTCCAACTATGGCGGCGGCACCGAAGAGCTCTTCTCCGGTAGAAACCCGCACGAGATTTCGGCGCCGCCGAGGCCCCGTCTACCGCCCGGTGGCAGCCGCCCGTGACAGTTCTCCGCGCCGTCCGCGGCGCTGCTCTCCGTGACTTGCCGCCCCTCCCGCGCCGGCGCGTGAGTGCGGCGTGTGGGCGCGATGCAGCCTTTCGAGCAGGACTTCACACACCGCCCGAAGTCGTCGCGCCGTCTTGGTCTTCTATCCCTCCCGGCCGAGTCCCGGCCGAGCCCTCCTTATCCACGCAGCCCATTTTACTTTCCACGCGTGGTCTTGGATTCCTCTTGATCCTCAATGGTAGAGCGTGACTTTATGTATTAGGGCTCCTCCTTGCCGTGAGCAATATTTTTACGATGGCTTGATATTTTATCACGATGAGCAATATTTTTGCGGCATCCTCCTTTACTTAGTGATTTGCGCCTTTAGTAGGGAACATAGCGTCCCGACGTAGTTGATCTCAGTTAAGTGGATATGGCGGCTAAAATTACATTTTTATACATTATCTTTGGATCTCCCTCTTATCACATCGAAAAATTGATTGGTAGTGAGAATTATCTCTCTGAGTCGACACGCGGAACTCTGGTTCATGGGACGGGGTTATGAGGATCATCTTATTACAGAGGATGATATACGTAGTGGTGACAAGGTCTTGTTTGGAAGAAAATAGATGCCGCAATATGTAGCGTATTATGGCGGTCGAGTTGATCCCAACGAGAATTTGCATCTTCGAACACAAGACATGTTAAGTTTTAGGTCCAGTGGCTACATGCAGATGATATCCGGCGTCTTTATAAGGTGAAGCCGCTATTGTTAATATCATGACAAGACATGGATCTATCTAATTATATTAGCGGTGCCTCTGCCCAGGAGAGTTCCTGACATTGATACTCTTACTAGTAGCGTTGGGGGCTCAGCCAGACGGGTTGACAAATTCTTTACTTGGTGCCCTCATTTGGCCTCGTCGGATCTTGAGACCCTCGAGATCAAATTCTTAGCGGTCAAGTGATCCGTCCTTGGATGATGTGTTGCTGCCTCCTCAGAAGTATCTCCTCCACACGGACTTTGCCATCGATAGCCACTTTTTAGATTCTTACTTGTTTAGTTTCTCGTACTAACCTTCGAGGAGGACGGTGTGGTACGGTCGAACTGGCGTCACTCATTGCTCCTATTGCGATAAACCGCCCACACGTGATAAGGTTGTTATCGATTGCATGGATGTCTCTCGCTGCACACGTGGCCCGATCCTTACGATTACAGCCTCGGTCACCCCGGACTCTTAGCTCCACCCCTTACGTCTCGGGGTGAGTTCCCAACGGCTTGGTGAAGTATGATACCTATCTTCGCTATCCAGCCGGCCAAATCGGCTTATTTGCCTCTGCGAGCCCAGAGTAATGCCTCTGCTGCCTTACTCCTCCCATCTTCTCTCGGACCTGGATTCGGAACTCACGGTGCTTAGATCCGCATTTTTGGTAATAAAGATCTTTTCTCCTCTCTTACTACTACCCCTTCCTATCATCTCTTCGCCTCGATTTGATGATCTATCTTCTCGTCCTTGAGTTTATCATAAATGCGTCCGTCGCCGTTGTTCCTTTCCCTTACACTTGGGGTGTTGACTCGCTTTCTCTCTCCCCTTCGGCTTTACCTTGGCTCTGCTGACCTAACGTAGCTTGCCCATTGCTCTTCGGAAAGGTAATCGCTTCTGCTAACCAGCCTAAATCCTATTCCTGATGAGTTACCATCGATTATCTTCTACCTACTTTGCATTGTTTCTACTATTTCCAGTTTCTCTTCTAAGAACACCCGATGGGGGCTTTCCCATCGAGGCTGCGGCTTGAGGCAATGGTAGATGAATGTTTGCTACGCATTCAACGGCACTTAGGATCTTGTTTTGCGATTAGTAGGATTTCGGTTAGTTGTCGTTGGAGTGCACAGTTAAGTTGGGATCTGATGGTCGGGTTGATCTCGTCTTAAGGCGCTTGGTTGCTAAGGACCATCACCGGGTTTGTAGTTGCGATTACATGGTGACACCTTCTCCGGGTTGCAAGAGATTATACATCGTGCGCCTCTCCATACAAAATTTGTATGTGTTCACGGCCACTTTCGATTGGATATTAAAAATGCCTTCCTTCATGGTGATCTACATTGGGGTTGTAGCAGACAGCTTAGGTTTGTGTGCTGAAGTAGGTTAGTGCGGAATTCGCCGCTCTTTATGTGGCTTGAAGAACAGAAATCTCCTCGAGGCATGGTTTGGCCGTTTAGTTGTTGTTGAGAATTTGGCATGCCCTTTGTCTGACGGACCACGTCGATTTTATCATCATAACTCTTCGGGGTAGTATATTATTTATCCCAGTTTGTTTATGTGGATGACATCGTCATTACGATGATGTCCCGAGATGGTAGTCGAGGAAACTAAAGCAACATCTTTTCGCACTTTCAAACTAAAGACTTGGGGAAACTCAGTACTTTTAAAGGAATTGAGATGGCTTCCCGATCCCGGGTTACGGTATGATCTCTCCCAATGAGTATGCTTTAGACATGCTTGGAAGAAACCGGTATGTTAGGTATGCTTAGGTTGTACTCTCATGGATGCCTAAATGTCGAGCTTATCAAGGGGCAGGAGGGTCTTCCCGGAGATCTGGGAGATATCGGCAGCGTAGGTAAAGCCAGATGTCTGGCATTTCGGCGGACATTTCACTTTCCGGTAGAGCCATTTGTTAGTCCCAATTCCCTCTGATCACCATGCTTGATGAGTCATTAGGATCTTGTAATCCCGCATTCTTGATATATTAAAAGTACACGGTGAGTGTATTATGCGAGAATGAATAGAGTCCACCCGGGTTATTGGTTACACGGATCTGCGAGGATTAGAGCTGGCTCGCCCCGCAGGATAGGCGTTCCACTTAGATACTTTAATGTTTTCATTAGTGGTAACCTAATATCCTGGAAGAGTAGAAGCGACATGTAGTGGCTAGATCATTTGAGTAGAAGTATCGGGCTATGGCCTTGGCAACATGTGGACTCCTTATGGTGAGACACCTTCGAGGGTTGGGATTTGGAAAGGATGAGCGGATGAAGCTCATGCATGATAACCGAGGCCCCTTTGCATATTGCATCGATCAGTCTTCCATGAAAGGACGAGCCACATTGAAGTTGGCGCCACTTCTGTTAGAGAGAAGATCGCATCGGGATGTATAGGCTTAGTTTGTCAATTCAAATGATTAACTTCTCATGAGCATTTTCTTAAATCTCTCGAGGAGTCACAGAATTAAATACATTTGTAACAAGTTTGGTGCATATGACATATATGCTCCAGCTTGAGGGGGAGTGTTAGATATTGTACAGTCTTTTCCTTTATTGTCTTACTGTATTGTGAGTCCTATATATATAAGTCCAATATGTAATGTAGAGATTAGATTGATTATTCTGTGGAAATAATAAAATTGGGAATTCTCTATTTTTCTCTCTTCACAAAGAGTTCTATGAGGGACCGATCTTGTTTCTCAGTGTGATAAAAGGCTCTACACACATGAAAAATGCGAGAAATATTCCCTTTACTTGAATACATAATTCCAAATATTCCATCAGCTCTTTAACAAACTCAGAGTGATTAATAAGGGTGAGTACTTTACCGTTAATGGAATTATGAAGTTGTAAGAGGAGACGAGCATCATCCTCCAGCCATCGTTCTTTCGAATCCTCAGTAGGAGGATCCTTATTAAGATGACTGACCATACAAATACTCCGTAAGTAGAGGCGGATTGTTTTTCTCAAATCCGAGTAATTGGGACCAATCATCGGGACCATGTCATGCGTCGAAATAGGCTTCTTATCTTCTGTAGAATCTTAACTACTCATTATGAAGTCAAAGACAAGAAATTAGGGCAAAATGACACCTTTAGAACCAAATCAGACATGATTCCTCTGGAGAACCCTTGATCCTGCAACAAAAAGTCTCATAAATCCCCAAAATAGTTGGAATCTAGCACCATAGACCACACCAATCGACTCTTGAGGGAGAGATGTAGTACATAGTAGTTGTCGAAAGAGGATCAAGATCTCCACGCGCCGTGCGTGCGCCATAGGGTAGAATTGCTAGATGGGCATGTGAGCGTCGCGCTAGGGTTTCGGCCACTAGACTTGGTGGTTTGACTCATCGACAACCAACACTTCTTCCCTTGCCGGCGATGTCTTTTCACACGCCCTTGAACTAGGTGTTTCAAAAACACCCCTCACTCCTTCTACTGTGTATTTTGAAAAGCTCTTCTCAATTCGAGCCCTAGAGCTCTAATACCATGAAAAGACCAAGAAGGAAGAGTCGAAGGAAAGAATTCCTTGTTTTTTCATTGATTCATTATGAATATATATATACAAAAGACAGTCTAACATTCATACTAGATTACAATTCTATAAGACAAGTTTCCTAATTGGTTACAACTCTATATGTAAAGTAGATATATGCTATAACAGTTCACAACCATGTCCAATTCCCAGTCATTAAAGGCTCTGGCAAAATTGAGATTCCACATCCCCTGCCCATTCATTTGATCGTGGACCTCTACTACTATTTCCTGATTATTTGCCGTTAACTCAAAGAGAGTTGGAAAAGCTTGGTTGAACACTGAGGGCCTGCACCAATGGTAAATCCAGAATCTAATTCTTGTACCATTTTTGTTAACGAATTCATAAGAGTAGTTAGGGTTATCTCATATTTTATAGAATAGTTTGTTACATTCTCTTTATTATGTAAATGATATAAATAGCTGACTCTAGTGTTGTTTTTTCATAAGAGAAATAACATACTCATGAAACTTCTACACGACAGTGCTTGCTTTTCTCCTCCTTGTTCTTATACTTTTATGGTATCGGAGCTTTGAAAGTATAATTTAGTTGAGGTTGAGATGAACACTTTAGGAGTAAGTAGAGGCAACAATTCAGATGTATCCTTGGATGCTACTCGACCTACCACCACAATTACTCCCACTGCCACGTTTGATAACTCTATTTCTTTGCAAATCTCTTCGTTCAAATTAAATGGACAAAATTTTCTAAGCTAGTTCAGATCTGTTCAACTTTTCATTCGTGGGAAGGGAAAGTTTGGTTATCTTCCCAAACCTGACAGTTCTGATCCCTCTTTCTCAACGTGGGATATTAACAACTCCATCGTTATGTCTTGGCTTATTAATTCCATGGATAATTCAATTGCTGAAAATTTTCTTCTTTATTCATCTGCTTAAGCCATATGGGATGCAATTACCTTGGCCTACTTTGACCTTGATGATTCTTCGTGGATGTTTCATCTCTGAATCCTAAAATATCTTCTGATAAGAATTTAAATAAATTAGTTTCTATTATTCTTGATCCTAATAACTTGCACGAAAATAATTCTCCTTATTTGGTGTATCTTAATCCTAAAATATCTTATGATCATATTTTAAATAAGCCAGTTCCTATTATTTTTGTTTCATAAAAGCTTGACTCAATTTCAAATTCAAATATTGAAAAATGCAGTCCAAACAAACCCCACACGAATCCAGTCGGCCAAATTGACGGCCCGAACATCCCTTTTGCTCTCACGTGATTCTAGAAGAAAAGACCATACCTGGCTTGGTGATATGGAACTATCTGCAAGTCAAGAATCTAACTTGGGAACAAGTAATGAATTAAACATTAATGATTTTAATATTCCTATTGCATTAAGGAAAGGTCTTAGAAGTTGTACATAGCATCCTATTTCAAAATTCCTTGGATATTCCCATCTATCTAAACCTATGCAGGCTTTGGTATCTCATCTATCTAAAATAGAGATGCCAAACAATGTTGAAGAAGCTCTCCAAAACATTGATTGGAAAGTTGTTGTCTTTGACTAGATGAATGCACTAAACAAAAATGTAACGTGGGAGATTATCAATCAGCCAAGTGGAAAGTCTCCCGTGGGATGTAAAATGGGGTTTCACCGTGAAAAACAAGGTAGAGCGACAGATTTGAGCGGCTGCAGAGAGCTAGACTAGTATGAGGATATGCCAATTATACGAGATAAATTATTAAGAGACATTTGCACCAATGGCAAAGATCAACACTATCCGGGTTTTGTTGTCCTTAGCAGTCAATTTGGATTGCCCTCTCTCCAACAACTAGATGTTAAGAATGCTTTCCTAAATGGCAATCTTGAAGAGGAAGTATGCATGGAGTTATCACTTGACTTTGATT
Organism: Tetrastigma voinierianum; assembly: GCA_016808115.1. Classification (NCBI taxonomy): domain Eukaryota; kingdom Viridiplantae; phylum Streptophyta; class Magnoliopsida; order Vitales; family Vitaceae; genus Tetrastigma; species Tetrastigma voinierianum. The sequence goes on along the minus strand of JAEQBH010004491.1, from coordinate 638,902 downwards.
CAGAATGAAAGAATGGTAAGGTATGTCGCCTTAAGAAATCTTTATAAGGATTAAAGCAATCACCACGGCCTGGTTTGACCGATTTACCAAAGCTATTCAGCAACATGGCTATAAACAAGCGCAAGCAGATCATACACTATTCTATAGATCTCTTGGCGAGAAAATAATGATCTTAATCGTGTATGTTGATGACATTATCGTCACAGGGAATGATAGAGTCGAAATTGAAAGAATCAAGAAGAAACTTGCTTTTGACTTTGAGATGAAAAATTTGGGGAATCTTCGGTATTTTCTAAAAATGGAAGTGGCTAGAAACCAAAACGGAATTTTAGTCTCGCAATGAAAGTATGTTTTAGATCTTAAAAGGAGGCTAGGGATGATGGGATAGATCGGTAAGATACACTATGGATCACGAATGTGAAACTTCATTGACAAAGAGATGATGATCAACGTTTATAAGGGTCAATATCAAGGTTAGTGGAAAACTCATTTATCTGGCGCTCATCTGAGGCTAGACACATTGCCTACTTGATAGGCTGTAATTGATTCATCGTTCGCCTTCGAGTCATCTTGATGATCTTATGTGTGGATTCTCTGAGTATTTAAGGGAACTCCAGGGAGAGGTTTAATGTTTAAAAAGAATGAAGGAAGAAATGTTGAAGTTGATTGGGCAAGCTCAAATGATCGACGTTCCACTTCGACATATTGCTCCTATGTGTGGGGTAATCTTGTGACATAGAGTAGTAAGAAGCAAACCGATGTTGCTAGGAGTAGCGCTGAAGTCGAACTAATATCTACATCTCTTGGAATTTGTGGGATTTTATGGTTGAAAATGTCGTTGAAGGAGCTAAGGATAGAGTCAGAATTTCCTTTTGAGAGTCTACTGTGATAACAAACGGCTGATCTCGATTACTTGTGAAATCCTGTCCACCACGAGCCATACCAAGCATGTTGAAGTAGATAGGCACTTCATTAAAGAAAATATTGATGATGGAACGATTAGTGTCGCATGTGCTACTTCCGACAAGCTGGCGATGTACTAACAAAGGCTTTGTTCAAGCCAATGTTCGAGAAGATGATAGACAAGCTTGGATTGTACAATGTGTACTATCTAGCTTCAATGGGAGTGTAGGCAAATTCAAAAGAGTAGTTAGGGTTATCTCCTATTTTGTTGAATAGTTTGTTACATTCTCTTTATTATGTAGATAATATAAAATAAACGGACTCTCTTTGTTGTTTTTATCGGAGAAATAACATACTCCTTAAAACTACTGCTCTGGCCAGTGCTTGTTTTTCTCCTCCCCGTTTTTATACTTTTAATTTCCAACTCTAAACTTCCAGTTCTCACTAACCCTAATATTAACAAGATTTCCTTGTATTCCCACCCAGCCAAGACCTAGGCCTCACAGATCTCAAACCGCGAGCCTCAATGCCATATTTAGTGTATGCCATCAATGTCCGTAACAAAGCTCCATACCCATTTTCCTAACAGCTCTCTATTCAAAAATGTCTAACACCTAGCCCACCTTGCCTGTTTTCTGTAAACACCACCTTCCAATTGACTAGGTGAGGTCTCATTTCCAAGGCTCCCCCTCCCCATAAGAATTCACGCTTAATTTTTTCCAACCGATTAACCACAACCTTAGGCATTCTTACGAGAGACCTTTGGTAAATAGGCATGTTGGCTAGTGTACTTTTGATAAGAGTTACCTTATCTTCTTTGGAGATGTAGCTCCTTTTCCAGAAAGCGAGCCTTTTCCTCATTCTTTCCTCCACCCCATCCCACATAGTCACCGATTTGTGAGCAGCCCCCAAAGGAAGGCCCAAATATGTTGTGGGGAGACTCCCAGCCTTATAGCCAAGTTCAGCAACTAGCTCACTTGCGTTGACTACCGCTCCCACTGGAATTAGCTCACTCTTGTCCCAATTTATTTTCAAATTGGAAGAGGCTTCAAACTAGAGGACCCAACTTAGAAACAACTTTTGATTCTTAGAGGCCTCACAAAAGACAACCATATCATAAGCAAAAAGAAGGTGGGAAATATTGAGGTCAACTTCCCCTCTACCTTTGATTACACAGCCTGAAATGTAGCCTCCAACCATCGCCCTCCGAAGAAGGATACTTAGCACTTCCATTCCCATAACAAAGAGATAAGGAGAAAGCTTGTCTCCTTGTCTTAGGCCTCTAGAACTAGGAAAGAAATCTACTAGAACCCCATTAACTAGAATTGAGTATCTAACTGTGGAAATACACCACCAAATCCACCTCACCCATTTTGTTTTGTTTATTTATTTATTCTTATAAGGTGAATGGGATGTTGTTGAGCATTTACATCTATGATGAAGTTCAGTGGTAGAGCTAGGAATTTATGTCAATGGGGACAATTAGAAAATTACGCATTATAGTTATTAAGATAAATTTTAAATATAATTAATGATACCTTCATCATCATTTAACAAATTAATTAAGTTAGACATTAGCTATGGTAAATAGCCAAAATACCAAAAACATTCAAAGGTATTCATAAAAAAGATTTCAAAACAAAATAAACCTTGAGGGGTAGCTTAGTCGGTCTAAGGTCTTGGGGTTTAACCCAATTGTCACTAGTTTGAGTTCCCTTAGGGCAATTGGAGGTTTACTTAGTTGTTAACTTTAGGGCCCTGTGGGATTAGTGGAAGGTGCGTGTAAGCTAGCTCAGATATCCACGGTTATCAAAGAAAAAAAAAAAAAGATTTCAAAACAAAATAGGAACAAATTTCACTAAAAATTGTTCAATAATTTTGTAATTTTTTTAACAAAAGATTCTAAAGAATTCAATAACTCATATTGTGCAATTGAGATTTTTTTCAAACAATTATAAATGAACTAAAATTGATGAAATTTTTAATTTAATGATTATCCTTCATGTAATGTATCAAAATAATGGATCCTCAAAGTAAAATAAAAACAATGACACAATCACTAAAACCCTTCAAAGTAAAATGGTAGTTTGATAGTTTATGAAAGTTTGATAGCTATTACTTATAATGCAAAGTATCCTATTAATGTTAAGCCATGTTATTTATTATCATTAGAACTAGCAAACTTTTTAATGTAAACAATTAAATACACTACATGTTATCAAAATCCAAGTAGCATGTAAACAATTAAATACAATAATTTTTTATAAAAAATCAAGTAAAATGTGTAAACAGTTGCATGTACTAAATTTGATTAAAAGTCTAGCAACATAAAAGTTATTATATAAGTAAATATGACCTAAAATTTTGAAACTAAATAGAACTTATTGTTAAGACACTTATTTAATAAAACATAAATGACAAAACTACAAAAAGGAAAAAATCAATTATGTTTGAAAATTCATAATAAAAGAAAAAACTTCAAATACACTGAGACAATGAAAAAGGCTTACCCTGGTAATGATTGCATAAGAAGATGAAATAAAATAAAAAATGAATATACATAAGTATGAATATTAAATAAATCAATAAAAAGAAGTATGAATATTAAATAAATTTTATAAAGTATTTTATGTATTTTTTAATTGTATTGATATGCTAATATAGAGTAAGAGGTATATCTTCTCAGTACTATTTAATTATAAGTGTTGTTTGCTTGTTAAAGAATCAAATTTTTATGGGGGAAGTTTTTGTTGTACTTCAAAAATAAAAACTTTTATATGTATGTATGTATGTTTTTGGAATTTGAGGGAATTTTCCGTAGGCCCTGAGTGGCTCCACCATTGATACAGTTCATTTACTTTGAGTTGGCTTTGTACACCCTTTTTCTGCATAGTTTTTACTCACACATGTGCTAGAGAATGTCCATATGTTGAGATAATTATGGATAAGCACATGAATGTGTTGAATATATACGTCCATATAGAGATAAACATATGGAAGCACGTTTGCTCTCTTATGCATGCATACTCATATTTGTGCTTAGGTTGAAATAAGGCTATTCTTGATGAAGATTGTGAATATATATAAGCATCTAACAAAATCGTATAGATCTTTTCCTGTGAATTGTATTAAAGTTTAAATTTGTAGGGTGTTGGATTGAAGTTGGATGATGCCCTTGCTTTCTGGAAAGCCGAGTTCTCCCGGAAGGTAATTAACGTGTTACTGAAGTGTTTAATCTTCTAATTGAATTATGCTTTATATGGCTTTAGTTGATTTTGTAGAATTATTCTGTCTAATCTTATTACTGTGTATACAAGTTGGAACAAAGCAGCACCTACATTTGTTCTTGTAGCTACTTAGCCAATGGATTCATGATAATAAATACATTTATGATAAATTGGTAGCAACAACATATACAAATGGTCACCATCCTTGAAGATATGCAATGAGCTCTGGAATAAGTAGATCATTCTTCAAATAACATATTGGCAAAGTGATGGTGTAGAGAATCAAGCTAGACAAATTTGAAGATATTGCTTCCTTGATTTCAGGGTTGTTACTATGTGAAGCAGATTTTATTGTATCATGTAGCTATTGATACTCTGAATCAACTTACCTAAGATAGTTGCAGAATCTGTGTATTACTTTAGCCGTAAAACGTATTTGTATACAGCTGTAAAGTGATCCTCATCTCTGTATATATGTATCCTGCCTATTGCTAATAAAAATACAGAAAAGTTTTGCCAAAAACTTCATGGTATCAGAGCAGGTTTTGGCCTGATCCTATTGTCAATTCATCTTCTCACTTGCAGATTTTTTCTCCTGCTTGTTGATTCTCCTTTCAGTCCATCAAATCATTCTGGAATTGTTCTATCTTTTCCAATCCTCATGGCTGAAACTGACCAAACTTCTCCAAGTCAAGCCCCTTTCACCAAGGACGAACTAGATATGCTTCAACAATTAATCAATTAGGCCAACTGGTTCTCTACTTCTACAACCATTGGTTCATGGGGAGTTGTTCAAAAAGGTAACAACCCTCATGCTCTTCATGTCACTCGACCATCCCCAACCTCTTGGATTGTAGATTCTGGCGTCTCTGATCACATGACAGGTGATAGATCACTATTTTCATCCTATAGTCCATGTTCTAGTAATCTTACTGTTCGAATAGCTGATGGCTCATGTTCCAAAGTTGCTGGTACGAGAACTGTTTATATCTCTCCAACTCTCATTCTGAAATCTGTCCTATTTATGCCCAACCTTCATTGTTATTTAATCTGTATGCACAAACTAAATAGAGATTTAGATTGTGAGACTAAGTTTGTTGCCAACTCTTGTGTTTTTCAGGACTTGGAATTGGGGAAGATAATTGATGGTTGATGTAGGATGCCCTGTTTTTTAAACAAACTCCCTAAAACTTCATTGTAATACTCTGTCCCATTGTCAGATCTTAAGACTTTAAGTTTCTGTTGGAATTGATTTTCAATCATGTTTTTAATTACTTAAAAAACAAGAGCTACTTCAGCTTTCTTCTTAAGCAAATAGATCTAACTCATACGGGTGTGATCATCAATAAATGTCACAAACCACCTAGCACAGGAAACTGTTTGAATCCTGGATGGCCCCCAAACGTCATTGTGTATCAAAGTGAAAGGACTTGTTGGAGTGTAATCTTTAAGTGGATATGAGACTTGATGATGTTTAGCAAACTCACACACTTCACAATGAAAATCAGACACTCTTTTATTTTCAAATAGTGAAGGAAACAATAATTTCAAATACTTGAAGTTGGGATGTCCCAATCTACAATGCCATCTCACTATCTCATCTTTATTCCCTGAACTTTTCTCAGCTTGTAGTGCTTTAGTTATCTTCTCCTCCTCAAGGATAAATAGACCATCCACTTCCTTACCACTGCCAATCCTCTTCCCCAAAAGCATATCCTGAAAAATACAACCATTTGGAAAGAAATTAACCACACACTTGAGATCCTTAGTCAATTTTCCAGCAGAAATCAAATTACAAGAGAGATTAGGGACGTGGAGGACAGATTCAAGGATTAAGTCCTTTGTCACAACAATGGAACCTTTACTAGCAACAATAGAGAATGAACCATCAGCTATTTTAACCCTTTGCTGACCAGAAAACAGGGGATACAAGTAGAAAATAAGTTTGATGAACCTGTCATGTGGTCTGTTGCTCCAGAATCCAGAATCCAGAATCCACATATTTGCTCCTGTTTTAGCTGAAAAGGCCTTATGAGAAGTACCTGCTTGGGCTATATTTGCTGTGGTATTAGTAGTTTTTGATTGTGAGATGGAATTGTTGAACATTTTCTGCAACAACTCCATTTGCGACTTATAAAAAGCAGTCTTCAGTCAATTTTCTGCTGCTGATCAATAGAAATCTGATACCTTTCCAGAATTTGTTGGTCCTTTACTGGGGAATTTGCTGGCTTCCCATGCAATTTCCAGCATTTATCTCGGATATGGCCTGATTTATTGCAAAATTCCTTTCCACCTTTTCTCCTTTTCTTCTGATTTCTTCAGAGTCCCTCTTAGAATGCTCCAGTTCTGCTCATTTTTTCCAACAGCAAGTGCAGAACTTTCAGCCATAGCAGGAGTCTCCTTCTTCATCATTACAGCAAGTCTACTTTCCTCTCTTCTAATCTCTGCATAAGTCTTGGTAACAGAAGGACTAGATCTCATTCCCAGAATTCTCCCACTAACAGCATCAAATTCTGGATTAAGACCACCAAGGAAGTCAAACACCCTTTCCTTCTGAACTATTTTCTAATATTGAAGGAAATCCTCTTCACTCTTCCATTCAAAGTCCTGGTATAAATCCAGCTCCATCCAACACTGATTGAAGATGTTAAAATAGGCTGTAGCTGAGAGACTTCCCTGTTTAGTCTCATGAACCTTCTAAGATCATTGAGTTGGGAATCATTATTTAAATTTGAATACATCAAATTTACAGTATCCCATAATTGCTTTGCAGTGTTGCAAAGGATAAAATTCTGACTCACCTCCGCTTCCATTGAATTAATCAGCCAAGCAAGCACCATAGAATTATCAGCTTGCCAAGTCTCATAACCCAGATCTCCAGCAGCAGGCGCCTTCTTTGAACCATCCAGCCAGCCCATCTTCCCCCGTCCTCTGATAAAAAACTTGACAGACTGAGCCCATCGAAGAAAATTGGTCCCATTTACTTTGTGAGTCGTAATATGAATCGAGGAGCCTCCTTCAGTCGATCCAGGGTTAGAAACTGGATTGGGTCTCAGGAGTTTTTGACTTAACTTCTGACATTTTCCAGAATAAAAAGAGGAATCACAATGGAAAGAAAGGCACAAATTTCTTAATGAAACCTGGGAAAGAAATGAAACAAAACTTGACACAGAGAAGCCTAAAGAATAGCTAGAAGAAAAGACACAACAATGAAGGCTGCACAAGGTTCCCCAGAAATGAGGGCTGCTGAAAAAATTCCCAAAGAAAACCCTAGGGCTTTGTGCCTGACGGGATTTAGGAAGGAAAGTTTCCTTTATGTTTATTGTTTGAGCTGATTACAGACTACTTCTTTATAGGGTTTTTCCCTTTCATATACAACTGATACAAAATTGTCTAAATAAGGAAGAAAAGGTAAGAAAGTAAAGCTTGCAACCTGTACAAACTAAGAAAGGAAGGACAGTCTAGTCTGTGCAATCTAAAAAAGGAAGAAATGTCTAACAATGCTAGCTTGAAAATAATTCTGTAAAATCCAGAATCTAAACAAAAATTGTAGAAGGCCCTAGCTGACTAGGAGCCTTTTTATAGGTTGAGTGTTCATGTGGTTAGATTAGCGAGGATGAAGGATGAATCTTACTTATTCTGATTTTGATGTTGTTTATAAGAAATTCAAGATGGTCGTCCTTGAGGTTTCATTGATTTTGTCATCCATTAGGTTGTATACATCCTCTAGGACATGGTTTTATTTTTGATGTGGTTGATAAGTTTTTTAAGATGATACATTTTATCCATTATAGCAAAACAAACAATGCGTCACATTTAGCCACATTGTTATATAAGTAAATTGTTGGGCTTCATAGGTTACCCACTTGCATAAAGTATGGTACAGATATTAAATTTATTAGTTATTTTGGAAGACCTTTAGAAAACTTTTGTCACCAATCTGAATTCTCATTAGCTTTTCATCCTCAAAAGAATGACCTAATAGATGTTGTTAACCGTATTTTAAGATACTTGCTTAGGAGTCTTTCTTGGGTAAGCCTCTTGTTTTATTAGATTGTGTTGTTATTGGTCCCTGTCCCACTATAGCTTTAACGATTCCTGTTTTGCTTCATGTGTGTGACCTATAATGTTTTTATAGGTCCTGCACATGGAGCAAATAAAGGACATACTAGATGATGAAGTTATTGAATCTTCTTATGGTGTTTATCACCATTATGTTGCCAAATGGCAGGGTAGACTATTCTCTAATGTGACTTGGATTACAGATGAAGATTTCAAAGACTTAATTCTGATATTCTCAAGGAGTACCATACGAGTAATTCATCAGAACCTTAGTCCTTCTCTGTTTGGAGAATTAAAGGATCAATATTATTGATTTCAAGTTTATTCTAGAAGTGGGCTAGAGGACGGGACAGATTCCTATTTGCCTCAGAAATTAGAATTCCTATCTGCTTTAAAAGTAGGCTTCTATTCTTAATAAAGTTAGCCTCTTAGTTTGTTCTAATACTTACCATTTAGTTTAGTACTTCAAGTAGGATTAAAATTGTATTTCCTTTAGGATTGGTATCTTCTTACTTGTAAATTATCTGATTATAACAATGTGGATCATTATTAATTTCTTTGAAATATTCAGAATATTTGTCTTCTCTCTTTCCTTATTCTCTCATAATTTCTTGTCTAAGTTCTTTTTCTCTTCTCATCTAATTGCTTGCTTGGCCCAATTTCTCTCTTTTATATACAAAAAAATTGCTTCGATTATCCTATATTACAAAGTCAAAGTCAGCTGATGATCTCTAAGGTCAAGGGAGAAGTAGCAGTCCATGGACATTCTATCTATTAGTCCATTTTTCTATGCATATTTATATTTTATGGTTTATAGTGTTTTACTGAATGTTTGTGATTATCCGCTCTTTAATTTAATTTTTATTGCTTGCTCTTTTATTCATAGGTTGGCTCTGAAAGGTTTGACAAAGAATATGCTTACAGCATACGCCATAACTACGGAAAAGAAGGAAAGAGAACAGTAAGACATCACCTTAACACCATTAAAGAGCATTTAGATGTATTGATTTCATTCTAGAAATCAAGGATCGGTTCCAAGTTTCACTTTGCATGTCATAAATTGTATGCCATTCAGAGGATTGGGCTGTTTCTTTTTCCAATTTTTTTACCAAAAACACCAAAATTAGAATAGTTGCTTACTACTTTGCTCAAATCCATATTTATAAACCAGCTCATATATTTAAAAATTTTGAACCTGGCAGCAAGTATTTGTGCTCTCAAAATTGCTTTGAAATTTATCATTTTTTATGGGTAAAAAGCACAAGAATTTATTAAAACCAGAAAGGGTAAGCATGCAAGGGCTGCCCAAAGTATACAGAAGGGGCCCCTAGAGGGATACAAAAGAAAGAGAAAGGAAAAAAAAAACCCATCAGCCCTCATCTACACCCGCCAACCCTCATCTACAGTCCACCAGCCTTCAAAATGTATCATATTCCACTATGAATGAAAAGATGGAAATGTTTTACTAAAGAATGGCATTCTGCATGTGTAGATCTAAAATCCAAATCTTGGCTCTAAGTGTTATAGATATTCATCACAATGCTACTACAATTATATTAAGTATGAATTGTAGTATGGGAGTCTTGCGAAGTCCAAGAGGAAGATAAATGAGTAAAGAGCAAAATATAAGTTACCATTATTCATGTATTTTTATATAACAAAAATTTGCTTATATAAACATATATCTGCTTGAAGAGAGATATGATAGGAATAATAGCCAAACATGCAACCATAGTATACTGTTTAAAACTGCGTATAAAAAAAAGCATAGTGTTTAAAACCTTCTCCTTCTATGATCATCTCAATATGTTGTGTAGTTATTTACATGCACAATTTGCAAATGGCATCATATGAAAATTGGAGAATAGTTCACCTTCACCCCCAATTGAGAGTAGATCTACTAGTTTTCCTTTCTATGGAGGGTTCAAGTGGCTTTGGGATGTTCTAGAACCTCGAGGTGCCTGGAGGTTGTTGAACTCTGAGATGCTTGGAGGAGCTTGCAACTAGCTTTTGAGGTACTTGAAGGTGCTTCTTGCCATATTGTGGTGCTTGGAACAGTTTAGATAGATGTTAAGGCTCTTTATACCTGCTTGGAGTGGCTTGGATGTTCTTTTCTGAATCCCACATTGGAACATTTGAAAAGAGGACTGGCACAATCTCAGTATCCCCACAGAGGAATCTTGTAACCTCTAGTAATCAATCTCAGGGATTTAAGAAATGTCTTTTATAGGACAGCTTCCAAATGTTTATACACTTTGGTCTTTCCAAGATTCTTTTTGTAGTGTTGCTTCGGCAGCTACCCATCTGTTAAATGATCTAAACCTCTAGTCCAGATGATACATTCTAGAGACTTTGACAGACCTTGTAAACCATAGTTGCAGATGCATGGGTGCTATAAATGAGGTTGAGGTTAAGGTTGGATGAATTCTCTGGTTCTGACATCATGAAGAGTCAGAACTCTAATTTCTCTGGTGTGGTAACCATTTTCCTGGAGATTAGAGTATAAGTGATCTATGGAATTACCAACTTGAGAGTGGGCTTTGAGACTGGCCTGAAGAAAGAGTCTTCTATATAGCTCCAGAAGTGAACCTCTTGTCTGTGGCATTTAACTAATAACAGGTTTATAGCACCTGAATAGATGGAATATTTTACAAAACAACTGAATGGTACCATAGGTAATAACTGGCTGTAAGAAGCAAGGAAGTCAACTTGTTTTACCCAAGCATTCCCAAAAGAAGGTGCAATTGATCCAGTCTTTTAAATGAGTCTACAGAAGTGACAGATGTTCATCAAGCCAACCTATTCTTTCACTATGTACTAGAAAATGTATAAGCTAGACAGCTGGATCTGTTTATTACAACTTCAGATCTTTAAACTCCTAGCTTCTTTTGTGCAGTTTTGGGGGTTGATTACCTTCTTTTGTAACTTCCAAGTTGCTGTTTTAGGGCCTTTTCTAATACACTTACCTTTACTGATAAAAAAAAAAAGAAAAAAAGAAAAAAAAGGGGAATCAGAGGCACCTCAAACAGGTTGCTTCTTCCCTTATCCTGTCCAATAAATAAACCAATTTTCAAACCTGTCAAAAACCCATGGTGGGGGAACTGTCCCTTCCCATGTGAATATTTAAAATCTTGCATTCATAAAATGTCGTCTTATTGTGTCAAGTTTTTCTCTCTTGTTGGATTTTAAAATGCTCTAGAAAAACTGGTCCCACATGGTAATGTTGTTCTGTTGTATCGATGTTGATTGGAGTTATGGGCCTGCTCTCAATTCCATATTAATTTCTGTAACAGGGGAAATGCCTTCAGAACTTTCTTCCCTTTATTGAAAGCTCATGGTTGGTATATTTGGAATATTGAGGTCTACATTCACCTCAAGGTTCAAAATTGTAGTTAAAATTTTAAACAGGACAGGTTTGGTGGGAACCTTATAAACCCCTTGCTGGCCAGAAGCTGATGCAGGTATATAGTTGCTTTCGTCCATAGCATACCTGATCTAAAATAAACCACTACCCTATTTGTGAGGGACAATGCTGGCTGATGGAGGGCAGTGGACCAAGAAAGAGTGGGTGCGGGCTGTTGAAGATTGAAAGAATGGTCTGATATTTGAAAAGAATCTGAGTCAATGAAAAGCAGTCATGAATTTCACTTTGTATTATGCAAATTATGATTTATGAATATCCCTCCCATTGATTGAGCCAGCAGTGAGGTAGCAATTCTTTAGGCAACCTACCAAAGTTACATGGTATCAGCACAAAGTGGTTGTGAATTTGCCTGGTTCTGATTGCTCTTCTGTTATAAAGGATTGACAAACTAACCCAATTGACGAGGAGGTTGCATTCAAGTTTGAGGCCCGACTCATCCAACCTGTTACCTATTATGAACTCTATAATAATAAATTGCATTTAAACTTAAATAAAGTCTTAACTACTTCAAGGGTTTCTTTTCGGTGAAGAAATCTAAAAAATTATTGACTTTCCTCATCATTATATAAAGTCTTAATCTACTTCAAGGGTTTCTTTTCAATGAAGAAATCTAAATTTTTTTTACGTTCCTCATCATTATTGTATGGCATACATGTCATGAGCAGATCATACTAGGCATATTTGTTTAAGCTTGTTTTTTATTAAGTGGTTGCATGTACTGGCAGATTTGACAAACAGTTCCATTTTTGTTTAGCATTTGGACCTGTTTCTTAACAGCTCATTGTGCCTTGTGCCTTTCACTTTGAATGCTCTCTCTTTCTCTGGATAAAGACATGACAAAGCATAACTTGTTACTACCATTGCTTGCTTTCTCCATAAATAGAAAAAAAAAGCTGCTAAAAGGTTACTTAGGAAATAACATTTTATTCAACTTTTGATCAGATTGGTTGTTGTTTTTGACTGTCATTCTATTTATTTCCTTCCAAATAGTCTTAAAAATGTACAGAGAAGTGGCTCTTTGTACCTCCTTTTTGTCCTTCTCACAAAGAAGCCATAGCAACTTAAAAAGAATTTCTTCAATTGTGGAAGGGAGCGGAGCACCTGGACTACACGGAACAAGGAGAACAAGTTTCCTAGAAAAAGAAAAAAAGAAGAAAAAAAAAAGCTAGAGTATCACAATTTCCAATGACCTTATATTAGTCTTGTAAAAACCAAGAGGAGAAGAGTTAGAGGAATGAATTCCTTATATTTTCCATTAAGTCATCATACATATATATATATAAGACGGTTAGGCTATACATTAGGTAAGATGATATACTCTTCCTAAATGGCTCACTATAGGTAAAATATCCTAATAAGATACAAACATGTTCACATATGATACATACTATAACCAATATGTTAGCGTATGATACATACTTTAACACTCCCCCTTAAGGTTGGAGCATAGATGTTAATTATGCCCAACTTGGTACATAAGTAATTAACTCGGTCTCTACTTAGGGCTTTTGTAAAGATATCACCTAATCAGCTCTCCGCCTTCACGCATCCCGGTAAATCAAATCGAAGTCAGATTTTCTCTCACGAACGAAATGACACCATTCCTATGTGTTTGGCTGCTCATGGAAAACCAAATTAGAGGCAATATGAAGGGTAGCTTGGTTATCACACCAGAGCTTTGCTGGAACTGAGATTTTAATGCCGACTTCTGCTAAAAGTTGTTGGAGCCACATAATCTCGCATGCAGATTGTGTCATTGCTCTATACTCATATTCTGCACTAGATCGAGAGACAACGCTCTGTTTCTTACTCTTCTATGAAACTAGATTCCCTCCAACAAATACATAGTAATCCGAAGTGGACCTTTTGTCTTCCTTAGATCCTGCCCAATTCGCATCCGTGAAACACTCAAGTCTATTATGCCTATGATTATTGTATAAAATACCACGTCTCGGGGCTCCTTTCAAGTAGCATAGAATCTATTCTACAGTTGCCCAATGATCAATCAAGTGCAGGCTACATGTATTGATTCTACAACACTGAATAGTACAGAATATCAAAGTGGTGCATTACAAGAAGGTAGTTTAGCTTCCAACCACTTTCTATATCTTTTAGGTCTTCAAACACCATTTTCTAAGAAGATGTAGTCTTTAAAGCATAGGGACCTGACATGGCCTTTCTGCCAATTTTCTTGTTTCAGACAATAGATCCAACACTTATTTCCTTTGAGGTAAGAAGATTCTATGTTTGCTCTTCATAACTTCAACACCCAAGAAGTATTTTAGCAATCCTGAGTCCTTTGTGTGAAATTGGTCATGAAGAAAGGACTTAAGTGAAGATATACCTACCATATCATTCCCAGTAATGATAATATCATCAACATACACAACTAACAAGATGATACCTGCTTGAGAATTTCTATAAAAGACAGAATGATCAGACTTGCTCTTCTGCATGCCAAATTTCTCAATCACTTCACTGAATTTGCCAAACCATGCACGGGGACTTTGTTTTAAGTTGTATAATGATTTTCGGAGGTGACAAACTCTACCAATCTCCCCCTGAGCAACAAACCCGGGAGGTTGTTCAATATAAACTTTTTTCGCAAGATCCCTATGAAGAAACACATTTTTAATATCAAGTTGGTGGAGGTCCCAACCATGAGTGGTTGCTAGATATATAAATAGCTGAATAGAAGCCAACTTGGCAATCAGGGAAAAAATATCATAATAATCCACCCCACAGGTCTGGGCCATACCCTTTGGAAACAAGATAGGCCTTCAATTGAGCAATCGCTTAATCGGGATTAACCTTTGCCGTAAACACCCATCGGCAACCAATGACTTTGTTCTCAACAGGTAAACGTATCAAGTCCCAAGTACCATTGTCTGTCAAGGGATCTATCTCCTCTATCACAGCACTACGTCAACTAGGGTGAGCTAGGGCTTTAGAAACCTTGTTAGGCAACGAAATAGAGTCCAAAGACGCAATAAACGAACAAGAATGGGATGACAACCATAAGAGAAAAATGAGGATATTGAATGAGTACATTGACGTTTACCTTTACGGAGAATAATAGGAAGGTCATCACTTAGAATTGGATTCGATGTTGAAGCAACAGTAGGGGTACGAGATCGGGGTGTTGGCGCCGAGCATAGACCCGAGTGATAGAGGCTTTATTGCGCGGGGAATACAAGAGTTGGCAAGGCTAGAGTATAATGAGCAAATCATCATCCTCCCCCTGACTAGTGTGGATCAGATCTTGAGAAAACAAAGTATTCTTAAGAAAGGTGACATCAATTGAAACCAGGTACCTGCAAAGGCTAGGACAATAACACCTATACCTCTTTTGAACTCGAGAGTAACAAAGGAAGATAAACTTCAATGACTTAGGATCAAGTTTAGACACATGTGAACGAACATCCCGAACAAAGCAAGTACACCTAAATACCCAAGGCTTAATGAGAAACAAAGACTTACGGGGAAAGAGGGTTTGAAAGGAGTGGCCCAATCCAAGACAGAGGAAGGCATCCGATTAATCAAAAACAAGTCGTGGAAACAACATCGACCTAGAAATGCTTGGGCACATACATTTGAAACAATAGAATTCAAGCAGTTTCAAGAAGGTGTCTGTTTTTTCTTTTAGCAACTCCATTCTAAAAAGGAGTATCAACACAAGATGTTTGATGAAGGATGTCATTTTGAAGCATGAATGACTAAAATTGTTCAAATAGATATTCTTTGGCATTATCACTTCTCAAATTTTGAACATAAACATGAAACTAAGTGAATTTTAGCACAAAAAGCACGAAAGTGAGAAAATAACTCCGAACGATTTTTCATTAAATATAACCAAGTTGTTCGCAAATAATCATCAACAAACATAACAAAATATTGAAACCCAGTTGGGGACACAATTGGACATGGATCCCACACATTCGAATGGACTAACTCAAAAGGAGCACTAGCTCGTTTATTAACTCTAGGACAAGAACTAAAACGATTATGTTTCGCAAATTGACTAGACTCATAGTTTAATGACAACAAGTTTGAAAACTAGGGACACAATTTCTTCAATAGGGGAAGAGAGGGATGACCTAATCTGCAATGAGTCTCAAATGGTTTAGTAACCCTAGAGCAGACAATAGGTCTTGGTACTGCAAGATCAAGAATGTAAAGACCCCTAGACTAATGTCCTCTACTAATAATTAGCTTCGTCATAAGATCTTGGAAGAGACAAAAATTAGGAAAGAATGAGACAGAACGCTTAAGAGCTCGAGTTGGTTTGCTCACAAATACCAAATTAAAAGAAAAATCAGGTAAATTCAAGACAGATGATAAGGGAATAGAAGGAGCGGGAAATATGGTGCTTAAACCAAGAACACAGGACCGTGATCCATTTGCTAAAGTGACAAGGAAGCCGGGGCGTCATGACAGCCGTAGTAACAGTCGAATTACATGTCATGTGATCTATGGTCTTAATCAATGACCCATTCGGAGTGACGAAAAAAGAGACTAGGCATGTGCTCAGAAAGCATTCGACCAAATGATAGTCAGAATCGGAGTAGATGAAGACTCAGCCGATTCTTGGTACAAGTGGAACCTGGTGAGTTCGTTTGCGGAGAACTGAATTGATTGATTAGATGTCTCATTAGAAGATGCTATATGAGCATATAGAAATCTTTGATTCTAGTTCGCGCCTTCTACGCTCAGATCACATGTCCGCATCTCATGTTAAAGTATAGCAACACACAAACCCTCCGTAAAGTTAGGCCCTAAAGGTTACCTCCGGGCCATTATTTTTGTCTGCGGGCTTTCACTCACTTAGTCAGCCACCAACGAGCACCGCTCATCTGCAGATGGAAGAGTAGGTGAGGATATTTCTATGTGGAGTATTCTATTGAATGTTTCTTAGAACAAAGAACCTGATCGACCCGGACCGCGCCTAACGTAATCATACACTCGTAAGGAAGCGGCGAATTAGAGCCCACGCATCTTTCTTGTCGATCTTGTCGACTTTAACATCCGAACTAAAGGTAGTAACACGCTCAGCCCTCATATCTTTTTTATAGTCCACAAAACCAGAAGCAACCAATCTTGTTTCTAGAGCGATGTGTTGGTTTCGATAACACATCAAAGATGTGAGAAATATTCCCCTTTCCAAAATACGCAAATTCCAAATAATCCATTAGCTCCTTAACATACTTACCGTGATTAATGAGAGTAAGGACTTTATCATTAATGGAATTATGAATTTGGAGAAAGAGACGAGCATCATCCTCCAGCCATCGTTCCTTTGAATCATTAGTAGGAGAGTTCTTATTGAGATGACTGTCCATACAAATACTCCTCAAGTAGAAACAGATTGTTTTACTCTAATCCAAGTAATTGGGACTGGCCAGTTTGTCCTTCGTGATTTTAGACATCATCGAGACCACTTTGGGTGTCAAAACAGGCTTCTTATCTGTTGAATCAGTCATTAGGAAGCTAAGAGAAGTAGATCAGGGTCAGAGAGGACCTCCAATAATCAGAGACTCAAAAATCTCGCATAAACGTTTGGTAAAGAGGGTTGTTGGACACAAAACCCCCCAAAAACAGTAGTTCCAAGAACAAAACAGGGAAACTAAGTGGACAGGAGGTCTTGTCGGCACCGGACAACACCAGAGGAAAAGGTTGAAATAGGAATAGTCCCCCATGTGCCCACACGCATGGCGCGTGTGGATCTGGCTTGAACCACTGCGGCGGCACGTGAGCTCCACGAGCGTGGTTTTTGGCCACTAGATTGATTTTTCAGTCAGGTGCGTCGACAACCAATGAAGCTCCTTAGGTCGGCGGTGAGATCCCACTCTCCCTTGAAATAGGTGTTTCAAAAAAACATCCCTCACAACTCTCTTAAGCACTCCAAAAACTACCTAAAAGCAATCGAAAACTCTCCTAATTTGAGCCTTAGGCTCTAATACCATGTAGAAACCAAGAAGAGAAGAGTTGGAAGAATGAATTCTTTGTATTTTCCATTGACTCATCATACATATATATACAAGACGGTTAGGCTATACATTAGGTAAGATGATCTACTCTTCCTAAACGGTTACAACCCTATAATTAAGGTATCCTAATAAGATACAAACTAATATGTTAACATATGATACATACTATAACCAATATGTTAATGTATGATACATACTATAACAAGTCTTATTCCATGATCTACCAACCAAGCCTCGTTGGAAGATATTAAAGTATATAAGGCTAGAAAAGGATGGGGACGAATAGAAGTGCTTAGTGAAAGCTTTGAGTAAAGTGGCCTTTTGAGGGTGAATAGAAGAATTTTAGGATTCTGTCGTTAGAGGAAGTTGAAGGAAGATAGTTGGCTAGGGAAGGGAGGAGTGTAAGAAATGGACCTTAATGAAGGAGGCATAATGGAGGCAAAAGTCTAGAGAAGTCAGGTTGATGGAAGGTGATAGGAACATTGGATGTTTCCACAAGATAGCCAATTTGCATAGAAGAAGGAATTGCTTGATGAAGATTAAAGCTAATGGAGAAGATGTTTTCCAAAGCCTTCTCAATGATCCAAGATTGTAGTGTCCTAGTCTGCTCGGATTAGAATTTAACAATTGGAGAAGATGAGAGTTGTTAAGTTAGACAAACCCTTCTTCGCTACCTAGTTTTATTTAAATAAGGACAAAGCTATTGGCCTAGATGGGTTTTTTGGTGGTTCTTTAGCAATTTACTCAGGATTTTTCGAAGGATGAGGTTATGAGATTTTTCAAAGGGTTTCATGATCATAGTAGATTTATTAGATAATTGAACACTACATTTCTTGCCTTAATGTGAAAGAAGGGAGGTGTTGATGATCTTAAAGACTTTAGACCTATTAGCTGGTTGGGAGGTTTGCACAAGCTCTTGGCTAAAGCCTTAGCTAATAAGTTAAAGAGAGTGATAGGAAAGGTGGTGTCCTCGTCCCCATATGCATTCATGGAGGGAAGACAAATTCTAGACAACTTTAATTGCTAATAACGCCATTGACTCTTTAATGAAAAGGATATGAGTGGGGTTTTAAGTAAGTTGGACATTGTGAAGGTGCACGACCACTAAAATTGGAATTTATTTATGCTTGTATTGGGAAAAAAGAGCTTCGGTTAGAAGTGGCTATAAGAAATTATAATGTATGGTACTTTAACTTAGAACTTTTTACATTATCACTACTCTTTGAAGAGATTTTGGCCATATCATCTATAAACCAATTATTTTTATCTCGATACTTATTTCAAATTATGATTATTTTTCATAGGTTTGATAAGGTGGTCCATTACCATGGGGACTTTCTTAGTTTTGGTTAATGGTACACCATCAGGTTTATTTTCGTAATTCAAGGGGTTTGAGGCAGGGTCCCTTTCTTGCCTTACTTGTAATTGAGATGGAGGCTTTAAGTTGTCTTGTCAATAGAGCCGCTCCAACACTTCAAGGCAAGAGGATGTTTTCCGATGAGGAGAATAGGATGCTTTTGAAAGAGACTAAGGATGAGAATTTTTTGTCAAGTTCCTCTATGCGGCTTTGAATCCTACAAGTGCATTCCTATTTCCGAATCGTATCATTTAGAGTTCTTGTGTTCCTATCAAGGTGGGTTTTTTTACTTGGTAAGCTTTATGGGGCAAAGTGTTAATGTTATATCAATTGAAAAGGAGAGGAAGAGTCCATAGATGCTTCATTTGTTGTGTCGAAGAAAGAGACTATTGATCACATTTTAGTCCATTGCTTAAAGGCTAGGGTGCTATGAGATCGTGTTTGCCCTTCTTGGTATAAAGTGGATCTTCCCTCCAATTACTAGAGAGACTCTTCTTGGTTGGCATGGATCTTTTGTGGGTAAGAAACATAAAAAGGTGTGGATGGTAACCCCATTATGCCTCTTTGGACAGTGGCATTCTCTTTTATAGTAAAGAGATTTTGATTCATAGGATGAAATTTTCTTTTCTTTGTATTTTGTATTCTCCAACAAATTTGTGCATAGACGATGAACCATGCTCTTTATTCAATTTTTTTTTTTTTATTTGGTTTGGGTCTAGATGGCAGCTCGTGTATTTTGCATCTCTTTTGTATCTCCCTTTAAGTATTGTTGTCTTTTGTGTCTTTTTTCCTATCTAATATATTCTATGCATTTATCTATAAAAAGAAAAAGGGAAAAATTGGGAATCTAGAAGTTTTTGTCATCTGTGCGCAAGGCATTGTGAGCACCTTCAAACCTCTTGACAACATAACTAGCACGTCCCAGTTGTGAGAACCCTTGTTGCTTGACTTTGAAGATACTCCCCTTTGATGAAAACACAGCTTAGGGAAGCTTCTATCCTCTTTGACTCCTCCCCCCTCCCCCTACAGATATTTAGATCTCTTTAATAACACTAAAGGCCTCACTAAATTTGTCCCCAAAACCGAACAAGCATGAGTCCTCTAATTTAAGCCAGCCTGGCCTAAAACACTTGGATTGAGGATCTTTCCTAACCTCCTCCGTCTACACTTAAAATGGTTTTGATGAGGTAAGAATTGTATGATGCTAATAATCCATATTGCAGTTTTGAGAACAATGATTGAAACATTTATGCAATTCTGTATTCTTCATTGATATTATTTGTACACATATTGACCTTTTGTTTACTATTGTGATACCTAAAATTGCTTAAAAGTAAGAAATGACTTCCATTATGTGCATGTAACTAACAACAATAGAAACATTCTTGTTTTTGACTTCACAGGATTACACACCTTATTCTTGTCAAAAAATTATTTCTTCAACTCCTGGTGTGGGAGATCATCATGGTTGCCCTTATCGACATTTCAGGTAAAATCAATTGATTGTACCTTTCTATTTAACTCTTTGTGACATTGTTATGCAAAACTTCATGAACTTTCTTGAGACAAGGTTTTATTAGGATTATTTGTTTAGGTTTTTGTTTTGTTTTCATTTTCATTTTTGTGTTTTATTTTGAACTTTTTTTAAAATTCACCTTTCCTAATATATAGTTCATCTTAATCCAACAGATCCTTATGTGTTTATGGTCTCAACTAGTCAGATTGTTTTTATCAATCAGATCTGTAGCCTAAACTTTTATCTGTTACATTTATTCACATGCTAGCCACTCAACCCAACTACTAGTATATGGAAACTTGGCTAAAAAGAGCCCAAATATTGTATGGGATATATAATATGGTGCATGAAACTAAATAACTATGAGTAAAGACAAAGATATCTAATCTTCTACATGACACACTTCTTAACAAAACTAACGTAAGTGTCAACAAAAAGTATGATTATTTTAAAGTTGATTCTGAAACACAATGCGATGAAATAAAAAAGAAAAAGTTGTAACCAAGTTTGTAACTACCAAGCATTACTTTGGAAGGTTGAGGTCCGTAGCTTACAACACAAGGCTAGGAAAAGAATAAGAACTTGCTTAAACTCTGTATTCAAGTGGTGTGAATAGCCAACCATGACATTAGATTCCAGACATATTCCTCAATAACATGAGGTTGATGGAAGTACACTGTAAAACGTGCCTTTTTAAAACAAATTAAATGATTTGGATTGAGAAAGTCTGTTTGAGGCAATCCTCATCGAGACTTCTTGATCCTGATGAGGATTTCACCTCGAACACAAGCATTACTATCATAGTTCGCAACCAAACAATGTTTTACTACGATGTAATATGCTTTAGTTTGGTTCCATGTCCATTCCTCCAATTTCCAATAGTTGAGCCCTTTCGTTTTATGATATGAATCGTGTCTTTTTTTGTAATGATAAAGAATGCCTTTTCTGTTTGCAATACTTGAGCTTTGTCCCCATTTAGCTTCCCATGCTGCTTTATTGTTCCAACTACATACTCTCATGTACTTGCCTTCAATGGTTTCAAAGCTTCAATAAATGGACCTTTAAATTTTTAACTCGACTATGAACCAGTTCCGGTTATATGAAGATAATATATTCCCTAATGCACCCACCAGACATTAAGCACTTACACATGATTTTGCTATGGTTTACCTCAAATCCGACCTTGAGTCTCCATTGGGTGTAAAACTTCCTCCCTTTTCCTTATACCTCCCTCAAGTGGTAAGATAAAATGAAGTAATAGCAGTTCTGACACTAATGAGAACAGAAAAAGATCCAAACACAGTAAATCACCACAGAACAAAAAAACTGAATGAAAAATTAACTGGATACATAAAGTTCATTTTTTAAAAAGTTTGATGAAATTTTATATTTTGGAAATTTCTTGGAAATTTTTTTTCTGTTAAACAAAATACCAGAGAAATTAAAAGACATGTTCGGTGTTCAGTCTGGAGGGGTTGTTCCTATCCAAAAGCTCCATCTAGTGGATTTTTCTTCTTTTTTTTTCTTTTAGTAGGAGAACAAATTATTTTATTAAAGAAGTGGCAGAAATAGAGGAGGCAAGACCCAAGGATATAAGAAGTATACTAATGCCACCAATAGATGGAAAAGAAAAGAAAGAGAATGTAGGATATCACTTCATTAAAAGAATCCCCCAGATGATTAGTAAAATCTAACTAATACAATGAACTATCTCCAAGTTGTTAGACCAAAGTAAAAAGAGTGTAAATAGAACAGTCTTTAAGTCATCATGCTCTTACCAAGTAGTTCAGAATAAACATGAAAAATGTAGTTCTTAAACTCTAACAAACCTCCAATGCAAACCAATTAGGTTTCCTTGGCTTGTAGATAAGCACTCAAGGGATATAGAAAAGGGATACCACTATGGATAAGAATATAATTAGTTGATGATGTTTCACTGTTACACAAACAACGAAGTTTGCTTGGAGAACCTTTTTGCATGAAGCCCTGCCTAGCAAACAAAATCACTTCCATAGCACATGAACCCAAACTACCTTGGCAGGACAACAACCTCAGTCTCAATTGCAACGTAAGACCCCACAGCAATGCATCCTCATCATTGGTAAATGCTACCACCTCCTGTGGATAGGGATAGCTCAACATAATCCATTTCCAAATAATTCAACTTCCTCAAAAAGGACATGATTCCAATTCCTGCTGTTAAAAGGCATGATATTATTCATATTAAACCCAAATCCTACTAGCTTGAGCTTTTAGGAGAATTATACCAAACACCAGCCATTCAAGTTCTACTAGAAACTGAATGGAGAAAAAGGATGTAGAGGAGACACCCAGCAAAGAATCATCACACTACACATCATGTCAGGATTTAACTTTTCTGCTATCACTGGCAGATAAGTGAGTTCTTACCTGAAACCTCTTCTTACAATTGGCACTCTCATGTTTATTACACTCTCAAAATCCAGACTAAAATTAATTATTTTTTACTGATTTGAGCTGCTCTGTCATTCATTATTTGGTTATAGTGACTCAAATAAATCAACATTTTTTTTTTTACTTTATTATTATTATTTTTTAATTTTCATTTGGAACCATCAAACATGAATGAAGTTGGAGAATTACAAATGGCTAATAGTTAGTTTTGGGTTTTGCTAAACAGATCAATGTTGTTGTAAGTCTGGTACTACATTTGTGATGCTCTTTTTTTATTATTTATCATTACAGTATGATTTAGCAACAGTTGTTTTGCAAGTCAAAGTTCTGTACTACTGCAACATCTGATGTTCAATTTGAAATCCGACTTCGGTACATGCTTCCTTTTGTGTTAACACTTAACTTAGCACAAATATACCTAGTGCTAAAACAGAGGGTCCAAGTAGCATGTCTTTCTTTGAGTTAAACCATAATTTTATGTCTCAAGCTTGTGGGCTACATGTTTTTTGAACTCCTGTCTGTCCACTGGAAACATGTTGGTATTTACTGGCATAATTATCCCCCCCCTTTGTGTTGAGGATTTCTTTTATATCAAACCCAATTTTTCGAGCTATTTCAAAAGCGTCGAACCACTTTCTTATCATATGAATAGAGGCTTTGTGATGGTTAGTTGTGTTCGTTCATCTGAGCATTCTCATTTTTAGTCATAACGGACGGTCATTTATAGGACATAGTAAGTGCCACATGATAATATTAGCTTATTACCCTAATGATGCAAAATGAGCATTCTTGTGTGTTCAGAAATAACAAACTAATTATGGAGTTGATTATACTGTACAAAGCCATTGACTGGCAGTGACTGGTTTGTCATTTTTATGTGACAGTGAAGAGAACTTAAGAGCTGCTCTGGGCAAGATGGGCGTGGGTAGTCGTGCAATGGAGGAAGTAATGGACAAAGTTCAAAATCGACATTATCAGGTTACAGAATTCACTACTAACCTTTGATATATTATATGTATATACATTTGTTTGAGATGGTTTTTCTTTTTTTATTATTATTTACAACATGAAAACATCATATGTGCAGTTGGCATGCACCTTAACGTTTGAAGCTGTTCATGGCACCTCCTGTGATGCTGGAATTAATCATCCAAACCAATACTTCATTGACAGCCAAAAGATCCTTAATTCTTCAAAAGCAGATCCTTCTAGATAAATCTGGAATCCTGTCTGGTAATCTATATATATAACAAACAAAACTGTTTGGTAAAATATGATATGCTGCCCTTCCATTAGCAGGATAAGGATTAGATCCTTCTCCTTTTATATGTTCTTTGTTTGAATGCCAGATGCTGGCTAAGCTGGAGGAGGAGGAGGAGAAGAGTACTGCCACCCAATCTGGAGGATAAGAAATTTTGTATATCATCAATCAATCCCCAATACTTGGTACTAATTCTATATGAATTACATTAAATCATGTTGTGGACTCCTTATTTTCAATCTACCTTTTTACTTCATGACTAAACTTCCCTTTTTATTTTTATTTTTGAGAAATACTAGGTATAGCTCATGACTCACGTCTCTCAAGTTGGACTTCTTGATTTGATTAAACTTTCCATTTATTGGAGAAAATGCCTTTTCATTTTAATTTTTTGTACAAAATTAAATTGAACTTATAGCTTTATAAAATAAATTATCATTAAAAAAGCTTTTGAGAGAAAAAAAATGTGATTTCTCCGTTCAACATAATTTGAAGATTGACAATTGACATGTGGCGTATTTAAAAGATGATGTGGTAAAATGTGGAAATTTATATTTTCTAATTAATAATATTTTAAAATCCATCATGTCTATTTCATGTGATATGTGATAGAGCTCTAAAATATGAATAGTTATAATAACTCAATGTGATGATAGCCATTAAAAAAATCATATTATATCAAAGTGTTTAATTGTCAATTTTTTTTAAAAGAAATCAAAGATTCCAAGCCAAATAATAATAATAGTAATAATAAATATAATGTTTGATTATCAATTTTCTTAAACTGATAAGATTTCAAAATCATAATAAACTTTTGAATGATAATAAGTTCTGATATCAAAATTTTGATTTCAATTTCACTATAAATAGTATTTTCTTCAAGGGAAATTTTTTCACCCTAGTAAAAAAAATGAATCTAGAGATAGTTTCATGCAAAAAAAAAATGATTTGCATAAAACTTTGCAAGTCATACATTACATGGATCTCACCTTTCAGAGGTTTTTTAAATATGCGAATTTGTTCGATTTAAATAAGAATATTGGACAAACATATAATCGTACCAAAATCATGAAATGATCAAAGATCTTAAAATGATAGTGATAATGATCTGATTCGAAACCAGATATTATTATTTGAATATAACATCAAGATTAATAACAGAATTATGATCACATATTATGAATCAAGTTCACAAGATATTTAATGAATGTTTGATTTGATTTTTGTTTTAACGGAGATATTTGTTCATGAATCTAATGAACAATAAACAAACTGTCGGAGATGAAACTAAACTGTGATCGGTGATTACGTAATCAATCACCACACTACAAAAGATGAACTACAATAATATGCATCAAGACTTAGCAAATAAAATCAAAAAACAATGATAAACCTAAAGTCGTGTGAAAGTCCATTTTATTAAAACGAAAATATATAATATAGAGGAGGTGTTTTGATCAAGAATGACAAAAAATTTCTTTATTGAAAAGAAAAGAGATCAATGTGATAAAAAGAGGCATAGCTGCTGGACAACTGAATCTTTATTATTGCTTCTTCATGAATGGAATTTTCATGTTTTACATGTTGAGAACCTCTGACTGACTCAAACCTCCCAAAGAAACAATGTCTAACAAACTTTTCTAGGTGAAGAATTTGGCAAATCTTTGTGTGAATGCTGTCCGGCAAGATTACACCCTCATATCATCAATCTAACAATTTAACAAAACTTCAGCTGATGAGATCTCTACTCATCAATAGCCAAGAATGTGACTGTCACCATACATTACATAAAAATGAGTCGACCAGTTAGTGTTTAAGAGGCGTTGTTAATTGTTATTATTTTTACATTTCACGAATAAATAAACACTGCACAATAACTTACGGAATGGAACGGAGAATTTGTTCTATGAATGGCTGGATTTGACTGGTGGTTAATGTCATGACTCGACAGTACTAATGAGCTAGTTGGCGAATATTATTGCAACGGTCTGAAAGGTCACATGCTGATGATAAATAAACAATTAGGACCAGCAAAAATATACGATCACGTTCTACCTGTCCAATATAGGATAACAAGAACCTCATAGCATATCGTGAATACTGCATGACCTGAACAAACAACACTACAAGGATTAAACAAAGGGTGTTCTATCACAGAATGTCTTTTTTCCATAGATGAAATCACCACAAGTCTATATGTTGAACTATATTTTATTACAGTCTAACATCATTTGTAATATAGGTGTTATAATCGTAATATGACAGAACAAACTGTGTTCAATATATTAATAAAATGGACTTAATCCACTCTTTTGTATGACGTCCACAACCTCAATGCGGACTAAAACATAACGCGCCCGAATGAATGTAACAGTTATTAATACCGCCTGGTACTTAAGAATTACTTCAGGCCAGGAAAACTGTATGAATTGAACCGGTGAGCGACTGGAATCATCCTGGCGGTTCCAACGCAAGATACGCGCACCAGACGCTTCCAGTGACAGTTATGCCAATGATACAAAACACGGCACAGAACGGTGAACCCAAATATATTAGGCTATGGTCTTGGTTAAAGGTTTGCTTATGATTCATGAACTCAAAATAGATTTTTTGCCAACTATCAATATTATGTGGATATACAAGATCTCACACTTAGAATGAGCTAAAAAATAACTCTTACACTTGAAATTAATATTTAATCCTAATGGATCTCCTCGTTGAGGTACCAGCATTGATAGTGGCAGATGTTTAAATAGCTCCACTCCCTAGAGCCAATGATCACCAGATCACCACGCCACAACGGTAAAATGCACACCAATGGTCTCGCCGCCTCTGAATGGCAAAATTAGTTTTTCAAGATTAACGCTGAGAATCACAGCATCAATCAAATAATTCATTTAGTGGATTGGTTTTCTTATGAGGGAGAAGGGGGATCCATCTTTCTCGATATACACCTCTTCCAAAGATGGTGAAGGTGACTTTAGCTTCGTGGAAGGATGACGGCCTTCCTTTATGTAACTTCTTTCCGATCGGGTCGCTGGGAGTGCCTTCCTATTCCACTGATACGTGGGTGATTCGTCTCGAAGAACATTTACTTATATCACAGCCGCGGCGCTTCATTTGTAAAGCCGACGGAAAAGGAGGCATCCGAAAGTGAAGGGGTATCCACCTAGGCACGTCAGAAAGGAGGCATCCGGATAAGAGGCGCCTGCACCCGCGGAAGGCCTGGCTCGAGCTTTCCCCGGCCGCCGACTTAGGCCTAGTCCCTTCGATTGCACTTCGGCGAAAGTTCTCCTGCATTCCCGGGCCGACCGATGAGCTTAAAAGTCATCTTTAGTCCATTTTCCGTTGATTTTTAGCTAAACAGACATATGTAATTATGAAGAAACTCACCAATTTGTCATTAGTTGTGGAAGGAAGCAAGAAAGATGAAAATGCAAAGCAATAAGTGGATTAAAATGGCAAATAATTAGACGAGCGTAATGTGGAAGCAACTCTGACCGAAGCCATTGATGTAGTGGTGGGGTCTACATAGTCCAGTTCTGAGGTCGCGACATCAGGAAGATTAAAAGGAAGCTAAGGTACTGTGGACAGGAACACCGTCTAGGTACCAAGAAGGAGCAGAATTATAAGAGTGATGTCGCAATGTGAAGTCTGCTATGGCATCATAAAATGTCCATAAACTTCAAGAATATTGCTGCCAAGTGATGCCTCAGTAAGACTCATGTCGCTGGCACCAAGAATAATTATTGTCGCTAGTATAGAACGGGTCGCAAAGTCGTGACATCAAGAGGGAGATCAATCAAGGAGCCAAACCATAGAGGCCGATGTCACGATATCGTGCACACCCGCTCAATGAAACAGCATCAGAGTCGACATGTCGCACAAGGAAATTGAAGTCGCGACATCATGACAACAAGAGGAAAGGCGAGGAGACTTGAAACCCATGTCACAGACTGTGAATAAACCATTAGAAGCACCGCACAGGATGAATGGATGTCGCTGAGGCGCAGTGATGTCGCAACATCACAAGCGTATCAACCGAAACCCGCAAGGCATGAGATTGGTAATGACAACATGAACAACCCGCCTATAGATGTGAATTTGAGTTCATATGTCGCGATATTGAGATTTAAGTGTCGCCACAGAGAAACTGAGGCCACAACCACAAGAATCTCGGGGGCTCCTCGTGTACTGGAATCCACAAAGATGTCACATCGGGTTTTAGGGGCCCAACCAAGAAACCCTATAAATAGAAGGCTACCCAGATCGAACGAAGTCGCAGTGCGCATCGAGGAGAGATCCGCAGCTTGTACTAATTTTTATTTTTATTTTCTTTTCTTTATTTTCTTTCGCCATTTTAGAAGTAGATTGTTCTCAGATTTTTCCTTTTCGTTTGTTGCTCAATCAATGTTATCGTTGAGCTGAAGCTTAATGCTGAAATCAATTTCTTTTCAATTACTACCGAACGTATGGAATTTCACACCTTGAAATTCCATTGTTCCAGCTTCCAATTGCGCTCATTTCATTGATCGCTGGAATGTCAGAGTGTGTGATGCAAGAATCAAGGAACCTGCCTTCCATTAAGAGAACGCTTTAGTTAAACGAACTTCCGTAGTATTTTCCAAGATTCTGGTTCATTTCGGGGCTAATGTAATCTCATTTTATTATGGGTTTATTGATTGGATCAATACCGCTTCCTATACCCGTTAAGAATCGCTGGCCATTACCCCGATTTCAAGGAAGTCCTCCGAAAGTGACACAAAGGGAAGACAACCCGGGGTAACGTCTAGTTCTTTCAAGGTATATTAACCTGCATTAGGATCCTTTGTTGTATGTTCAATTTAGATAAATCCTCTCTTCTCACTCAAGTCAAGAACCAGTCAACGACTTATCTATTTAATCAAGCAGTAGATTTCACCTCAATTTATAGCGAGGCAACCTGCAGTTAATGAGATCTGAACCATGAAAGGTTGATCTATTCTAATTCCCGAGGAAGAGTAATTTGTGCCATCCTGCTCAATCGATAACTGGGAGCTAAGGTGCATCTATAAAATAAAAGAAGTATTGCAAAAGAAAATACCCGATCTTGCAGTTCTTGACAAGTAGTTATCTAACCCCACTCTGAGAATCGTGGAAAATGAGATAACGAATGTGGAGTGTGGAGAAATCCAAATTGCGACTACATTGGGCTTCGGGACAGATTTTGAAACTGAGATAATCAAGAAATTCAATCAATAATTACATAGTGAATTGACTGCTCACGCTGCTGTTTCTTGTGTCCCTTTATGATAATATTCCAAGATTCATTTCTCATATAGAACTTAGTTTTACTTTCATTCATTTTATTTCGCTTATTCCAATTTTCATTTTCTTTGCGATTGTTTAATTTCATTTTTGTCAACAACTATCAAACCGATGGTCCAAATAGTATGAATCTCAAGTAGTCCGGTAGTTGATGAAAAATTCGAGATCTCTCGTGATCGATATCTGACTTAAATCCATTTTATTACTTGTCGAATTGCACTGCAGTTGTATCTCACGAAACCAACATCGAAATGATAGATTATGTGAGATCCTCGGTCTCAACAAGTTTGGCACAGTCGCCGTGATTAGATAATAGTCCCCGGGTAATAACGACATAAATTTGTAAAGGTGGTTCTATGGAGAGTCAATGACCACCTGGCTTTGTGGTTTCTGTCCGCTGGTCTGACGCGTCGCGCTTCCAAAGGCCCCTGCCTACTGACTGTGGTCCGGTCCCGTCGAGCCACCCGCAGAAGTTCTCCCGAGCGTTTCGGGGCCGATTGACTTAGGGGCCTGGTTCATTGGGATCATTTACTGGCCACGCTAGGAACCGAAATTCGCCCAGTTTAATCACATGCCTCCTTTTCCCTGGAGGAAGATCATCCCTATCTGGAAAAGGACAAGCTTGACCGTTATTATAGTGGTAACAATGACCACTAATGCATTGAATTCTCAACGAATGGTAACCTTTTTTTAAACTCGCATTAGATGCTATTTGGTCGTTTTCGAGTCGATCCCAGACTATACATATAGTACACTGGTGAGGAGGGTCGTCATTCTACCGGCATCCACGTTGGCTGCAGGCGATAATTTAATGTTACAGACTTTAAATCGGGGGATTGCGGGATGAAGGATGTTTGTGTTCGACGCTGAGCGCGCTATGCACGGATCGGACCGTGATCAGATGGCTCGCAGTCTGAATCGTCCCTGGGCCCGTGCTTTCAAAACTTGAATGAGTCCAAGGACACCCCGTTGAATCCCGCAGTGACTCGCCGGCTCATGCACCAGCCCCATCTCTCACTTTTCCTTTTCTG
The DNA here is from genome assembly GCA_016808115.1 of Tetrastigma voinierianum. Lineage (NCBI taxonomy): Eukaryota > Viridiplantae > Streptophyta > Magnoliopsida > Vitales > Vitaceae > Tetrastigma > Tetrastigma voinierianum. Next base: position 608,394 of record JAEQBH010004491.1, on the reverse strand, counting down.
CCCCCCGCGGCGCCCCATCTCCATCTTTCCCTTCTTCTCGGCTTCACAAGAAATTCTTCTTCAACCCCATCTCCATCTTTCCTTCTTGATTTCAAGGGTAACTTCTTCTTGATGTTCCGCGGCGGATGCCTTCTGCTCCTGCTTTTCTTCTATATTTTCGGGTGCTATGAATATTAGTTTGTCGTGGTTGTAATATGATTGCTCGGGCAAACAAGATCTTATAAATGTCAACACCTCATTGTGTAATTAATAAAATTCGCGCTTTAACGGGTTAAAAGGTCTTCATTGTAATTCATGGTGATTTATTCATGATTCTATCTAATTGAGCCGGCTGAACATTAAAAACTTGTTAACGGGCCTGGCCTAATCGCCTCGGCGAGAAAAGGCCCCAGTTGGCTTCCACCTCGCCTATTATGACCGATCACGAATCGTCGTGATGGTTGAGATCCCGCAGACGATCGTCATCACGCATTAAATGTGACCGTAGGCCCTAGGCGCGGTATATATAGATAGGCATCATACTAAGCTTCCACTTCTTTTCCTTTCTAATATTTTAGTTTATTCCGCTTCATTTACCAATCGCTACAAATAGGCCGGTCTAACTACGTTTTCACGGTTATCGTTATGTACCGTACTGGCCCGCAGTAAACTATCATTGCTCCCTTAGTAATGGCCCTATGCGAAAGGACTCGTTTTACCAAAGGCCCAAGGTGGAGAGACGGGTTTAACACTTCCTATTCGACCAAGGCCCTTACTTCCGGGCTTCTGGGTATGCCGACAAACGGTATATGGCTAGAGTCTAATATTCGCTCTCTCTCCTTTGATATGCTTAGAAACTGGCTGAGGTTGTAGCAGTCTCACAAGTGGTCGCCTGCAGGGCACCTTCGAGCGACGCCTTCTGCAAGCTTCATCATCTCATCCCTGACGATAGAGGAGTTCATGGCTTATTGCAAGGTGTCTGAGCAACATCACCTCCGTTGATGGAGAGGATTTGACCAGTCCACCTCAGAGAACATAATTAGGTGCCCACCCGAGCACCTTGTAGCCAAAGCTGTTCCTAGCCGCCCCAGTTAGTTTTTGTGATTTTACCCACGCTCCTGCCTATCCGTTCCTAACGCCATTCGTATTTTTATCTACAGCCATGTTGAACTATTTATATCAACTCGACCTTAATTATTTATGTGTATAATTTATTTTCCGGTAATAGGGTGGCATGGTTTGATGTCTATTTCCGGTTCAATCCCCAATCAGCAGTGACCGCAGGCTCTCTGTACCCACCTAAGATCAGCAAAGGAGTGTTTTCTAATAAGGGGACCCTGAGACGAGTCCCCGGGCTCCCCTGGTCTTCCATTTGATATCAACATGTCTCAATCTTTTCGTGTGTGGTCGCCAGACCCGCCCGATAGTCTTTCTAGATATTTAGTATGTGATGACACCAACCTGAGTTGTTCGTGGTAAGGCTTGGTGAGGCAAATAGTGAACTAGGCGGAGAAGTCAAGCCTGTGGTACCACAAGACAGATTTACAGACCTAGTGATTACAAGGTTCTCCCCGACTCTAGATAATATATCCTGGCTGTGGGAGGCTAACCTACTCTACACCTCCCAATAGCCTCCCACCGCTGCCTCGACATCGTGGAAGGGGAGCAAATTTTGTCATTGTTGACTTACTTGCCCGATTTCAAGGCCATCATCCCTCAGTGGCTCCGGGGTAGTCGAGGCATCAAGTCCTGTGGTGGAGTGGAGCCGCATCGGGTCTGGGCCGACTTCCCCTAGTGAGGATCTTAGTTTTGCTCCAACCCGCTCCTGCCAGAACTGAGGCAATCTGCCTAGAACAACCTGGCTTTTGCTCGAAAGCAAGTGGCTTGACTCTGGCCTCAGTCCGAAGTCCCCGCTTCCTACGTGAAACTAAATTCAAAATCTAAGAAAAAAGGATCAAATAGTAGCATTCCCATATTTCAATTCCGACCAAACACAGCCCCTTGTGGCAAAGACAACCCCATCACTTTATGTAAATAAAACCAAAGTAGAAAGAATCCTACCTCTTGACCGTAGTCCTCAAGCAGAGGCAAATCTTTACTTCTTATCCAATCTGACTCAATTACTGAATAATCATTTCCTTTTCTCCCTCTTTTCTCTCCCCTTTCTTCATTCTCTCTTTTTCTCTTTCTTCTTCCTTTCCTTCATTTCCCTTCTCAGCCTCCTCACAAACTGATCTCCATCCCATTTTATAGACATTCCATGTTCCATGCATGTGGACACATGGCTTGCTTGCCATGTGCCACCTAACACCCGTTGTCTCGAAAAATGTGAAATTTCGACTTTCTTGGAATTCAACAAAATTTGCTTAGGTAACTAGGTTTCAGGAGATGAATTCAATAGTGAGGTCCGCTTACGGTCCAAATCTAAAATTCCACAATAACTTGTATCAGCGGCAAGTTCATCAGGTTTATCCATCTTTGGAAAATTCAAATTTACTCTGTTTTACTGTGATCACTTATGGACGTAATACAGATCATTCTCTCTACATACCGGGAGCAATGGTTTTTCATCTTCAAGGAGATGGAGACCTCCCTGAACTAGAACCATTTGATCTTTCCATAACGATAGTGCCAGGGTTCTGAAGAAGCTGGAGGAAAACAAATGTCGTGACGTTCATTTTTTCTCCAGTCTCTGTCCATAAACTTGTCTGCTGAATCTTGATCAGTGAGTGCCTGGTGTTTTCTCTTTGAATGTAGAATGCAAACTATGGGTGGAGTTTAACCATTTGACTTTCTTATATGGTACAAAATTCATCTTCCTAATGACGCATCAGGAGACATCCTATGACTTCATTTTAAAACATGTTGTTGAATTTATTCCCAAATTACTTGCTTTCCATCAAGAGTCATACAAATCTAAGTTTAGAGAAAATGTTATGAGTTTTACATAAATATGGATATAAAATTAATAATAGTTCTTTCTTAATCCTTAAGTAGAAAAAATGATGTGAGATAACGATCAAAATATTCATATTTCTCTAAAATTATATTTCTTTAAATAAATTATTTTAAAATTTTGGTTTATAAATACGATGACATTATTCGAAGTTAAAATTTTCATAAATTATAATAATAATTTATTTTTAGTAAAATCATATTAATTTATCAAATCTTTGTTTGTCCTCATATTAATCTATCAAATCTTATAATTTCATTATTCTCATTTCAATAACTTTAAAATAAGTTGATGTCAAAAATAATACAATTTTAAATAAGTTTGTATTTACATATTTTAAAAGATAATTATAGGGCTCGACAAATTAGTGATAGCAATTCTAAAAAAGATTAATAAGATAAATATGAAAAACAATTTAAAAAGAATAATATAAAATAAAATGACAATATAATTTAAATTAAATAATTTTTTAATAATTAATATCAAATATCAAAAAATTGTTTTAATCCAAGATAAACTAATTTTTTAGAATATGAGTTTTTTTAAATTATTGAAAAATTATATTTTCCTTTTATTTTATATTATATTTTTAAATTGTTTTTCATATTTATCTTATTATTATTTTTTAAAGGATTACTATCACTTTAATTTTATTATTACTTATAATAACACCCCAAACACAAAAACAAGTTGCAAAGGGTGAATAAATATTACTAATAGGTAACCTAAGTGGGAGTGTGAATAATTTAATAATTGTATTTGATTTTAAAGATTTTGCTTCAATACTTTAAATAAGCTGATCTAAATAATAATAATAATAATTTTACATAAATTTTTATTTTAAATATTTTAGATATCAAACATTATCTTTAAAATAAATATTTATAATTTCACATAGATTTGGCAATTGAATTTTTTTTAAATGATGAAGTCGCTGTTACCAACAACGACAATTGAATTTTTAAAATCACGGTCAGCTGCTCACACCGCAACAGCACAAAAATGACTAAAACCGTTGTTCGCGACAACGAAGATCCTCTTGGGCTATCATCCAATGTTTCAACAAGACGCTATATTTAACAATAGTTTTACATACAAACTACTTTTGTAATTTTTTGTTTTTTTAAAGTATTTTAATCCAAAACTCCAAATAGTTAGAACTAAATACGAATAGTATGGAAAAACATCTTTTTTTTTTTTTTTTTTTTTGAATCGAACTCCTGCAAATGCCTATGACATAAGGCCCTCTAACCAATTGAGCTACGTGTCATTGACAAAAACATCTCATAATATATTTAACCAAAAAATTGATTGGTGCTCCTGTGAAAATATCTAGATACTCATTACGAAAGGTGGCAAGCAAGCATGGTGTAGCTCCTTGAAAACAATGAGGGTGCATGATAGTTGCTAGTAGTCGGTCCATCATTTTGGCTTTCTTATGGTTTATAACACAAAGGCAAAAAGTCCTTATAATAAGGAGAAATGTTCTTCAACGTCGAAAGACTATGAAGAAGATATGGGTTTGTTTGTTTCTTGAGTTTGAAAACTATTTCATGTTCTTAATAATAAGGAAAACAAGGGAGAATACATTTGATTCTCAGTTTTTTTTTTTGTTATAAAAAACATAAAGAACGAAAAAAAAAAACACTAAATTAGAGAGCGTTAACAAATTTTGGAAAATAAAAAAAAAATGATGTCTTTTGTATTTTAGAAAATTATTCACAAGAACAATTTTCAAAAATAGAAGTCAAACAAACCATAAGTCTTTATGCTAAATTATATTATATAGTGTTTTATCACCATCTGTGGTAGAGCCAGAAAATGAAGTGATGGGGGCATAAGTTAATTTCAGGGGGCATTCCTTAGGCAAATTACTGAACACTACATTACTGGTAACTAGGTTTTGTCTCAACAAGGATATGAGATCAACCCTATGGAAGTTTTTTCTTTTTCCCAATTTTTCGCGGGGTGGCCTTCAGCTACTTGTGATAAATTTTTTTCTCTCAATAAAACATCCCTCTAATGATTTCTTTCTTTTTTTTTTTTTCATTGACACATGCAATGTAATTAAATTAATAAGATTAAAGGAATTGATAAAAAAGTAAGTAAATATTATCACACCCCAATTTTTTTTCTTAATTATTGAACTTATATTATCCACAAAGTAAGGAAACCATTGTTATGTTTAGGTTTAATGGCATGTCATCAATAGGAATGAGAACCTGTGATAAACACGTATATAATCACATTCTACAATCCAAAAGTAGTTTTAGTATATAATCCAAGGCCACCATCTTGGTGCCTCTACAACCCCACTATTGATAGCCCATGCTAACAAGGGTACATAATGAGTGTAAATTACAACTTTATCCTACAATGACTATCATACAAGGCACAAGCCTCAAAATTATCTCAAAAAGAGCATACAACATTAATCTACAGCATGTAAAAACTCGCTCAGCCACCCTTGTCACACCTTTTCTCCTACATCTAAAATGTTAGGAGGAATATGGTGAGTTCATAACTTAGTAGGAAACTTTATAATCATACTGTGTATAACATTAATTAAATATATGACAATGTGCATGATCAACATGATTAATCATTTAATGAATATGCAATAACAATTGATATGCATGCATATTGCAAATAACTTCATCTCTATTCTCAAGTTTTCCCTCATATGATAAATTGTCATATCTGCACCATCGAAGATATTATTTATCGATGCACCAAATAATACTTGTACATTTGCAATTACTTTTTGGGACTTATACCCAAGGGCAACCACCCCGTGTCTTTAGGAACTACAACCTAAGGACAGGACCAACCTCGTGTCTTTAGGGACTACCACCCAAGGGCAGGACCAACCCCATACTACACCCATACTAGAAAGTTTCCTCGTCGAGGTCAGGACTTTCACCCAATGACCTAAGGTCCCACATAAATGGCACATGTGATGATTTGCATATCTCTGCAAATATTAAATCTGATAGCAAAATCCATTTTTATTTATTGTGTTCCATTACCAACAAATCTTGTAAATTGACCACATTATAGCCCATGTCTATCATAGAAGTACTCAAATCATGACAATAAGGCAACAAAAATAGGGTGCATTGTTACTAGATACATGTCAATCATAGAGATTGCAACATATATTTCATGCAAAGCCAAGATAGATAGGCACGAGAATGATATAAAATTCCATAACTCACTTTGTTTTAGCCCTTTAAATTCCTCTATGTAGAGATTCCTTAGCTAAATTAAGGAACTGAAATAAAACAATTTAATTTAGGTTCATTTACACAAAATCACATAATTAAGAGATATCGTAGGTTACGCAACCTAATCATTTGGTTCTACAGCTACTTTCAATTTCTTTAACTTCATCCAGAGCAGATTTTCCCATTGTTAAAACTAGTTTAACCCCCTTCCAATGGTACAATTATTTTCTTCAACTAGGTAGCTAAATAACCACTTTAATTTAACTTACACTCAACCTATTAATTTGTTTTAAGAACATAACCTCAATTAGTCTCATACCACTAAACCAGCTTCCAAACTCAATAATCTCCATAACCTACTTTGCTGATTTCTCTTCATAAAACCAGCTTAAACCAAATAATTTAGAATCAATTAACCTTATTCTATGATTAGACTTAATTAAATAAAAGTTAAGCTAACTTTTTATTTCCTTTAAACTAAGATTTATCATTAAATAACATCAACTAATCATTAGGAATAAAAAACTACCAAGATCACATACCTTCTTCTTCTTCAAGATCCCTTCACTCTCTCTCTCTAACTTCTCTCTCTAGGCTACAAAAAGGCGCAGACAAATTGTAATCATCTTAATCACCTCTATGTAACTTTATTTAAAAGCTTGAGGGATGCTACTTATCTTCTTTTCCCCTTTTTTGCAAATTGGTCCTCCTATTATTTAGTATTTGAACTTGACAATTTGCCACATGGTTCTTGAAGTTTTCTTATTCATAAATCCATCAAGATATATTTTCACTTGAAATTAGTTTATGATAATTAATGCAATCATGAGTTTCATAACATGTAATTAAAAATAAAATTCTGTTTTGCTATATTCAATTCTTAAACTCGTTTAAATTTAACTCACATGGGTAATTCTTAGCCTTTTGTTCCTTTCATTAAATACTAGGTGTTACAAATATAAAGTATGCTTGCATATTTGTATTCTTTCTAATATTCATATATTTTTCAAAAAATAAATGGAATTTAATACATGTCATTGCTAAAAAATAAGGTGATGCTTATTTTACTTTAACTAGAAGAATTGATTTTAAAGGAATTTCAACATCAAAAACTTTTTTGTAATATTATTTACACTTAATTTCTATTTTTTTTTTCTATTTCAGTCCAACCATTTTTATTTTTTTCTATTGGATTTTGCGATTAATTCAATTTCTTTTTAGTTTTGTACTATTTCTTTAAAAAATTAATCTTTAAGAAGACTTTAATGTCCACATGTTTAATCCAGTATAGACTGTATGGGTCTAAGACTGAAGCCAATGTAGAGCACGTATTACATTTGTACAAAGCATTTAATTATATATATATATATATATATAACTAAAACCAAGGCTAGATCTATTGATTTCAAAAATATTTGATAAGTTTAACAAATTTTAGATACAACTTCATTAAACCTTATGTACTAACATATGTCTTAGGTTGAAGGTTAGTTGTACCCTATTAAATATTTTTGAACTTAGAAAATCCGACCTTGGTCCCAAGTGTATTTTGTTCATTATTATATTTCTATTAAATTGAAATGGTTAGCCCCCCAAAAAAAAAGAAAGTGTGATATGGTTAGCCCCTGAACAACATATCTCTTGTTGAGTTTAAGACGAAAATAATTTTTTTGAAAAAAATTTATTAAATTAGTTTAAAAATCGAATTAAAGACAGCATTACAGAACGCCGCTATTATGTATGCAACAATTAATCTATAATCATTAAATGCCACGTTTCATGATAAATGACTTTAAAGTAGCTTAATATAATGTTTTTATTTAGTTCAAATTGTCATTGTCATTGACAATGACATTTGACAAAGCACAATTACTATTGTCTATGAGAACGACTTACGATAACTTATTTCTCACTACCGTTATTAAACGACAAATGATATTCGGTAATTTATATCTAAATCATTGCTCACGACAACGATATCGATAATTAATCTTTATTTCAAACCATTTAGATAATTTAAAAAAAAATTATTTCCTCTAACTCCTCTTGTTATAAGTACTTCTCAAACTAGGAATTTTCATATATCTCTTGTTTTCCCCTAACATATCTCTTGTTTATTAGTGAAAATGTGAAAATAAAATTTATTAACTGAAAATTTAATGCTGCCTTGGAGTTTCTAGTTTTATGCCAAAATTGAGGGGTCGATCTCATTGACAGTTGTATAACTTAAAA